>JBBMFX010000016.1:8924946-8939510 GCA_037832545.1 Rhabdalestes septentrionalis | reverse complement strand
TATTTATAATTTTGGCATAGCTCCTCAACCAAATAGGCTAATTAAGTAATGATTTAAAAAATCAAATGCTTGATCACAGACCGACTTGGCCCGGCCCGAGGACAGCGGCAGGAAATATCAGCCCGACCCAACCCACGGGCCGGGCCGGGCTTGGCCCGTGTCGTGTTCGGGCAGAGAATCTAAACTCTACCGCCTTCTATACTTTCCCTGAATTTAATCAAAAATCCATACCTAATAAGCATCCTTTTGAAGGCAGTCATAATAATAATAATATTTTATACAGGTAGCCGTATTTGTGCTAGATTTCTGGCCATGGACTTGAATGAGTTACAAACTAATTACGATTTCCAAATCAGAAGTATGATCTTACATCAAGCCCTTGAATGCAGCATTTTCATAGTCAGCTGTGCACCTGCTTTCCTGCTTGTCTATGTGGGCCACCCACCAGTCTATAAATATCACACACATGCAGAGAAGAAAAAAATGCAAAAGCAAGGGAAAGTCTGCATGCTAAAACACAGAGTGGGAAAACAATAACTTGAGTGAAGGGGGTGGGAACTTGAGTGAAGGGGGTGGGGGTGGGTGAGCATGAGGATCAGTCCTCCAAAATCTCTCAAAAACAACAAACAAAACCATGTAATCTTAGAAAAATCTGAATATATCTAATTAAATGCATTATTATTACCTTCGCTGTATTAATATCCACCAGATTGTCTTATAAGTCAAAAATTAAATTAGATGCCGCTGGTGAATTTTAGATGCTGCTGGTGAACTGTATTCTAGTAACAGGTTAACAACTTGCGATTTTGAAATTTTTATGTGTATTAAGTGCTGATAACAGGTTAGCTTGTTCGCATCCACATTCTCTTCACGTTGACAATATAATGAATGTCAAATTTGAGCAGAAAAATATAATCTGCCAAGTATGCCAGACGACAGCAATGTATCATCCACACAGGCGTTTTTCTGACGTTTGTGACGCCAACAAACAATAATGTCGATTGTAAGTTAACAAAGAATAAAACGTTTTCAATATAGAACTACAATGCTTTCAGTGTAGAACTACCAATCAAGATGGCCGACATGTAAACAAGCTAGAGAGGATAATTACTGCCCCCACAGGTGAACACATGAAGCTACACATTGGGCTGCAGAGTTAAACAGCATCAGACAATCCCAGAGTAGCGATGCACTGAAGTCAATCAAGGGCAGATACAAAACACAACAAAACACCTACGGCTTACAGAATGGCTTACAAAGTGGAAAGAAAAAAGTGTCCCATTACACCAGTAGACTGATATAGTACAAGCATTTTCTAAAGGCACTCCGTATGACAAAAAGAATCGGCACAAATGCCATTACCATGTACGTGTGTAAGGACATTGTGCCGTATCTTACAGTGGAGAAAAGCAGCTTCAAAACATGATTAAGACTCGATCCATGTTATGAGGTACCTAGCCGCAAACACTTTACCCAAACTGAAATGCCAAACTGAATGACAAAATTACACGTCATAGAAATTACTTGAAAAGTTTTGTAATGTTAATTCTGCTGCAATGTATCTGGTATGTGAGTATCTTCAGTCATTTTGACATATGTATATAAAGAATAAAAGAATATCCCGCATTATATATTGTTACCGCACATGCAAATAATTTGGCTATTTTGCCCAGCCCTAAACAATCAATGTGTGCAGAGAGACAAACTGAAATAACGACAACATTATTAGTTAATGATATTCATATACCATTTTGCATAAACATATATTTTCCTACTCCTTGTATAAGTTGATTTACTTTGATGTAATCATCAATATAACCATGGACTTTTCAAAACAGGAAAAAAAAACCATTTGAAACTTGTTATTTCAGTATGTACTGTGGGGTGGAGTTAAATCGGGCCTCTGCCAAACACAAGAATTTATTTGTTTAGCAAGTAATGACCCAATTACAGTGTATACTGCCTCATAGTCTAGACTAAAACGTGATCAGATTTAATAACCAAACTCACCTCTGCAGGTCCATGATCTCATTACTGAGGGAGTCCAGCTCTTTAATGGCAGAGAAGTCTGCAGCCTGACATGACACTGCATTATTCTGTCCAGGACAGAGGGAGAAGGAGAGAGAAATAATTCAGTCACTTCAAAATAAACTAGTTCACACAAGTCAAAGGAAAAAGCAAGAACAAAATCAAACTGTGCAATATAATTTATCGCAAAGCTACTTAATTTAGCTATTAGGCTAATCTGCAGTGCAAGTTCTGCATACACATACCAACTCTAAAATCTAGCAGGAGAAACAAACAAACACCATTAAGGGTTGGCACAAAGCAAATTAATACAAGGCTGATATAATGTATTGCAAGCACCTTAGAAAACTAATTTAACAGACTCACACAGACAGGCAAACTGAGACATCAGAAAGCTAGAAAAAAAGCCCACATACAATGATGCATGATTAGCAGGAACACCACCACAATATACCTGAGAGCTTGGTCCAAAACAATAAAAACAACATTGCTTATTGTTCAAGATATATATGCAAGTTAACAAGTGGGTATACCTGTCGTGCTAGCCTGTCAGAGGGAGGGATCATCTCTGAAGAAAGTGTTTGGGGTGGGTCAACACCTTTGGAGAGCTTCTGATTGATTAAATGGAGAGCCAGTGCAAACTGTTCTCTGGTCAGTTTCCCAATGTCACCAATGTCACACAGCTCCCTAAGACCACCAAGCATTAATATACAATAAAGTAACATATGTACAACTTAAATAATAAGGCCATCAATGCTAAAAAAAAAGAATGACAATATAATGGAATAGTAGAAAGCATAGATTGATCAACAGTTATTTTATTTGTTAAAAGACCATAAATATTGAGGGCAAAGCCTTCATATAGTTGTCATCTCAAGGTACCCATTACTTTTTATTCAATGATGAAGAGCTAAAGTATTATTTGTGGTACCTACTTATTTAAATGTTCTTACCATATGCGTGCGAGTGTGGCAGAGGGAAGACCCGTCTTTAGGAATATGTCCCTCACCTCTGGCCCCGACACCAAGCCATCCAGGTCACTGTCTGTCTTAGTGAACAGCTCATCATACTTAGCTTTATCGGCAGGAGACACAACCCACTGCAAACACACGCAATGCACAGTCAGACTACTCAGGGATAGTTAATAACAAATTATTAATTAATATTTCGCAACAGATGTAAATTAAAATACATCCTGACAAGCACGGAAAATAAAGATATCAAACAAATAATTATAGATTTCAGTTCATGAGTACCATCATGTTAACAAGCTGACTTGAATCTGCGTTTATATCTATAACACATATGACTGCAGACCTGTGGCTGTGTGGGCTTGGCTGGTAACGTTTTGGACCCAGACTGGGAGGAACTTCTTTCTTTAATGGACGGGGGAGGCGAAGGCAGGAGGGGCATAGCAGGAGTCGGATTGATCTTTTTCCTTTTTGATGGCGGGACCAGAGAGGGGGGCAGAACCATAGGCACAGGCTCATTCTCAAGCGCTCTATAAACCAGATACATGGCCTAAAAACATACATAGAAACACAAGACACAAATTATTTGTATACAATTATACATCATATGAACTACAGGAACTATTACGTAAACCATCAAGCCATAGCCATATCTATATAGTACAAGAATGAATACACGCATACAAAATGTATTAGAAAGTTGTTCACAGTTTCCAGTTTAACATGCAGTTGAACAAACTGCAGTTGAACACTTCCTGTATAACAAACATAGGTGGCAAAACTAAGGCAGACTATTACTAAAGCTGATCAAAATAAACAGGGAAGTGTTTTATACACATGTGGTTCAGTAGTAATTGTGTGCTGTACTTCCAAGTTATAGGCATGTTTCACATTTTAAAGCAAACTGATGTGTCACTCAAAAATGCAGGGTTTCATGAGAGAAAGTTTGTATTGGATTTTATGGGGCAACACATTTTCAACCTTAAAATAAACTTAGTGTGTTAGAGTTTACAATGGGAGGGAGGCTTAGTCCACACTGCAGTCAAAGACAATCTTGGAGGCAATATTGAGCTAATTATTCACATGGTATGTGGTGCATCAACTCAAACAACCCTAATTGGACTACTTGCCATACAAGGGGGCAAGATGCATTACATCCGTCTGTGTTTTATTTCTATAACAAGCACAACAACCACCTTGTCATCACCTAGAAATGATCATTAATTAAATTTAATGCAATTAAATAACCTATGATATCTAACACAATTGGTAATGTTTGGTGGGATTTTCTTTGTAATTGTTAGGTATTTTAAGACACAGGTGACAATCTGACACAATCATGGTGGGAATAATTGGTGGAACTACACTGTGTGCAAACTTAATAGGCAAGTAAGTATTTTGACCATAGCATAACATACACATATATTCCAACTCCAAACTGCATAATCTTGAATGCTTATTGGATTGAAGCATATCAGGTGATGTATATTTGTGTAATGAGGGAGGGTGTGGCCTAAGGAGATCAACACCCCATATCAAAGTGTGCATAATTATTAGGCACCTACTTTTCCTCAGGCAAAATGGGCCAATAAAAAGAGATTTAATAAGACTCATAACATCAAACGCTTTGATTTTGCGCTTTGATGTAAGATATTGGGGTGTGATCACAGAACAATCAAACGCTTTGTCCCAAAAAGTCAACAAAGTTGCAAGAAAAGTGTTGATAAAAAAAGACACAAGTTAACAGGCAAAGATTTGAGAATAATCAAGCGTAAGATTTGAGAATAATCAAACGTCAAGACTGGGCCAAGAAAAATCTCAAGACAGATTTTTCAAAGGTTTTATGCACTGATGAGATGCGAGGTGAGTCTTGATGGACCAGATAGATGGGCCCGCAGCCGGATCAGTAACGGGCACAGAGCTCCACTTTGACTCAGACACCAGCAAGGTGGAGGTGGGGTACGGATGTGGGTTGGTATCCTTAAAGTTGAGCTAGTTGGAACTTTTCGGGTCCAAGATGGGCCCCAAATGAACTCCCAAACCTACTGCCAGATTTTGGAAGGAAAAAATCTGCTCCTTTCAAACAGACCATGATTTTAATGCAGGACAATGCTCCATTGCATGCATTGAAGTATTCCACTGCATGGCTGGCCAGTAAACATCTGAAATTAGAAAGAGTAATGGCATGGCTCCTTCCTCATCTCACCTAAACCCTATCGATATCCTTTGGGACCTTCATAAACAGTGTTGTGCGTTATGTCTTACAGAAGTAACTAATTACTGTAATGCATTGCTTTTTGCTGTAACGCGGTTATGTAAGGCATTACAGAACAACAATTGGTGATATTTTACAATGCATTTTTAAACCAGAAAAAAGGGTTTTTTTTCTCCTTTATATAAATTCGCCAAAATCACCGCAAGATCAGCACAGGAGAAACGTCCGTGCAAAATGTTTCACTTCTTGTAGTCATACAGAGAGAAGAGTATGGTGACGTCCTCTTTTTCCCGGACATGTCCTGTTTTTGAGACCTGTGTCCAACCTCGGGCTGGAATTTTAGAATCCTTTGGGATTTTGAGCTGCCTAGACACTCTAATAACCTAAAAATCCAGAACAGCCATCAGCCTGAAATACGCATTAAACATCTAACACCCCCCAGACCGGCCCAGCTGGTAGCGAAAATCCGCGCTAAGGCGTCCTCTTCCTCACAATCCCAAACCTGGTCACCCTAGAGATGAGTGAACCTGCAACTGATCTAACGTCGAATAGTACTGTCAGCTTCCACTGGATGTGTTATGAGCTAATAGAGCGTCATGAGTTATATTTACACGGCCAAATCCATATTTCCAGTTATTTTGGCGAGAGTAACTTAAAAGTAATGCAATAGTAGTGTAATGCCTTACATTTTAAATACAGTAATATTGTAATGTAACAAATTACTTTGAAATGACAGTAACAAGTAATAAATAATACATTACAGTTTTGAAGTAACTTTCGCAACACTGTACATAAACAGGAGATTTACAGGGACATGGACAGATTCAATGCAAGGCATAATTATTACAGATATTGAAAAGAGTGGTCACCAATTTTTAATTTAAATGAAAGAAGTCAGGATTTGTTAAATTTGACTTTTCACTTTAATAGATGACTTTTTCAGTAAATGAAAGTGTAGTAGTAAAATTGTTTTGTTTTTTTACTCGTAAAATAATTCTGCACACATATGCATTTCCCTGAGAACACTCAGGTTTCCTTTGTACAAAACTTCAGATTTCAGGTGTATTAACATTTTGAAAAGAACATTAGCACTCTATTTGTTCTATATTAAAATGAATCTTCAAAATACTCACTCCCCTAATATTTGTGCACACAGTGTATTGTACAACTTTCGTGACAGTCAGATTAACTAAATTCCTGAGATTGACTGAGAGTTGGCTGAATAAACATTAAACCCTAACTTTCTAATAATAATGGTATTAATGCTGACCTACAGCTGTGCAGATTTTGATGTTAGAGTTCTGACCCTTGTGTGTGTGATAAGTACAGGACTCACCACTGCAAACTCATCTCTGTCCAGCATTCCATCTCTGTCAATGTCACTAAGCTCCCATACCTGCAACATACATTTAAGACAACTCACTCTACAGAGAGAAACAGACCCTGCTAGAAGTACACAGTATAATCCTAAACACTTTAAAATGAAATAAAACACAAAAGACTTAACCTTTTCAGCCTTAAGGAATAAACAACTCAGAAAGCAGTAACGGTCAACATTGCCCCCTGGAGGCTAAAGTTACAAAATCTTTCCCACTATCAAGTATTTTGGGAAGAAATAAAACAAGTTCGTCATGTTGAAACAACTACAGATTTTTTATACAGTTACTCATAGCAATCACCTGCAAATTTGACAGAAATCTCACTGTTTCTAGATATTTGCCCTTATTCTTGTACAATCACAAAAAATGTTACTTTCATTAATGAGTTGTCAGTATATGTCTCAGGATTAACATTATTTTACTAGAATGGGAGAGAAAGAACTGTTGGGTGCAAAAACAACACTCAGCAGCAATGTGTGAGCTGCTTTCATGAAACGTGCAAATATTATTTAGAAAAAAAAAAATTGTTTGCATCTCTCCATTAACACAAGAATGCTCATTACCCCACATGCTTACCCTGCCAAGAACATCAACAGGTAGCTTGGAGTTGAGCAACACCGGTTTGACCTTGTCACCTGTGAGCATGCCACCCACAGGCGACAGACTGTCGAAGATGGAATCAAATTTCAGCTTTTCCTCTTGCTAAACACACACAGACATACAGAAAAACATACACACGTCACAAAATAACTTTTCAAGGGAGAAAGAACAGAAAAGAAAAGACTATCCAAAATGTCTGGAAATTGAAATTGAAATTTCACTGATGTAAAGCCCTGCACGCCCAGGGACATCTCTAACCTTGACAGCCCATGGGCTGTCAACAGGCACGGCGCCGGACAGGAGTGGACTGCTGGCGTCCTGCTGGTCAGGAAACAGAGGGAGGGGACATTAATGTAGGCATAAACTGGATTCCTATTTTTAAAAGAATATTACTACTGCAACAACAGCTGACATTAAATTTTTCTATTATTCCTCATAATGCTTCCATGTCTGCGTGAGGCAGTAAACAGTCTGACACACATTTGAGTGGAAGTAATGGCTCAACTTACAAACTTTGGTGGAGGCACAGCCACATTGAGGCATTTAAGTGCAACTTCGAGGCCATTCTGTGCACAAGCCACCAATCGCAGGGCAACAAAAAATTGCTAGAATGAGAGAGAGAAACAAATATCATCATTCACAGCCTAATTCTACCTGTTTAAAATGTCATTACTATTTCAAAATGGGGTTAAAAAACAAGAGGTACCTGTTTGTTTAGAAAGCCTTTACGCTCTGAATCTGACAAGTCCCATATCTGAAGCAGAAAACAGTTATCACCAAAACAGCTTAACGGTAGTCATGTTTTCTTGGACAGCAGTTAATTGGGTTAAGACATTACTGGCACCAATCCATCTGTTGATTTGGCCTGACATTAATTTAACTCAGTCAAAACATTCAAATCTCTCAACACAAGCTACATTGAACAACAGACTTGTAAATTACAGCAGCAAATTTTCACCATTTTCTTCTCTATATTTAATAGAAAACAAATCTAGCTTTGATACAGACTGAATAACATTCTTCCACCATAATAAAGTTAGAGAGGTATTTAGACTTATGACAGACCAAATGACCTGCATTAACAACAAATAACAAAATAATTACCTAGTGATCCAATACAGAGAATTACCGAAGCAGCCAGAAGAATACATTCATTTAACAGCAAGTAAAAAACTGCTCTTATTACTCTATTATCCCTCTATTACAATAATTGAAACACAACTAAAGGCAATGCACAGCTTCGCTTTGTCGAAAGATGGTGACTTTTAAATATGTTTACATAATCAACTAAAATATCAGTAATAATGTCAGTAATAAGTGCATTATATGAGGAAAAGCTTCATTATGCTTAGGCTACTACAAACAAACCTAGATGCATTTTCATCAATATATTGATCTTCACATCCCACATCCTTATGTCTGACTTAGCTATATATGTGCACGTTTATTGACTATACCTTGCCCAGGACCAGGTCTGAAAGGCCAGATCTTTTCAAGAACAAGGCCGCTTCGGAGGCTGCTACCCGCCCACTCCCAGATGGATCAACCTGCACAGAAAGAGGAGGGAGAAACAAGCCAAGAGGACATTTCAAACAGCTCTTATAGAAGGAATTTTAGATGCATTTTCTATTGCAAAAATGTATACTCTTTATACTAAAAGCACACTATTAACTACAAAACTGCCAGAGTTCAACAAAGTCAAACATATGATGCTTCAGCTCCAAGCTAAAGACCAGAGCCATACAAATCTCTGTTTGCAAATCGATCTCAAGCATATCTGGCAACAGGGTTGCATGATAAATCATGTTTTGGTCCTCAATTGTCATCACGAGTGTCCGTGATGAAGCCATATACTGATATAGTATGATTGGTGAAAATTAGGGTTGAAGAGTTTAACGGTAATAAGACAAGCCACAGAATATAAGAATAAAGACAGTGTTTCAAAATTATGATGGGGTGAACTTTCCATTCCACATCTATCTAGTAACTGGCCAAACAGGCAAATAGACATTCTTTTTTACTCACTGATGTGCTGGCAAAAAGGAAAGGGGGGAGTACACAAACACACATACAAAACTTGGCACCCGAATTTGTGTTCATCTAAACGGGAGTAAACAGTTCCAAACACTACAGAACAGACTAGATTTCAACTTCGTCACTCAGACACAAGTCATATCAATTTGTACTGATATGCTCCAATTTACACCTGTTTCTGCAGTTCATCATCAGTCATGTTCTGTGATGGGTAGCACTGCAGAATCAGAATACTGATTCCAGAGTCACAGAGACACAAAGACAAGACAGTATAAAGTAAAAAATTAAAGCCAAACAGAAAATCTGCAAGAACACTCTTAAAACACACACTGCACAAAATTCAGTACACTATAATACACAGCTGGCTGACTAAGCCAAAACTGTAATCATGTCATTTCACCTTACAATACCCCAAATTAACAAAAGGCTTACGTAAAAAAAGCTGGTCAGGTAACTTGGAATGTTTTTCTAACAACCTTACAGTGCCAAAAAAGCCTGCACTATGAGAAGTAAGTTCAGGTCTTCCAGGATTTAGTGTTTTACCACATATCCAAATGCATCAATTAGCTAATTATAAAGTTTTCATGAATTAAAATAAATAAATAAATAAAAGAGTCCGCAACCGTGACTGAGAACCCACGTCACATTTGCCTGCAATACAAATCAGGTCAGACGGCACACAAATGCTTTATGAGGAAGCTTTGCCAGAGTAATGTATTTTAAAGGCAGTGTGAGCAAGAAGGTTCAACCACACAATAACCCCCACATGCTGCACCATTCAGTAATGCCTCATTCTCACCCACTGGTTGGGGGAGCAGCATGATTGCAGTTCATCACTTATTCAAAGAGGCATCTTCTTACAGAGGACTAGCTTCAACAAGCTCTCAATACAATCCACATGCGAAGCAGCTCTTACTACAGTCCTCTTTGTTGTATTATCAAACACAGTGCAGGTAAATACAAATAAAAGCAAATTAGAAAATTGGTTTGGATACTTACCTGTCGATAATACTTGTCATAGACAGGGTTCCCACTTGAAAGCTTTACAGCAACAAAAAACAAGTAATCATTAAAACAAGCAGAAAAACATTGACTAAATGTACAAAATGATATCAAACCCCAGGCCTTGGTACTCTGTAAAACTGATACCAAAGGAAACTTCAGTACCTTTTACTGCATGAAAAGTAAGTGTAATTGTATATACAGTAGGGGTTACGTTCCAAGAGCATCCACATATAGTGAAAAAACACAATGTTGTGGTGTGGTAAAATAAAAAAAGACCAAAAAAGGCTTTATAGTGTAAACCCTAAATATGCTCCCAGATGTGCTCCCAAAACACTTAAATTTTTTGTTTAAAACCCAGCTTCATACATTATCCTTGAAGAGAATTAATAAAGAAAATGTAAAGGTAAACCCAGATTTGTATCATACAGAGAACATTGAACTAAGCAGAGCTAGATTGTAAAATACCAATATTACCCCTGTACAGACTGTACTGTAATTCTTGAATGGGCAATTTATTTGTTAAATGTATTTTTTCTTAATAATTTAGCATTAAAATGCATGAAAAAGTATACCTTGCCACGAAAAATGTGGTGTAAACAAATAATACTGAACAGTGATTTTATGTCTATGATCTTGTTCAATAATTCCCAGACCTTTCCTCTCAAAAGAATAGTTATTATATTGTAGATCTCATAAAATACATCAAATTCCTGGTTCAGCTCAATTGACACTACATTACATTAATTCAGGAGCTGGAGGCACACAGGTGAACTGAACTTATGCTCTTCTAACGAACTCACAAGTACTTTTTACATGCAAAGTCTTGATATTATTTCATGCTTGCTTGTTTGCATTCCATGTTAGCTTGCAGAACTGCCGTCAAAAGGTCTCTTATTGCTAAGATAAATAGCATTAAAGATTTTGCACAGTGCTGTCTGGTATGTATGTATACCTAAGCTTACTATCCACCCCTACACAACTGTACAAGACAGTGCTGCAAAACATGGTAAAGGCATTTTTGGTCGCCCTACAGCAAAGAAAGAGTAGAAGGGCCATGTGGGAACCAGATGAGAATTTATGAATGTGAATCTGGGATGCTGTTCAACAAAGGCCACACACACACAGACAGACGAAAGCAGCCTTGTGATGCAGAGAGCATATTAATTTAGCAACAAGATAAATATATTAATAAAATAAAATAAAAAAACAAGTCTACACTTTCTAAACTTTCATTCATTCATTCAAAAAACACGCCTCCCCTTTTGTTCACCTTTATGAGTCACAATAGCCAGGAAGAATAATGCATGTTTGCTCAACTGACCCAAAGGCAAAGCCTCAGTTAATCAACTTTTCAAGTTAGTCACTTCCCAGCCCTATTTCACAAGGATTGATAAAGGAACTGAAAATGATTTTGCCTATTTAAAACCACACCCAGGAATGCATAGATATGGAAACTCTAGGATGTTATGCAAATTTAAGTACACTTCTTTTCGAGTAAAACCAAACATTTTAATATTTACTTCTATAGGTTACAAATGCAGTTTAATACACATAAATGTAGAAATGTTGGCACCGTAGCCCAATATTACCTACATATTCTGCTCCTGCTGGGGACAGTTAATGCATAATCAAATATTGGTTTAATATCTAAAGGTAAATATCTATCAACAGCATTAGAGCCAGCCTCTACCCTCTTGTAAACTTTATTGAGCATATATTACCACACATGATAATGTAACATTCCAGGACTAAATGTGAATCTTTACTAACTTGGCCAGTAATGAGCCTACCACAAAACCCTGCATAAATGTCTCTGACCTAATACTATATGCAATCTTGCATAAAGACTGACATATACTACAGTGATGCTGGCAACATTCTGAAAAGAGCTCAAACATGCCATTTTCATATTTTCATATTTCAAACATTTTCCATTCATACTTTTGCATATTTTAAATAGTCTATTTTTCCATTCCATTAAGCAGAACTCAAGAATGTGTATCTGTAGATGTTTCCCATGATTTATTAAAGAAATATTCTTCCACTTATAGCATCTCTAACATATATAAGTTACTACATCTTTAGTAACTGTGTAGGTAAACATGCATTGTCACCTCTAGGTAAAATGACTGTGGCTGATCTCTGTGTCTTTAAGGTTTAAAGTCACACATGGAGAGCAGTGTGCGGGGATGGTACCTTGCTCAAGAATGCCTCAGAGGAGCCAATAGTAGTCCTGGGATTTGAACCCACAATCTTCTGATCTTAGGGGCAACCCCCTAACCATTAGGCCACCAGCTGATGAGTCACAAGTTCAGCTGAAACTCCCCATAGCTCTTAGCAGTCTCCAGACATACAACTTTCCCAAAAATATTTAAACAGCACTTGTAATGAGAGAATTCAGCTGCTGTATGGTAGCTTGTTGACAGAAGCATACAGTTGCCTGCATAATTCAAATTATATCCATAGAAGAGCACGAACCAATTGAACTGGATGCTCTGGAGCCGTCACACATTAGCCCACTGGCTCTAGATCCAAGGCCAATACTGGATAGAGGGCAATAAAGTGCATGATCACCTTTTGGTATGGGACTATCAGGATGAGTGGAATTTGTGATCCAGAGGAATCATTCAACCTCACAACCTGACCTCACTAAAGTTCTCGAGGCAGAATGCAATCAAATACTCAACGTTCAAACATAGCAGTGTTACTGCAGCAAGGAAGAGTGACAAAATTATTCCATATTTTGAAAGAAATGTTAAAGGAGTGAGTGGGTGTCAATAAACATTTCAATGTGTCATGTATAAGCCACTCAAATGACCTTCTTAAACAGTAAGCTTCCTTCTAATAGGTCAGTATATTAATGGAGATAAGAAAAGCATGATGTATATATATTAACTGAAACTGCAAATTTAGGTGTTCTGAAACTACTCTGGGCTACTTCATTCATAAAACCTCACACAAATGTATTTAATTATGACAGACATGCATAACTCAGCTGCCAGATCTACATACTTGTAGTTTCTAAGGAGGAACCATGCATTTCAGCACAGCCAGCCAGGTCATTAAATTACTCCTCCAACTGACAATGGGCTGGCATTAATGATCCAGACCTTATACAACATCAGAACCTGACCTTACTAGCGCTCTCACGGCTGTATGCAATCAAATGTGACAACTCCAGAATTGAGTGGGTGTCCAATAACGTTTCATTGTGTTGTGTATGAGCTACTCACATCACACTTTTAAAATCTATTTAACAGCAAAACACCCGAGTCAGCCTCCTTAACCAATGACCTTATGCAATCACCTCTGATGTCAGTATTATTAAAGAGACAAGCAAAGAATGTATACACAACAGGTAATACATAACATAACTGAATATTACACAGGCTAGTTAAATTGCAAAACTTCACATCTGCCAGAAGAAAACACTTGTAGCTTCTAATAAGGAAATGTGCATTTATCTTTCTGATATTTAATTTTTAAAACTTCCAATAAATTTAAATACAATGTTGACAGAGGCCTCCTGCCAGAGTAACATGCTTGTAGTTTCTAATGAGGAACTCTGAATTTCAACACAGCCAGGCAGGTCATAAAAATACTCCACGAAGTAAGAAGGAGGTGGCATTGAAACCTATTTAGTTAGACAATATATAAAGGATATATTACAACTTAACAGAATAATATAAAAAAGTAAAATACAAGCAGCCTGGAAAAGGGAGCTAACTAGTCACCCACAATGCAGGAGAGCTAGCTCGCTAATCAGCTACCGTTAGTTGAACTTGGGGAAAAAACAGCTAGAGAAAATTACCTATTAAATTTGGAAGATGTGACAAACTCCCAAGACTATTTCACATCACTTTGGCGTGTACAAAAGTACATTATTGATCAGACGAAAGAGGGAAAAACTGATAGCTAATGCCGCTAACAAGCAGGTCCCGATTCCTACAGTCCAAAAACGCTTCCTCCAGCCTCAGGACTCGGAAACAATTTATATATAAATAGAGATCTCAATCCATAGACATCGGAGTGCTGTTCATCCCCCAACTGACAGTCCTGGCCAAGCAGTAAGCACAGAGACGGACAAGTCTCCAGACATTTCCCCCAGCAAACTGTTGTCACTCTTTAAGTTCGACCTAAACTTTCCCACTTCTGGAAAAACAACCGATTTTAGCTAAATATTAGGCTTGTTCTGCCACTTCAGGGGTTGCATGGTCTTAAAACGATTAAAATGACTTTTTAGAAAGGGCATAATGCCATACTGGAAGTCCTTACTGTGAAAAAACACGGGGAACGGCTGGTTACCCACCCAAAACTGACACAAACTACGCC
>JBBMFX010000016.1:8886043-8916238 GCA_037832545.1 Rhabdalestes septentrionalis | reverse complement strand
GATCCACCGCAAACATGATTCCTGCACGATCCAATCTGTAGCGTCTCAATAATTCCCATTCATCCAGTGTTTACAGGACATCTCTCCTGCCTCCTCTGTTGGCCATTTTGTGCAGCTGCTTAGGGGAACTCATAAGCCACTAAAAGTCCTCTTCCCTGCTCTTAGCAGATCTCGCCTTAGGAGCCCTTTTAAGCGCGAGGAATCTTGAGGAACAGCTTTTATATGAACTGGGATATTTGTGTCACTTTTAGGGGAAATTCTAAGAAATCGTCTTGAATTTTCTTAGAATTTGGCCGCTAGGAGCCATTTTTTGCACAAAAATTCTTCAGGGATACGGGCCCTGGCCTCTGAGACTTGTAATGAAGTCAAAAACAAAAGGCAAGGAGTAAAAAGTATATCTTTTCTCTTGAAAATGCAATTGAGCAAAAGTATTTCAGTAAGCTCTACATAATTAAAGTGTGAATATATGTCATAGAAAGGTTTGATGTAAACCATTGCAGAGAAATTACTGTTCATTTAAATGTGGTTCCAGTAAACAGAGGTTTACTGCTCTACAATGAGACTTTCTTCATTTTAATTATAGCAGAAAATCACCAGTGAACTTACATGTGTGTAATTTTAATAGGTGATGAAAAGTAAAAAGAAGTATAAAATCAGAAAAAATGTTTTCTATAGAATGTCCTACATATGTCTCTCTACTATGAATGGCTCAGAGACTTAGCTTGTGGAATTATGAAGTAAAATTCCACAAAATATTTCAAAGCGGTCCTTTATCAAATGTCATTTTAATTTCAAAAACATTTTAGCAAACTATACTTACTTCCTTTTTATTTACATTTATGACTTCATATATTTCAAGACTCCATTCCTTAACATATTTATGCAGGTTTTCAATGTTGACTTAAGTCATTCGATAGTTTATTGCCTATTTTGATATTTTTATGAGATCAGATTAAACTATTATATCCCACTCATGAGACAAACACACACTGAAGTAAAATAAAAACAAGATAAATACATTTCTTTTAACTTAGTTAATGCTTCCCTGCAATTTAATTGCGGACACTTCTCTTCCCCGTTAACAGGAAGCAGGTCATGGCTTACTAGGACACCCAAGGACGTGGTTGCATGCAGCTGCAAGGAGAAGGGGTGCTAAAATGTGTCAGTATGGTAACAACAGCTGTAGATAAACGGTAAACCCTTCAGACACTTGGTTCCTATCACAACAACAGGTTTTCTAGAGTGGCGAATCTCACCTCAACCCCTCTGAAAGGCTGTTTACATCTTAACCACTTAATTATGCAGAAATGTAAACATGTTGGAACGCTCCTTTAATGCCCTTTAAAAATCTCCATTCCATCAGATCTGCAAGTACTCAATAACTCAAAAAGAAATGAGGAGTAATATTTTCAGGTGTTATTATACAGTAAGCCAACATTCAAACCAGACCTCTCTATAACTACGCAAAAACATTTCCCTCAAACACAAAAAGAAGTACAAAACATCTTTAAATACTGTTTGGGAGAAATATGAGATGTATACAACAAAACTGAACTGTAACAGATGGATCCATGCATTGACAATTTACTTGGGACTGAACTTAAGGTACACTTGAGCTGAGCTGTGTTCAGTTATCTCAAGTCAGGGACACCTTAAGCTGAACCCTGGTCTGCCTGCTTGCTCATGAACTGAGCTTTGCATTTTTCCCCATCTGGTTCAGTGTACAGCAGTGCATTTTTACATTAGTCAAGATTGAGAACAGAACTGTCAACAAATGCAGAAATGTTTGTAAACAAGTCTGATGAAGAACTGCCTCACTATAATGTGTTGGACGTAAACCATAAACAGTATGATTGTGAGGTTAGAGGTGGAAACAACAAAAAAAAATACATGGTTGCATACATGGTTATGGATGGGAAGTCGATGTCAAATACACACATTAACTTAATGCAAACAAAATGGCAATGCAAGTAAAAAGACAAGTATAACTAAACAGTAGTCATTCAGGCTCTGTTAAGAATTAGTTCATTAGTTCCAATGGTTAAGGAATGATCTGTATTACCAACATGATGCGATTTATGTGAAGTACTACTGAGCCAATGCATTTCTTCATCCTGTTAAACACCTGGATCATATTGTATAATCTCTCCAAGTCATCCCTTCGCCGTCAAACTTTTGAGGCATTTGCATTACAAAAAGGGGACCTTAGGTCTGACCACTATTTTCCTGAACATACAGGGGAGTGTCTGGGACATGCATGGTGTTACAGTGATGAAGCTGGATGGAGGAGCTGTATTGTTACAAATATGTTTGAAGGATCAGAACAGAACATTTCAGTCATATGTCTGAACTAAGAGACAAACGACCATCCAGTAGTCCAGTTATCTGCCACATTCCCCGAGATAACAGGAGACAAGGCATGTCTTCATGTTTTCTACAACTCATCCTTGAGTTTAGAGTCTGTTTCTTCCTCCTCTTCTTCATCGTCCTCCTCTTCTCCCTCCTCCTCTTCCTCCTCCTTGTCTTCCTCCTCCTCTTCCTCCTCCTCGTCGACCTTTGCCTCTTCTCTTCTTTTCTTTTCGTCCTCCTCACGTTTCTTTCTCTCCTCCTCCTCTTGACTCTCTTTCATCTTCTTTTCAGCATCCTGTATGAGCAAAAAATGGCAACGATCAACCAAAGAACTTGGTCAAAAAAACTATCTTACTCTGTCCTGTAGTACTACATATTTAGCCATAACCATATTAACATTATGGCAAAAAAGGTAGAACTACAGGACATTGCAAAGTTCAACAAAATGACATTCATGGAGAATGGACATTATATTAATTAGATAATACAATTACGTAGTTTATACCCTAGTTCAGAAACAATCAGCAACAATCCAGTCCTCCCACCTTTAAGCTTTAATCTCCTTGCTAAATTTTGCAACTTAAGGTGTCATCATTTTTCAAAATACTGTGAGAATATTTCATTGTGAACCCGGAACCTTAAAACACATCGAAAGAGTGGGCTGAGTGCATCATCCCACACCATATCAGAATTTTACAACTGTGAAAATACAAAGCTATCTCATGGACATTGTGCCAACCATAAAATTAGCATCATAATGCTAATTTTATAACTGGGACATAAAAGATATTTCCAAACTAGGTGATCAACACACTTAGTACAGTGATAAATGGGCATAACTGTAAAATACCGAAGGTTATGGCAGACCTGCTCAGCAGAAGTAGCTTTTAGAACAAATCTTTATTCCTAAACTACAGCAGCTCAATGCACAATCTGGTAAGACTTGGGTGCATTAGCTCACATTATAGTTGGAATGTACTTTACTTTGCCAGTCATTGTGGTTTTAGAAGTCATAAATTCCTATGATTGGAGTCTAGAAAAATGTTTTTAAAGGGATAGCCATGTGGAACATGCAGAAAGACCTGCAAATGGACTTATACAGGAACAACCACTTGTTTGCCATATACACATGTACCTGTTGTATAAATGTTTAAGTTTTGTTAATAAAAAAAATAAATAAATAAAAAGAATAATCATGTAGTTCCGGAGACAAGTTAAAGGCTATACGTTGACTTACTGTTTACACACAACGTAGTGAGAGATTACATTAGATTCAAAGAGACTAAAGAGATTAAACAAACAAATATAAATACTGCTACAGCTAAGAATTTACCTTTGTTGCACCCCATGTCTCATTACCAATCTCCTCAGCCAGTTTTGCGTCATTAGTAATAAGAAAGTTGTCAAAAATAGTGCCAGACTTCACCTAAATCAAAACACAGTGCAGTAAAATAAGTTAGTAAATGTAAAAAAAACAACAACAACAAAACAACATTACTCAGAGTCAAACACTTCATATACAAGCTTAAACAAGCTCTAAAACCTTGTACATTTAAAATTGAAATGATACATGTTTAGCAAACTGCCACAAAAAGTAGTTTTATTTATCCATACCTGCCACAGGTCCAGTCCGATCACACCAATGCTGCTGTATTTGTAGAGCTCAGGATTGGCAGTATACTCAGGATTATCGATTTCAGGGTGCAACCATTTCCCCTTGTAGGCAGGATTTTCAATCTGCTTTGGTTTCCACTCACCCTAGGAGAGGTTAAATCACCATGGTTTATGAAATGATGTTTTTGTCTAACCAAAACATTTTACAGGCAGGAGAGTGGTATCAAATACAGTGGTCTTCAAAGTAGCATTTTGGCACATAAATAGGATTACACTATTCTCACCAGTTTTTAAAGCATTTTAAAAGGTAGCAGAACAATATGTCTGACCCTTTAAACATTCTCACTTTGAGGCACCCACTCGCATTTACAATGACTAGCCACTATTAGGTCCAGCAGGTGTTATTCAGGTGGATCATACACACCTACACTGCAGGAGTTTGGTCCTCTTACTATACAACTTTATGTACATAACCTGTCGGTTCCCCTTGCAGATACTAATAATACATTGAAGGCTGCACAGTGCTCGTCTTCCTTTGATGGTCAGTTACTGGCCACAGGACACTATTGGCTGCATATTTTTGGGTGATGGACTATTATCAGCCCAGCAGCACTCTGACCCTCTCTGTGCATCTCATGCACACAAACACGCACACAGCAACAACAATATGTAAAATGAGTGATCATTCGTTCTTTTCATTGTGTTTGAAAATGTATAAATCTATATTAAAATAGAGTTCTGAGATTACATCTAATCCTATTCTAGTTTATCAATTTTATTTTAATTTCCCTGCATTGGAGTAAAGTTAGGGTTTCTTTAAGACTACTATAGACAGAAACTGCCTCATGCTGGACATCAAGCACAAAAACAGGATGTCCATTTCTGTAAGATGCCATCATAAAAGTTAAAACTGTTTTTTCCCTCTGTAAATATAGGGTGTTTTGTGTACCTTATACTCAGGGTTGGTAACCATTGGAGGCTCCCATTCTCCATCCATCTCATCGTCCCAGTCGTCAGGCTTCTTGGCATCAGGATCGGGGATGTTTTCAGGTTTGTCCCAATCCTACAAAGAGCCACAAAAACAGGCTACTCTATAGGAGACTCAGTCAAGAAGCAAATGAGAACTCCACTAAAACTCAATGCTACTTCTTTTGTAAGTATCAAACTTATTGATCACTGTTAAGTTTAGATCCAATTTAATTTCGTACAACAACCCACTTCAGGTTTCTTGTCTTGCGGATCGTCAATTTTCTCCTTCTCGTCCCAATCTTCAGGCTTCTTGGCATCAGGATCTTTAATCTTCTTTGGTGGAAGGAAGTCCCAGTCATCCTCCAGAGATCCAAACTCCACTTTCTTGTTGTCGATCTTCACCTCATATGTGTTGACTGGATTAACAATCAGTGTGTACAAGTGACTGTATTCGTCATCCTAAAGAAATAGACATCAGATAAGATTAGAGAAGTGACATCTGCAACAGCAAGGCAAGAATAATGAGAGAATTACAGCCCTGATAGTCTCAAACAAACAATCTTATTTTAAGTTGAAAGCCAGATTCAAGATGTAGAAATACATGGCTCTTTGCTGAGGATACATGAGCATTCTTTAGGGTCATGATATAAGTGATGTCAGGAACTATATATGTATGTACACAAGGTCTATGCAAATAGCATCATTCAAATGCATGTCTGGGTATGTTTTGTATATCCCCTAGGGGGCATGTCAGAGCCACAACATCCCTGCCGGCATCAGAATGGCTTTCTTGATCCAGCGCAAGAAAACCAGCCATAGTGTTCTTTCTACAAATTGTATGTGGTTAATTAGACTCATCAGATCCTGTTCACACACACATACATAAAGCTGTCCGCCCTATATGTAAATACCGAGTGTGAATGGAGAATACAACAATGCAGGAGTCACTTTACCTTACATCTGATATCTTTGTTAATCAAATGATTCTTGCCCTTGTACTGGAAGATGACATGAACTTTTTTGGTGCCAGGGCCACAGATATCAGGACCTGTGACAGTTACAAATACTTTTATTAATTCAATAGCACACTGAACACAAAACACACAACATACTGATAAATTCTGTACAAAGAAAACCAGCCATAGACCGAACTTGTAGTTCTCACCAAACATAATGTTATATACGGAATCTCCATGCATGTCTTCTTGTTTGAGGTCCGCCGGGAAAAGTTTAATATAACCCCCTCCGCAGTCTATGTTCTGCTCATGCTTGACAGAGAACTGCACAACAAGTGGCTGGTCCTTGTTGCTGAATTCATCAAAGCGGGTTGAAATAGAGTAGAAATGAGCATCCTGGCTGGTCTGAAGACCTGTACAAAAGTACAAAGACATCTGTTCATGAGATGATGGAGTCAGCATGCACGAGAACAACAAAAACAATGAATCTTGTTCTGTAATGTGTATGGATCCTATATAAAAAACACTTCAAACTTCATGAAAATATAATTATCTGGTGCATCTCATTTAGTAAGAGCACAAACATTAGAATTTCAGAAGTGAAAGCATAACGTCTTGCCTTTGTCCTTCTCTGCATCACCATAAAAATTCCCAGCAGACAGCATAAAATTTCCATAGTCTGATTTGTGTGTTGACTGCACCCATCGGCTCTTCCAGGCATCTACAGGAAAGAAAACAACATACCAAAAAGGTTCACTTTAGGACACATCTGCTGCGTACAGTAACTGAGTTCAGAGGTGGATAATACGACAATGTTTATTTGGAAAGTCTATTTGTCATACATGACCACACCATAGCAAAGAGCAGCACGAAACTGTCCTCTGCATTTAATCCCTTCACCAGGTGAAACGTTCTGATCGCAGAAAGTCCCCTGCTTCACTTGGTGAATGGGTTAAATGCAGATAAAGAAGCTCACCATGTGCTGTGGTGGGTTCACGCGTGATTATAGTTCTAAAAGCACTCTTTATTTAATAAAAAATAAAAAATCTTACAATAACATGGATTTTAATGAATTTGCAAAGATACACACTGGAAAGGCGAAAATAAAGAGCACAGCAAAAATATGGACATGTAATTTAAGGATTGTGTGATAGCAACATAAAGACCCCCACTGCTGTGTTAAGAAGTGTCTAAAAGACACCACAGTACTATCACAGCATAAACAGATGTTTTTAAACACTGAATATAATTGATGCAGCTCTTCACTGCTGTGAAAAATAAGACATGCACACTTCCACGTCTGCACCTACACATAATTAATGGCAAAACACAAATAAACCAAAGTGCAAGACTTCACTGGACTGTCTTTTTCTGCAGGCCAGACCCTGACTGAGCTAACTGGCTAGAAGAAATGGCGTTCTCTTAGCAACTGGAGTAAAATGATGACAAAAGGTCCATTGTAAGACAGGCATGTGAACAAGGACCTATTGCAACATTTGGCCTGGGCACGAGGCACAAGAAGTAGTGAAAAGACAAAAAATGAGCACATTACCCCCATCTTCAAACTGCTCCCGGAGATACAACGTCGGCTCTGCTGTTGCTAAGGCGACCGACATGGACATGAAGAGCCAATGCATCCATGTCATTTTTGCAAACAAATGTTCTTATTAAAATACCAAAAGGAAACACTAACGTATACGAGTCTGAGGCTGTAAATAGCAATTCTATCACTACTGCTAAAACATATACTTATGCCGGCTGTGGCTCTCTTGCATGCTTTCTAATATCAATCAGCACTTCTTTCATTTCTCCTCTCGCCTCGGAACAGATGGCCTGCTCTCATTGGCCGAAGTCCTGGGAACGCGGCGATGATTGGATGAGGCCGAATGACGGACTCTGACCAATCATATGATCCAGTTTGAGTCTGGTCGAGCCTCCTTGACCAATGCAGGCTGACCACGCTTTTAACAAGCAGGAGAAGGTGGAAAAGGGATGTCCACATGAAAAATAAGGAATCCCGGTTCTAAACCTAAAGTTGTTTACTAGTAAGAAGGTATTATAAGCCTTTCAAGTACACACACTTAAAATATAAACGTAATGTCTTCAAATATGGATTCATAATCACAAACAAATACAAAAACACATAGTTGGTATTACAGCGGACAAAAACATCAGCAGTGAGACGTAATTAGCTTTTTGTAGCTTAGTGGTTCGATTTTGTCCCGTTCCTCTTGACATCTTAAGGTTACTTAAATGTTTGCTGCAGCCCCTCTCGTGGACTTGCAGTGTCAGCATCGTAGATGAGCCAGAAGACAGGCCACTCAGAGACACTTGATGGACACACAAATATCGGGACACAAGTATTTTTCAGGGTTTGGGATAGCCCCCTTCCTTCCAGTGAATGGTAATCTTAATGCTTCAGCATACCAAGACATTTTAGATATCGCTTCCAACTTTGTGGAATTGGTTGGGGGAAGGACATTTTCTTTTCCAGCATGACTGCGCCCCAGGGCACAAAGCAAGGTTGGATGAGTTCAGTGTGGGAGAACTTGACTTGCCAGAAAAGAGCCCAGACTTCAACCCCATCCAGCACCTTTGGGATAAACTACAGTGGAGATTGTGAGCCAGGCCTTTTCGCCCAACATCAGTGCCTGACCTCATAAATGCTCTATGGAATGAATGGTCACACATTCCCCCAGAAACTCAAAAATCTTGTGCAAAACCTTCCAAGAGGAGTGGAAGCTGCAAAGTGGGGAAAAGTCTATGTATCTGAAATTCATTCCTGATGGCCTGATGGTCTGACATACAGATACTTTTGTCCATACAATGTACATTTACAGGAAAAAAGACAAATTAATAAAGATTAGCACATTGTGGCAAAGCCAATGTTGGCAATTACAGCATACAGAAACATCTGCAGTTAGAAGTAATGAAGTTGCTCCCATTCCTTTTGGCAGCCTAAGGTTGCTTGATTCCTTAAGGTTGCTCTTGTCCCTCTGAAGGACTTGCAGTTTCAAAATCTTCCACAAGAATCATGCCAGAGCACAGGCCATTCAAGTACCTTCACGTTATATACATATTTTGGCTGTATATTTGGGGTCATAGTGTTTCTAAAGCAGTCATTTTCACATCCCAAATCAGTTTCCTGGCTGATGAGATTAAATTCTTCTTTAACAAGTCCTGTTACCATTTGCAGAGAAGCAGTCCTGTATCGTGATCTCCCCATACCCTAATTCGATGTGAGTATGATGTTTTTGGGATCATCTGTGCCCAGGGGCATCACCAGAAATCTTGGGCCCCATGAAAGATTAGAATTTTGGGCCCCCCCTACTTTATTAAAATAATATTACTAGCCCCTTACAGGGCCCCATGTCAGTGCTGGGCCCCTAGAATCGTTCTAACCTTTCCCCCCCTGGCGGCGCCCCTGTCTGTGCCACCCTATTTTCTGCAAACATGATGAGCTTAAAGTTGTCTGACCCCAGGGCATCTCTGTGCTTCTTTCTTTAGCAGGTAAGATTTGTGTGGGGTGTTGGAATTGAGATGACTGTGGTACAAATCTTTAGTGTGAGAGCAGATTGTGAAACTTTGCATAGTGCAGATGCCTATGCAAGATTAGTTGAGGTTTCATGAGCTTTCCGAACCACATAATTGATGTTTAAGTTCATCACTGTAGCTTTCCTCTTTTTTAATGATGTAATTTAGAAAGTTGCTTCTCCTTCACCATGATTACTACTAAAGTGTCAATTTGATACACGTGAACACACCACAGCACACAGCATGAACAGCATAAAATTCTTCTTTGCATTTAACCCATTCACCCAAATGCAGCCAGGAATGCAGTGTATTGAGACGACACTTTGCTCAAAGGTATTTCAATGGTACAACTAGCAGTTCTGAGGTTTGAACCCAAAGCCTTCTGAAATCAGGGGCAGTTACCTAACCACTAGGCCTCCAGCTGCGACTTGTTAAAAGTAACCCCAACAAATAGCAAAGTCTTTTAGAATGACACCTGGTGCAATTTGCCATATTGCAATAATTATCAAAAACATGTATCTGAAAACTCTGCCCCTTTCCTGTAATGTCAAGGACATTTTTTGTTTGGAGAGAAAATTCAGTCATTAAACTGGACACAGAGCAATTTCAAGTTTCAGAAAAGAGTTACACTATGTGTAACAGTTCAAATTTAATTCATCACAAAAAGTTCCGCTGGTGACTTACTTAAAAGAGAAAAATGACACTGACTCTAAAGTCTAAAACCTTAATAGAGAAGCTCAAAATACACATAAGAAAAATGATAAGGAACACAATTTAGATTATTGTCAACGAATTCTTGGATGTGCCGCTGCAGTAACTCAGTATTTTAACAGAACGTAGTGCAAAATTCAGGTTTGAAGTGAAGTAATATTTAACAGGATGCTTGCTGCATGTCATAACTGAATATTCAGCTCCTGAATACGCCGATGCACTCTCATGTATAACATCACATTTCATTGAGTGATGAGGACGCAAACACTGTCATGTCAAAACAATTTCAGGAAACAAAACAAAAACAAATGTGCAAACTTCAAAGAAAGTGGGCTAAAGTTATGACTCCTCCCTTTAGGTCTTCCTGCAACCTCAGTCTGGCTCTGTGTCATGCAGGTTCATAGCACTTCTATGAATGTGTCGAGCTGAGAAAGCTCAGATAAAGAGCACAGCAACAACGTGGACAAATGCACATGCACATTAGTGTTAGTTTGTGTGTGTGTGTGTGTGTGTGTGTGTGCGTGTGTGTGGGGGGGTGAACAAAGATATTCTTTGCTGCATTAAGAAGGCAAATTAATTGAGCAAACAATGAAATTCAAAACATTAAGTAATAATAGGACAGGCATTCACTTGACATATATTAAGATGAACATAAATGTATTTGTGGGTGGAAAGAAGGGTAGTTATGTATGAGAAGTTAAATACATCAATTATTTTGGTAACAAAAGTCATTGCTCAGTTTTCAGGGTTGAGTGGTGACGAGCACCAATCTCCTTGTTCTCCCCCAGCATAGGATGAAGTAACCTCATGAATCATGTACCTGATATAATAAACAAACAGCACTTTTCACCAGATTAGGATGCTGGTTCTTTCTCAATAAACCTCGGTATTCAAGTATGTTGTTAGGGCTCATGTGGAGTTAGTGGCTGAGTCCTTTAATCCATTTTAGGGTAAAAAGAAATTGATCCGTTGAGGGATGGATTTGCAGCCCTGTGCAGAGAAGAGCTTCTCCTCTTTGGGTACATACAGCATGGCTTTAGCCACTTCATCCAGAGTCGCCTCGTCAGTCTCCACACCACGGGCAGCATACGCGTCCTGAGCACACAGTTTCACGTGCCGATACTCCAGCGGCAGGAACGGCACAAAGAAGTCAATCAGGTGCCCTGACATGAGCTCACTCTGGGCAAATCCTCCTGCAGAGAAAGAGACAGAGACACAGAGAAAATTTCAATGAAAAAAGAAAAACCTGAATTGTAAAAAAGGTCTAACAACCATGTATTTGTCTCATTTTACAACACGGCTGCCTGTAAAGGTGTTATACAGTTCACTTGAGAATATTAAAAACTTACCTAGAGACCAAACTACCCTTAATCTTTTATGATGTACTGTTACAGCTGTGTCTATTGTCCAGATACAAACCGAGAAAAATCATGAAAAATTACGAATGTGAGAGCGGGTACCATCAGCCTCCATAGACTCTGAGCGCAGTCGATGTTCCAAATCCTCCATACCGATATCCTCCCGGTTCTGTCCTGAGTGCCAGAAGTCCAGTGCCACCTCATTGATAGCAGCACCACCAATATTGCTAAAGAAACAGACTACATATATTAAACCTTTGTGCATGCTAGTGATGTTTTAGTTGCACATTTTTACTTTGCAGTGTCCTTCAGTTCCCATCCTGAATGGCTGTCCAGCCTTTATTGTTAGTGATATTGGCATGTATAGTTAAACTGTTCCCTTTAAAGAAACACTTGTTTTAAAATCTGCCCTCGTGCTTCTTTACATTGATATACTGAATTCGATGTTTCAGTGACTACAATCAAGAGGACGAATACAGTCACTGAATTTCTCTACTGCCCTTTCAGTTACGTTTGCTAGGAATGTAAGGCCTTAGGACAAACCAACCTGAGAAACAGGAATATGGCTCTCCGATAACTGACCCCATCCACATTATCATAGTGGTCCATGTAGGGCTTGATGGCATCTATTAGACCAGGGTGCAACTTCTCTGCCTCATCAAAGATAAAGAGAGTTTGTGGACACCGGAGCACCATGTCTCTAATAGCCTCCCTCAGCTGGCCCTACAACATACAGACAAAATCACACAAGAGTGGCCGTGAGTTTTCACAATCTACAAGCACTGCTAAAAACGTTAACATGATTACTGCACTACACAGGTACACTCTATGAAATGCTGAATACTTCCAGACTGTAAAGAACCTGTGCGAACCTTTGTATGCGAGTGGCTGGATTGATAATCAGACATTTTCCAGCTATACTTCAAAGTATCTAAGCTGCTAAAGCTGAGCTCAATTTTAAAATGTGATTATAGGGATCATAGTGTACACATAACGCACATGACTGTATATTATATTGGCTTGAATTTTCCATACTTTCAAAAAATGTATTGTAATATTTATTCAATGAGAAAAACTTACAAACACAAACTTGCATGTACAGGACAGTGTGTCTTTAGGAAAGGTATTGACTTTTGCCCTACAAAAAACAAGTAGGTAACCCTACTTGGCTGTCACCTCCTCAGTTGTGTAAGTCTATAAAATACGTGATGCAATCCACTACTCGATATGCACAGATCTGGACTCCTGCCTGCCTACTGACTTACTAGTTTTATTATTGCCACAGAACTGTTTATTTACTTACTCTATTGAAAATCAAATCAGGGACATTATTATGCTGACTTGGCAAGGACTAATTCAAATAATACACAACCAATAATGTAGAACAAAGGTCATACTGGGGAGTTACGGGGTGAATCGTGACCTACTGTCCATGCCAGATACTCACTTTGTACACGTCCACCAGCCTTACATGTGGAAAGTGGAACGGGGCAATGAACAGGCGCACACACTCACTCTTCACCCCGTCCCGGTACAGGTTGTCCGCCACCATTCGGGCCACAAAGTTTTTTCCCGTGCCCGACCAGCCATGGAATGAGAGAGTCAGGGGCTTGTTGGATTCGGGGTTGTTGATAAAGCCTTGGATGGCTTTCAGTACCACAGACTGGGCCAGGTGCTGTCCATGGAGCTTCAGTTGTAGATCTTGCTTTAGACCTGGTTGCACACACAGTGATGTATATATTTCAGATTCATATGCATCTACTGGGGGAAAAAAAGACTGTATTCCATACAGCAGGATCTTTTTCATTCATTAATAAAAGTGAATGTTTATGATCACTGATTTTAAAAGGAGTGTGTTTACCTGTGAGGTTATTCGTGATCCTGCAGTCCCCCGAATCACAGCACTGTCCTAGGCTGCAGTACCAGGCAGTCATCATGCCAGCATAATCTTGAGAAAACCAGGACCAAATGTCTCCAGTAGGCACTGAAATTATGAAAAAATATGTGCAATATTATCCAGACTGCTGAAAAAAAAAAACGTTCATCTATTTTACCTCCTTTAGATGGTTCTGCTCAGTTAATTTAACTGGCTTTGACTAGTTTAGCCAGAGTATATTTATGGTCGGGTTTCGTGTAATCACACTCCTGAACAGATCTTCAGCTGATCTTTCAATTCTATAACTGCCCTTAGGGGCTTCTACATTTTACAAATTCTAACCCAGTGGCAATTGCTTAACTGGGATTCCAATTACGCTCCACTATTAACAGTACGATATTGAATACATTAAATAAGCTAAACGCATTTTCAGAGGTTGGCATGAAACCCCTAACATTAGTCAAAGCCAGTTATATGACCAGACACTGATTCATTTTGGCTCAGAATCCTTGACCATCTGGGACTTGTAGAAGGGACATCGGAGTGCAGGTAATATAAGCCGTTTTTTGCTTCATTTCTCAGCAGGTTAGAAAAACCCAAGTTAATCATTTTAAAGCAGCAGGAAAATGTCGGGGGGGGGGACATCAGCCCCAAAAACACCCAGACCCTTTGCCTACCTTGCTGGGTGGCATCGTCCTGGTTGGGTTGGCACTCTCCCTCCCAGACATGGCAGTAGAGGTAATTGAAGTAGTAGGTGGAAGCGTTGGAGATGCTGTCGAAGTGGAAAAACTCCGCTCTAACCGCGACCGCCAGGACCGCGGAGAAGATGAAGAGGACGATCATCGGGACCGGTACACACGGAGCCTGTCTTAAGAAACCGAGAGCCCCCAGCAAGAGCCTTCCGTGCCGTCCATCCAGCAACAGCACTCTCACTGCTCCCTCACAACCGTGCGTAAAAACGCACCATCAGTATTTACACCCTGGACCAGGAAACCACGTTGTGACGTCACATCCACGTTCCCCGGCAACTAGCAGTCACGTGGCTTCCTTGGACCGCCTTTTCAACACCGAATATTGATTTGAGGTCATTAAAGCCGTTATCAGACAGGTTTAACAAACGCAACATTGAAGACCAGAAAAGCAAACAACGTTTATTTTATACGTTTATTTTTTCCACAATATTCTGGAGAAATTTCTCCCCTACAATTCAAATTCAAGACAGCCCCATACACACTTGATAGTGGAGGAAACCATGTGCCTTCACAGTTAAATACATAAAATAAAAAACACATGTAGAGAAATGTGCCCAGGTTGTCCCATGACAGATGTAAAGCTTAAATTAAAAAAAGCTTCACATTTAACTGATTAATCTAAAAAAGGCCATTAATGCACTCCGATGCATCAACCATTAGGTCCAGCTCTTAGGAGGTCCATCTTCGATAGGGTCACTGGAAAGAGAAAAAAAAAAATTCAAGGCAAGTCTGCAAGAATTCTAGGATGAATGTTAGCCAACCATTGCAACCTCAGAAATAAATGGAACGGTAAGAGTATAATCAGCAGATTCATTTGGCAGAAACTCTTCATCACAGGTTGCGTGGAACACATACAGGGCAGACTACAGTTATACATAAAACCAGTCTGGCTTTCTCTGTCTACCAGAAACATGGTTCATGAAGAGTTTGTCCACATTAGAGTTCAGGTCAGAGATATTGTCTTCACTGAACCAGTTGTGAGCGAGTCATGTATTGAACATACAAACCTTGTTAGTTTACTGCCTTGATCAGTCATTGGATGCAGGTCTCGGGGGGCCTCACCTGTCAATGAGCAGACACCTGTTAGAACAGAAGACATAAGCCATGATGTCTATGATAAGATAGAACCAAGTCAGCCAGAGCTAATATCCAATCTCCATGGGAAATTGTCAACGGACATTCAGATCATCATTGTGGTCATTCAGAGATGTACACCAAAACAATGTGGATACTTACCTCACTAAGAGAGCCATAAGCCTGCAGAAAAGACAAAATGATTAGAATATAGTGTGTATGATTTGCAGCACTTCTGCATCACAACCAAGATCAGATATCGACTTCGTATCTTCAACAAGATCAGAGACCTGATTCGCATATCATCCTCTCTAGACTACTTCATGAGGATCCATATTAAGCAAACATCCTCCTCACCCGCAGAACTTTTCCAAGACAAGGGGAGAAACTTCTGCACATCCAAGGTTCTACAAAAGGAAAACTACATTTAGAATCTGTAGAAAACTCTGGTCACTAGAGTTTTGTTTTATTTGATACATCAGCTAGGAGCGAAAGACATTGCTCATTATTCTACATGGTGTTTCTGCTGAACTATGCAGTCATCATTTGTATCCTCGTAAGAACAAACAAAGCCCCCGACTTACACACCTTTAAAATTCTCGTGTAGACAGACCTGCAATAAAAAAAAGAAATATGTTTAGTGTCATGAAAATAACTTGTTTAAATAACAAGATAAAAGTCAGATACATCAGCTAGGAGCGAAAGACATTGCTCATTATTCTACATGGGGTTTCTGCTGAACTATGCAGTCATCATTTGTATCATGAGCAACTCAACTGGGAATATAAAAAGGAGGCATTTACCATTTAGGCACGGTTACCATTTAGCCATCACCCAACGGCTTCACGCACCTGCCACAGGACCCCTAGAACAAGAGCAGCACGTTACTACAACAGTGACAGAGTACAAAGATGTAGCCTAATGGAATTATACTGTTTCAGTACAAAGTTCCTCTTTCAGTTTAATTCAGAGAGATTCCCATTGTGTTAAAAACAAAAATCATCATAAACAGCAGTTGGAGGTCTGTGAAGTACAGTGCAAGATGTTCATAGCTCACCTGAATTAACAGAACTACCATCCTGGGGAAGGAGGGAAAGAAATTACTTCAAGAAGTTCAGTGGATGAATTCAAAGAGGAAAATGATGTGCCTCAGATTAAACACTTGGTGGGTGCGGTTTCATCAGTCTTATGTCAAGAGTAGCAAATAAAGGTCATCACAGGACACAAGCAAACCTTCAATTATATTTTCACATACAAAAACATACCTGAAAGGACACTTCACTTGAGGTCTCATTCCTGGTGGTGCTGAGAAAGGAAAAAAAGGAAAGTGACCCTCCATTCAACACTCCTTTTGGTACAATTACAATTACAGACCTGCTAAAAGCCTCAGAATAAAGTTCTCAGAAACAACTCCTGTCCACTACTCTTATACATTTTTCTTCATCACTGGCTTTAAAGGAGTGTGACGAGGATAGTCTTCATACCTAAGGGCCAATGAAGCATGTTCCATCAGACAGGACTCTGAAAAAGAGGGAAAAATAAATGTCAACTCTTCAAACCATCAAGCTGAATTATTAAACCTCTACATATAAAAGCCTCAGAAATAAGGTTCTCAGAAATCACTTCTGTCCACTACTCTTATACATTGATATTCATCACAGGCTTTGAATGAGGAAAAGTAACTTGCTCAGAGTTTGCATTATTTGAAACCGTAATTTTTTTATCAGTGGTAGGGTTGGGAACTAATAGGTTCCAAATTAAAGCCAGCAAAATATCTGGTACTGCATCTCATTTTAACATCCAGATATGGGTGTTTAGCATCTACATGGAGAGGCATGGATTTTTCCACGTTATGGTTTAACAACGGAAACGTCCCACTTGTGGGACTACAAGGTTTCTCGTGTGGGTGCATGTTACATGCAAAAATGTTTTAATTACGATTTTACAGCCACTGCTGAGACAGTCTGAATGCTCAGACAAAAGGTATTTTGGGTTACCTAAACATTTTCACCTCCACAGAATCAAAGAAAACAAGATCAGAACTCCTTTCTGAAATCCAACCCAAATCAGCAATTTAAACAGGATACTGCTGCAAAATCCTACTTACTACTTTGAGGGTTCAGTTAAACTGGAATTCAGGACACCAATCTGCCAATAATGAAGAAACATTACATTAGCCACACGGGTCACATCTAGAAAAACTGAATAGCTGTACTCCCCATGCAGTTCAGAAATGTTGGCATTCATCACCCTTTCTCAGATGTCCCTACCAACATTGCTTTCCTCATTTGTGCAAGGAGAGGAGATATTTCTAACTACAAACGGCCCAGGCCGTGCAAGATTCCACTTATGATTTACTGGAAAAGCCCATTTTGTAAACTTACATTCGTAAGCAGTTAACATTTATTTTGTACAACCAATATAATTACGTCACTTCATAACCTATACACTACATGGACAAAAGTATAGGTCCCTGACATCACACTAAACATGGACTTCTACCACACTAAAATCAAGTTCTTGCTCACCGAAATGATCCAACCACGTATTTACGGAGCTTGCTTTGTGCACTGGGGCACAGTCTGGAACAGAAAAACGTTTGTCGCCAAACTAGATCCACAAAGCTTGAAGCATGGCGCTTTCTAACATGTCTTGGTTTGCTAAAGCATTAAGATCGCCTTTCACTTTAAGTAATGGGCCACACCTGAATTCAGCGATTAAGAGAAGGGTCCCTATAATTTTGTCCATATAGTTAACGCGTCAAATAAGCTTAAATTTAGTTGGCACGTAACTCCAAATAGCCTTAACCATGAAAAAAATCGATATAAAAAAGAATGAATATACAAAACACATCGCCCGATGCTTATCTAAACTAAGAACAAAAGAGCTAAACTATGCTAAAAGTGTCGCGCAATGAAATAATTTTCCTATTTGGAAAACGCAATTCTACCCCAAATAGTGCTTCAGACACCTGCAAGAACTTAAGATGGAGAGCAAAAAAGGAATGAAAGCAAACGAGGCCTAGAGCGGAGGACACGTGGTTGGACCAGAAAGGTAATAAATACCACTGATTTACCAAGAAATTCGCTATAACCATTGAAATAGGAAATATACATGGATTAAAACTCTGAGAACGATACAATAAGTCAAATAAAATAAGCTGAAACATATAATCTTAAACTACACAAACACCCACCTTCCAATTCCTTCACCGCTGAATGAGGCAGAAAACAGGGCCGACACTGAATTTATACCTCACTCGCAGGGTCTTGTGGGAAATTTTGCAGCAGTGTGCCCTCACTGACAATAGATGACGCTGTGGGGACATTTAATTCTTTCTGCGCTGAGAAGCTGTTATTTTTTTAATTTTTATTTAATTAAAAAATAAATAAATCAATTATCACACCCAAAAGGTCCTTTGAATCTTGAATCTTTGAATCTTGAATGTGGCCCTTCCAGGAATAAACTACAAAATAACAGAGATTAGAGTAAAACAATATAAATAATAAAATAAATAGGAGAAAACTGAATTTGTAGATCTTTAAAAGAAGGCAGGTGATAATATTGCAATTTTTAGAAGCTTTTTAAAGCTACAGTCGGTGCAGATCTGATACTGATGGGCAGTTTTGCTGCATAGTAACTAAACCTGAATTTTCCATGTTTAGTTTAATCTCTTTTGACCACTAGCTAACCAGCTCGTGCAGATATAAGATACCTACCTGGATTATATACTTCAAACACAGCAGACATTTATTTAGGACCCAGTCCATTAAGTGATGATTTGAAATACAATACAGTGCTGTGCAAAAGTCTTGAGACACTCATTTCTGTACATTCTATGCTGACAAATGATCGGTAAACCCTGTTTTTCAGGGTTTGGGCTAGGCGCCATGCTTCCAGTGAAGGGCAATCTTAAAGCTCCAACATCCCAAGATATTTGGGACAACACCATGCTTCCAAATTTGGATACAGTTTAGTAAAGAACCTTTTCTATTCCAGTATGACTGTGCCCCACTGCACAAATAAAAGCTCCATAAAGACATGGCTGGATGAGTTTGGTGGAGAAGACTGATCCAAGGTGCCCCACCAGGTTGTAGCGCTACTGCGCAACTCATTTATACGAGTCTGATTCGTTTTCAGTAGTGTATGAGCCTTTAGAGACTCAAGCTAGCTATAGAACCCCCACTGCAAGTTTATGTGGAAAACAAGGAAAGGTAGAACTGAGCAACATCCAGCAATCTCATTTCAGCATCACTGGTTGAACCTAAATTTCTGTAGCTCACATTAAACCAAGAGTGTTCTGCCTAATTTTCATGTCGGCAAACTGGATTTTATGTAAACGTCATAGATACATGATATTATGATAATATTCCAAAGACTTTTTTAACTGAGATATACTGGATTTATGGAACTCAGATGGTTAAAGGAGAGAAAATGCAGATATCTGCAGAAATGTGGTCCTCCAGTGACTTGGCACAGGTTTGGCACCCCTAGACTTGGGCTTTGACAGAACCATGGATTGTTTATGAGAGCCGGACGCTAATGAGCGTGCAGTCTTCCTGCCTTACAGGATAGTTATCACTGGGCCATTATCTGACATAAATATCGTGTCTTTATTCATTTCAAACTCAGACAGTGCTGCCTCTCAAGCCATGTAGCTCAATTGTTCAAGCAGAGGTTTCAGAAACATTCATAAGATCGAACCCTTGTCTTTCATTTTAAGTCTCGCATGTCAAAGTTCATCTGCATGTCAAATATCCAAAAAAAATGATGAGAACCTATTTAGCTCTGTAGCTCAAAATTTAAGCTATGGGCCCAAAAGGAAAGGTTATGGGATCAAACCTGAGCCTTTAACTTCATGTCTTGCATGTCACATTTCATCTGAAAGCACTCACTTGTTTTAGATGTGGTCTCAAACTTTAAAAGCAAGCTGCAGCCCCTTGCTTTTAAGGTCTTGTATGTCACATTTAATCGGAAAGTAACATGTCCAGAAATAAGTGGAGCATCAGGCCTCACTCTATGGTTTTATTCTTGACCTCAAGTCTTGAAGGTTGTGGGATCAAATCGGATTTGTCTGCTTTTTATCTTGCATCTCACATTCATCTGAAAGTAAAATATCATGAAAAAGTTGATTAGGTTGAAGTGGTCTTAAGAACAGAAAGTTGTGGTACCTAATATGGTTTTATGTTCTGTATGTCACATTTCATCTGAAAGTAAAATGTCCAAAAAAAGAAAAGTGATATGTGAGATCATGTGGCTCAGTGGTAAGAGTATGACCTCCAAGACCTATAGGTGGCAGGTTCTAATCAGAGTCTTTAGCTTTATGTCTTGAACATCAGACCTCATCTGAAAAAAAAAAAAGGCTTGCTGTCTGTAGTTTGGAGTAGAAATCAGAGACTCCTCTTCAGTCTTATTGCTGAACTGAAAGAACCATAACACAAGCTGGTCTCTTTGAGGTTTAATAATATGCATTAATAAACAAGAAAATAATACAATCAATATAATGTCGGGTGGGGCTACACTATTTGGACTGCTTTTGCAAAAGCAATACCAGGTGATGCGTGAAATGCATGTTTATGACAAGGCCGCAATTTCAGAAAAATCTACACAACTCGATAAACTGGCTCTGGTATGGTTCACCTTTAGCAGGTTCTGTTCTAAATTTAACTTCACATAAGACAGTAAATATGGAAAGTTTTATGACTCAGAAGAATAAAACACTGGATCCTGACAGCTTACTACAGCATGTCTACGTTTAGACAGCAAATCTGAATTTTCCTGTGTGTGTGTGTGAGGGCAGAGAGAGGTTGAGTGAGCGAGATTAAGAGTGAGACGGAGCAAGAGAGAGAGAGACTATTAATAATAGGATGAATATGGTCCACTGTGTCTTTTCCTTATGACTTTTAAAAGTATATTTAATATTCACTTTGGATAAGAGACTGGGTCTAAATTTAAGAATTCAGCTAAAATCTAATTTACAGTTTTCCTCTTACCCAGAGGAACACATTTGGGGTCCAACTTTTACTTTAGTTTAGTGCAAGAATTAACAGGCGCCTGTTTTTGTAAAAACATTCTTCACTCACTCAAACCACATCTGGTTATCCCTACGGTGAACTATAAAACAAATTAAACTATGTAGGGCACCAAATGCAGAGAGCACTCACCAATAAGTACTAGTGCTGATTGAGGAGCATATTTTGTGATGGTCAAATTAAATATTGAGTACATTAATCCAAAGTCAGTCCTCCTCATGACTGCTGATACCAGTCCTGAAACTAAGATGCCTCCCTATAGTGATGGTTTATTGTTTGTACAAGTCACTGTCGTTCATGCTTGGACCACACCCATGAGTCTGCACCACCTTCATGAAGAACTGGAGAGCATCAGCCTTGTAGCTGTAGTACTAGATGGAAAAAGAAAAAAATTGGACACCAAACGTTTGGGTCGACTACATGAAAAATTCTCCTAGAGCCCTACAGAGCATGCTCTGTAATCATCAAATCTTACCAGAAGAAAAACGAAAAAGTAAGTGGTGTTTGGACTGAGATGGAGTGTCACCTTGATAATGATGCATCACATTTTCATAATTCAGATGAACATTGGGCAGGAACTGTTTGTTGAAAGGAGAACAATGTAGGCTTTTCTTTCATTTAATGAGTGATCAAGAGGAAATAAATGGAATGGTTGTTGGTATGGTATATTGATCATTTTCAAGTTCATATTTTTCATATTTCAAATCATTACTATTGCCAGAGGATAATACATACATAACATACACTCATTTTTTATATATATATATGTATATATATATATATATATGTATATATATATAAAATCTGTTGCTAGCTGTAGGTGAGCCAAGTTCTCCCATGTAGAGGTTCCACCTTTAAGGCCTTTCGAACATCAGAAGATACAGCTTTCAATCCTCAGTCACCCGATTCCCTGAGATCCAGAACGCTGTTTTTTTCAGAGTTTGTTCGATTGAAACACCTTGACCCACTCCCTCCCCTAAAAACTCCTTCATCTCACTCGTCTTCCCAAGCGGGACAGAGGGAGCGCCCCAGAACAAAAGCTTTTGTTTGGGTTGCAAAGGAGCCACAAACTACCTCAGTGTCCTTCTGTGGTGGTGCTTTAATTTTCCTCCTTGAAGGGTTGGTGGAGAGGTGGAAGTGGTGAAGATGGCGAGAAAAGGAGTAATTTGTAGTTGATATTTATTATTGTAGTTCGGTTCTTTTATTCTGTTTTTTTATCATTCATTTTAAAAATGCAAAGCTGTGTAAATGTCCATTCATCAGTCATTCCAAGGCTTTAGACGAAAGGTGAATTGTAAAAGAGTTCTTTTCTCAGACTCTGCGATTTCAGAGAGGCTGTACTAGTGCCGTTGCGATGCCATTCTCTTCAGGAGCGGTTCGTCATAAACCCAGCACTCGCCATCCTCGTGGAACAGCTGCAAGAAGAGCATATAGAAGTCGAGCTTTAGAGCACTAAGGGCAACATCACTGTAGAGCAGGATCTGAATTGTTCTTTTAGTCAAGATACAACATTCACAGATCTTATGAGCTCAACCACAGCGAGACTTTTTCATGCAGAGTTAAGGCTATACAGTGTAGCCCACAATCTTTTTCAATAGATGATTCTGCATCATTTAATATTTAGAATGATCAATAAACACTATGCATTTCTCGAAGCTAACAAATTAGATTAGAATTTTGATTACAATAACAGCTATGCCAATATATGAAATAGATGTAGAAGTATATTTGAAAATAATATTTGCAGCACAAATATGAAAGTAGTGTGAATGAGAACTTCAGAGAAACAAAGTGAGATGGACAAAGTGAAACAGTAATAGACAGACAGACAGAATATACTTAAGAGATAGATGGAGATTGAGACAGATAAACACTCACTCTAGTTTCCCACTGAACTTCCTTCTCCTTCCTCTCCCTGGCCTCGGCCCTCTGTTTCTCCTCCAAACGGTGTTTGGCTTCTGTGGCTGCGTCAATGTCCTTCAGCTTCAGGTTCAGGGTCACATCCTTCCACAGACTAACCGACAGACAGGAAAACGGTCTTTACTATAAATGGCACCCAGGCACATAATTCAAAACTGTTTCAGCTCATCTTAAGAAGTGGCAAAAAAAACATGCAATGGCAAACCACTGCAATCTCTCCTGCAGAGAATAATTATATTGTTTGTTTTTGTTGTTACCCCTAAACATTCTCATAATTATGCTAAATAACCAATAAGATTGTGTGTCTTGTGTGAATAAATGAGGCTGGAAAGCTTTGAGAGCAGTAATAAACTGATCAGTGCAAGAGATGCATATTTCTCACCTCCGTGATTCGTACTCTAATTGGTCCTCCAACTTCCGCACCTTCTTCTTGATAAGGCCCAATTTCTTTGTGTCAATGAACACAGAGTTTTCCTGACAAACAGACAAAGCACACAATATCATTCATGAGCTTGAATTTTTTATAATGAGATCCTTACATGCTGCAGTTTAGATTCATTGTTCAAGTATGGATGTGACCAGTATTATTCGACCAGTACGGTGAACTACTTAAAAAATCTATGAATACAATCAGGCTCATGTTCAGGTATTTGCGAATGAGCATTCAAATACTTTAATTGCAAAAAAAATATGTTTACATCTTATAATTAAATATAATTTTAAGCATTTCCTTGTTAAAGTTCAACAAATATCCAGCAGGGGGCGATAAAATATTACCAGTCAGTTGAAGACCATAGTGTCTTTTTTACAACAGTAACCCCAATTTAAGGAGTCACATAGACAGGTTGTTTAGCTACAGAGGACTGAATGGAGGACTAATGAGCTTTTGTAGCAACAGGCCCATCTGTATGCCTAGAAACAGCAGAAGCCATATCTACTGCCAGAGGTCACTACAGCGATCAGATTTGAGGTTCTGAGCTACTGGTTTTAGTGCCACCCTCAAAAGTAGTTCAAAAGTTAAAATCAATATTTTACCAATATTTTTATGTTTTACAAAATAATTCGAGAATTTGTTGCATGAAAAGTTGACGTAATAAACATAACAATGTGAATTACATTTTTTTCCTCATTCTAACTTACCCCAGTTGCCAATTTTGAATACATCACTCCATTCCATTCTCCTTCAATAGAGTAGAAAGACTTCTTATCATTGGGGCCACTGCAAGAAAGTGCCACAAATTAACATGTAAACATTAATGTAAGGACAGTTAATATTATTTTAATCAGAAGCTATTAGTAAAATGAATACTAGTTTTAAAGACCGATGTTTACTTACAAAATCTCAGCTGTTATCCTGTGCTTCTTTCCCCCATAGAAAGGTTTGGTGTGAAACACTATGTTGGCGCTATAGCCAGTTTTGGAGCAGGAAATATTGCACTCTCCACCGAGTTCCACCCATGGAACTGTCAGGATTGACCTGCAGGGACACACACAGGGTAATTAAAGACAAATTCCACTTTCTGCATAATGTAATGGTTAGGACTGAAAGATACAATTTATTATGAGTATTTTAATGTGAAATATGCCATCCTTGAGAAGCTAGAATCAGAATTGTTCATGAAGTGGAGTTGATAGTAACCAGACATCTGACAAGAGTTTAATGCTTTTAAAAGCATCACTAGAGAAAATTAAAACACGAATGGTGCATAGTGCACGGGACATTGTTTCATTTTGTAAAGGCTTAGGCCAAAAAATACAAATAAAATGCCATTCATGGCAGAGAGGCACAGAGAAGAAGATCTGCCTCCAAACCAAACCACTATTTTACCATTTTCATCCTTACATATAAACTCTCAGATGACATGCGTAGTTTTGGCTAGTTAATAAATTGTAAAAAAGTGGAGCATAATTCTGAACCTTTGAATTAAGCAGAAACCTTGACTAATCTGTGTAATTCCCTTTCCGATTGAGGGAGAGGACACAAAACCCTGGGGCTCACCTGCCATAGCCATTGGGAAATGTGAGAATGTAGTGCTCATCATGCTCTAGACAGGTAACACAGCCTGTGGGACAAAAAAGAGGACAAAATAAACAAACAAATTACGATGCTTGAAGAAGGACTGTGCTAATGCCCACTATTTGATCTGGGTCTTTGCCTACCTTGGCCGATATTGTGTACACCAATGGACATTCCAAGGAACTTGGATTTGGTCCAGATGTGTGCGTTGAACTGGATTCTTTTGCTGATACATTCGGCATAGAACGCAGATACTGCAACAGGGGAGACAGAAATAAGTATCTCTGCAAAGATGGGACAAAACCTGAACATCTCTCACTATGATGGCCTATGTGGACTGAAGACACAATGCAAGTGCAGGTTTCTAAAACAATAGAATATGACAATTATTGCTGATGAAAAATCATTTCTTAACAAAAAGACAAGAATGTGCAGCTCCCTGAATGTTGAAGCTTTGAGTAGAAGATATTCAAAAGTTTGGAATCACCCAGTTTATTTGCAGCCATGAGTATAAAATGATACAATTTTAAGACTACTGTCTTTGCAGCTTTCTACAAAATATTAGAAATCTGTGAAGGTGTAAAGAATTAAAAAATACTTTAGATGTTTCTAGATTGAATAGAGCTATAGTTCCTTATGACCATACAACATTAAGAAATAAGTTAACACCCAGAACGCTTTCTACAGATAAGCTCAAATTACAGGATAATCATATCAATGAATTAGAGGTTGTGGTGTTCTGTGTTTCCTAAATGCAATGTTTCTATCTACTCTTTAAGTTATTAGTGAATAAAGCAACATGTATTAATGTGAGAAGTGATTCAAAACTTTTGTACGGCCATGTTCATCTGTCAAAATTTCATGTAACAGTGTTTCTGTGTCGGTGCCTGTTAAGTAAACATGCAGAGAAAATGTATTTGTTTATTTGTTTTTTAGTAGCTTCTTAACTTTCTGGCACCTGGGTCAACTTAGCAGCTACTTACTAAGCCGTTTAAGAGCAGAAGCAGATGTGTTTGTTCAGGGTAAACATGGAACTAAGCATTTTCAGAAATGAAAACCACAGTTAATCAGAATTTTAGGGAAAAAATTGTTAAGCATGTAGCGTGTCTTCTGCTTTGAGGAGTTTCAACTGGCAGAACTTACTGGGGGGGTGATGGGAAACCTGCTCTGCCACAAACGACACACTGCTCCTGCTACAATGTGGAACTGGCCCCTCCGACACAGGCTCCTGTACACAAATACACACAAACACACAAGTATCTGGTTAATAACAAGTTCAAAAACATACACAAACACACACTCTCTTGCTCTCAAATACATGAACTCTTGCGCTTATTTACACATATAAACTCACCACAGTGGCAGGCTCCTCTGTATCAGAGGGCAGGTCCCAGTGGCAGAAGAACACCTCTCCCAGGATGGGGTTGTAGGGCTTCTTGGCCACAGATCCTTTCCGGCCGGCGTGAAAGGCTGAGAGATACCACTTCACCACTTGCACCATGCGTTCCCTGGGCTCCGGCTGCTCTGCAATGCTGAGCACAGGCCAGAGCAATCAAACACTACAGCTCTCAGCAGAATACTCTACAGGAAAACTGCAACTAAAACACTCAGACAAAACAGAGGAGGGCAAACCAAAGCAGTCAAGCAAAAGGAAATGAATCACACGAAGGACAGTTAAAACAGTCAATCAGTTCACAATGTTAATTACTGCCAACCAAAACATGATTTTTTTAGAGACATGTTTCAATCTTATCTCCACCTGCTGTCTCTGTATTGTTCCATTGATTACCATGGCCTTCAGTTTGCACAGACTAGTTGAGTTTTCTGTCTAAATGACTTATTTATGAGGAAAATGTACACTAGATAAAACCAAACACTGTATTTAAATAACACAGATCAGGAAGATTTTGAGAACCGTAGCCCCTTATAGAGCCACTTGCCTGACATTCAAATAATGTAATGTTCATGTTAATGAACATTAAAATCACAGACTACAGAACATTAACATGAAATGGCCGCAAAAAAAGCAAACCCACATTAAATAAAGTGTCAACCCAAGATTAACTGGAAGACTCATTAGTGTGTAAAGCTTTGCTTTTATCTTGAGTAGGCCACAGGTACTTCATGCTACTAGCATTTACTTTGATAATCCTTTTTTACTCTTGCTGTACCTCTATTTCCAGATTCGTGTCCTTCGTTGGCCAGTATCTGAGGCTGAAACTAACAGAACATCTTGCAGCTCAAACTCCAGAATTTGCAGCAAGGCCCGGTTTTTCACTGACATGCAGAGACACTCACGTTTTATAATGACCATGGTAACCAACTTTACATAACAGATGCAGCATCTAGAGCAAACACTGAAACATTCTAGTATGTTCCTTAAAATGGGCTCAACAACACAATCCCTCCAGCAAAGACAGAATGACTCGATTTGAGAGCGATTTGAATTATTTAGGCTATGTACATGCAACCATGTAGTGATGAAATATGCACAAGTGAAGAAGGACAAATGAATGTCACATTACCTTACAAACAAATCAGGGTGTGCAAAAAAGTCTGCATACATTTCCAATAACGACCTTCTCTCCAAGATAAATGTGGGTAAAACCACCTGGGAAAGGATAAAAACACTGGCAGTGAGAGAGGACAAACAAAGGAAGAGGACAGGGAGGACGACAGGACAGGAGAACAGAACAGACTTACCTTGGTGAGGTCCATGCCCAGACGGACCTGTGACAGCAAATGCATGATGACACTCTTATGCTCCTCAACCGACTCTCCCTCTCCCTCGTCGTCCTTCTCGTCATGACTGTCAAACTGATCTGAGCATCACAACACACAGGAACTCAGCCACGCAAAGCAGTGATAAGTGTGTACACCCACATTTAGTACTGAAGTCTCAATCCACTGCAAACAAAAAGCATTTTAAATGCTTTGGGTGTGTGAAGGTATGTGTGTGATGCCTACGCTCATTTTGAGGTGCTGTTCGTGTGCGTGCATGTGTGAGTTCATTTTCAAATAAGGTTTCGCATACTGTTTGTACCCAAATTCCACTACTGTGCTAAGAGGTCCTCCAGGGTCATTTGTGAATTATTTAAATAATTTGAAAACGTGACAGCTACATTTGGAGAAATTCTATGGTTGGACCAATAGAAATGCTCTAAATCTATTAAAAAAACCGTTTACATTATTTTCCATTCTAATCTAAGCCAGATCTTTTATTCTAAAAACTTACTGTTTTCAAGACATTGTTCAAGTGAAGGTCAAGTATTCTTTAGCCTTTTAAAGGTTTATAAAGGTTTGTGTTTGTGTGATTTCAGGCTAAGGACTGAACTATATAGACAAAAATCACAATCTAACAAAAATATTGTTGGACACGGCAATGACAATATATACACCACTGCTGTCGACATTCAACTTAATTTCCATTTTTGTTTTTATAGTCTGGAAATACAAGCTGCCCTTTACACTGTGTGGAATTCCTTGATTGATGGACCAGAAGAAAAGGCCTAAAATAATGTGAAAATCACTTTTACGTAATTGTGCAACCCAAAATAGTAACGTGTGTTTGTTTGTATGTGTATTTTCAGTAGCATCCCTGGACACAAGTGGTCGTAAAGGAACATGTGGGATCCATCTGCAACATTTTGCATGTCATGGATGTTCAAAGAAGCTGCATGTGCATGTAAACCTATGTGCATATCAGTACCTGCATCAGTTGTGCCATTGGACATGGAGGAATTGATTGATTCATTGGTGTCGGGCCGTTTGAGTGCTGTTTTTGCCTCACTGTTCGCAGGGGTTCTGGAGGGGCTGCAGCAAAAACAGTAAAAGCAAATAGAAAGACAGTGTAAATGTAATATACAGTGGAAAGTCGTGTATACCGTAGTGTCTATGGAGTGTGTTAGGAGAGCCACAAGGTGTGAGCCGAGTGCGCGTGCAACATTATACTGTAATTAGGAACTTTTAACACTAGCTTGAAACTGAGAGTTTGAGAATAGCTTGTAATTGAGCTTGCCACGTTGTGTGGGCGATACTGTGAAAGAGGTGTGTGTGTGTGTGTTTGTGTGTGTATGAAACTCACTCTATGCAGTGTTTTGGTGAGGTGTTACTCTGATAATATTCATCTGCATCGTAAAACTCGTCCTCACTGCTGGAGTAGGAGAAGTCTGGGACAGAGTGAGGCGGCACGTTCATGTGACTGGGTGAGGTCACACTGCTGCTGGGGGCGGAGGGACCACTCCCTACAGACCCAAAATCACAATCAAACTGTCAGCTACTCAGTCTTGAATGATACACGTTTTCAAATACTCTCATCTATACATCCAACATCCTTGTCATAAATCAGATATGGCTGCATTAAACCATGGCTGCTGTCCAAGTGTGTACTGGCAGACAAAAAGCTATCATAATCAATGACTAATTCCACAGGGAGCGCAGCATCATCCAGATGCGTTAGTGAAGGATAGCTTGTCTCCTCCTTCTCCATTTAGTTTGCACTTTCTCAGGCTGCATTGAAGGCTGCTCCGCTGCAGTTTCTGCCAAGCTCATCATTTCTCACGCCACATCAGCAGAAGTAGTCTCTGCCAGCCAGGGCATTACTGGAGCTACATAAGGGCTAAGCTCCACTGCGGCGAACGCAGAGTCTCCTGCAGCTCCGGTGCAGACAAGTACTGTTTCACTTCAAATAAACACTTGTTGGAAAAGTGCCAATGCAATAAATCATTTTAAAACTGACCCTACTATATTGCTGTGGTATCACAATACAATGAAAATTAAGTACATTCTAAAAAGTTTTAACCAAATTTGAACCCAGATAGAGTGGTATTACCACATTCAACATTTAAATACAATTCTCTCTCTAAAGAGATTACTCTTTGTCCCTTTATGCGTCTCCATCTATCCAACTATATATATATACACACACACACACGCACACGCGCGCGCACACACACACACACACACGTAACGATACACTGAACCCACGATTCGATTCATTTCACGATTTTTGACTCACGATTCGGTTCGTATCG
>JBBMFX010000016.1:8850160-8868046 GCA_037832545.1 Rhabdalestes septentrionalis | reverse complement strand
CAGAACTCCACATGTGTTCATTCATAGTGTTGATGCCTTCAGTGAGAATCTACCAATGGAAATGATCATGAAAATAAGGAAAACACATTGAATGAGAAGGTGGTGTGTCCAAACTTTTGGCCTGTACTGTACTTCCATCAATACACATTTCCATCACTACACACTCCCTTCACTACACACTCACATCACTACACACACCCATTCCTACACATTCCACATACTTCCATCCCATACAAACTTCCATCACTGCCCAGAGATCAGATATATATCTGCTGCATTTAAAAATACACCATATATGGAATCCAAACCACAAACGGCCTGTTCTGAATGCACTGCTTGTGCGATGTTACATTAACATTTATCTGACTATTAAGTAGTTTGGCCCCGCCCATTCACAGTCAAGTTATAAATAAGGTTTCAGGCAGACCAGCCAATCATAACAACTCATTTACTCACAGAAATAGTCATGAAGACACAGAAACAGCCTGTTACATTCTAATGAGTAAAGAGAGGCTGGAAGATCAGGCAGAGATGAATTGGGACTGTTCTTGTTTCAGTGGAGCTCAGGAGGGAAATAGTGTATTTAGCATACTGTATTTGTGTAGTCATTGGGAGTTTTATTTTACTTTGACTTTATATTACATTTTATTTTGTTCTTGTCTCTGTGATTCCCAATTTGGTATCAATAAAGTTTTCTGATTCTGATTCTTTAAAACGGAATGAACATTTGTCTGAAATAAGGGGATGGTGGTTCTCATGTGAAGGTTCTGTAGATAAACAGTCTTGGGTTTTCTATGGAGCTGAACCTGTGATAAAATAACAGACTTGATAATAAAAACCTCTGCTCTGCTCTTTTTCAGGGTCCTGCAGGAGAGAGAGGCGAACAGGGACAGCCTGGACCTCCTGGCTTCCAGGTACTGTAACACACACGCTCACACATACACACACACACACACTCTGATTGATTAGGTGATGAATTTCTGCTGACTGCTGTTCTCAGGGTCTGCCAGGACCTGTTGGACCCCCAGGAGAAGGTGGAAAACCAGGAGACCAGGTGGGAGCACTGACCCTGATCTCATGAACGTTGTTGTGATGATGGCGGTGTAAACTGTGGTGATGCTCACATCGTTCTCTCTCTCCTGCAGGGTGTTCCTGGAGAGGGTGGTGCTCCTGGAGTTGTTGGACCAAGAGTGAGTTCTTGCCTCTGAGCAAAGCATCTTCTGAAGAGACAGACAGTGCAGGAAAATGACCATGTATGTGTGTGTGTGTGTGTGTGTGTGTGTCTCAGGGCGAGCGTGGTTTCCCTGGTGAGAGAGGAAGTGCTGGACCTCAGGGTCTTCAGGGCCCGAGAGGACTACCCGGAACTCCAGGCACTGATGGACCCAAGGTGAGATTTTTAGCTTCACGTTCATTCTGGAGGTCTTAGATGCCCTCAAATCACGGCTCATCTTCTCCATCATCTTCTCCATTATCTTTTCCATCATCTTCTCTGTCATCTTCTTCATAATCTTCTCCATCATCTTCTCCATCATATTCTCTATCATCTTCTCCGTCATCTTCTCCATCATATTCTCTGTCATCTTCTCCATCATCTTCTCCATCATCTTCTTTGTCGTCTTCTCTGTAATCTTCTCCATCATCTTCTCCATCATCTTCTCTGTCATCTTCTCCATCATCTTCTCCATCATCTTCTCCATCATCTTCTCTGTCATCTTCTTCATAATCTTCTCCATCATATTCTCCATCATCTTCTCCATCATCTTCTCCGTCATCTTCTCCATCATCTTCTCCATCATATTCTCTATCATCTTCTCCAAAATCTTCTCCATCATCTTCTCCAAAATCTTCGCCATCATCTTCTCCATCATATTCTCTCTCATCTTCTCCATCATCTTCTCCATCATCTTCTCCATCAACTTCTCCATCACCTTCTCCATCATCTTCTCCATCATATTCTCCATCATATTCTCTATCATCTTCTCCATCATCTTCTCCATCATCTTCTCCATAATCTTCTCCATCATCTTCTCCATCATATTCTCTGTCATCTTCTCCATCATCTTCTCCATCATCTTCTCCATCAACTTCTCCATCACCTTCTCCATCATCTTCTCCATCATCTTCTCCATCATATTCTCTGTCATCTTCTTTGTCGTCTTCTCTGTAATCTTCTCCATCGTCTTCTCCATCATCTTCTCCATCATCTTCTTTGTCGTCTTCTCTGTCATCTTCTTCATCATTTTCTCCATCATCTTCTCTGTCATCTTCTCCATTGTCTTCTCCATCATACTCTGTGTCATCTTCTCTGTCATCTTCTTCATCATCTTCTTCATAATCCTCTCCATCATCTTCTCCATCAATTTCTCTGTCATCTTCTCTGTCATCTTCCTCATCATCTTCTTCATCATCTTCTTCATCATCTTCTCCATCATATTATCTGTAATTTTCTCTGTCATCTTCTCCATCATCTTCTATGTCATCTTCTCTGTCATCTTCATAATCCTCTCCATCATCTTCTATGTCACCTTCTTCATCATCTCAATCATCCTCACCACCATCTTCTCCATCATCTTCTCCATCACCTTCACCACCATCTTCTACATCATCTTCTCAATTTCTTCAGCGTCCTCTTAATTTATTGCTCAAAACTCTCCTCGGTGTTTCTCCATGTCTTCTTATGGTCTCTCATTTCTCATAAAATTTGAACATTGCTCATACCATCTATCTTAAACCCAGTTGTCATGCTCAGTTTGATTAGCATACACTTGGCCAGTCAGCATTAAAAATGCTTATTCATTACCTGATCATGATCCTCTGAGTAGGTACATACATGCATAGCATACATAATGCAAAAAATAAAAACAGAGAATTAGTAATGATCCAATGAATGTTACAAATATAAAGTTTCAGGAAGGCTTATTCCAACCAGTTTTTCGCTAACATCAAAATAGCTCATGTGACACTTGAGAGAATAAGCCTTTATAAAAGTAATGGCGGATTATGTCAGTAATGATGTAATTCAGTAAAGTGTTATGGGGCTGTAACACCTGTAGGGGCAGCAATTAGTATTGACTGTATTGGAGAATAATTGCAGTTATTCATAAAGAAATTAAACTACTCTTTTGTAACTCTGACTACACTGGATGCATCATTTGACACAATAGTTGAATGTACTGAGTCATTGGGTATAATAATGAAGTTACTGTAATAAAATAACATCTGTTTACCATAAACCAATGACATGCCGCCATGTCCCAGTCGTGTCCAGTGCAGGTCCAACAGTTCCTGATTGTTTACTGATTCCATTCTCTTCTTGTCCTGCAGGGGGCGATAGGCCCGGCTGGTGCTGCTGGAGCTCTGGGGCCTCCTGGCCTGCAGGGAATGCCTGGAGAGAGAGGAGCCTCTGGCATCTCTGGACCTAAGGGTGACAGAGTGAGTAAAAAATATCCGAACTTAGAATCTGATCAATTCTGATCCATAAGTTTGAATGGACTATTGATTGATTGAACTCTTCTTTTTCAGGGTGACACTGGAGAGAAGGGACCCGAGGGAGCTCCTGGAAAAGATGGATCAAGAGTGAGTACCAAACTGCTCCCACCAACCACCTACCACACACACAGACACCCTGACACACACACTTTGACACACACACAGACACACTTACATGCATACATACACACACAGACACACAGAAGCATGTGCAGTAAATACACACTACAGCAGTGTGACAGTACAGTATAACAGTAATAACACAGTAAATACACACTAGAGTAGTGTGACAGTACAGTATAACAGTAATAACACAGTAAATGCACACTAGAGCATTGTGACAATACAGTACAACAGTAATAACACAGTAAATACGCACTAGAGCATTGTGACAATACAGTATATCAGTAATAACACAGTAAATACGCACTAGAGCAGTGTGACAGTACAGTATAACAGTAATAACACAGTAAATACACACTAGAGCATTGTGACAATACAGTACAACAGAAATAACACAGTAAATACACTCTACAGCAGTGTGACAGTACAATATAACAGTAATAACACTGTAAATATATACTACAGCAGTGTGTACAGTGTGAACAGGGTGTAAACCTCCCAGATGTAGCAGACTAGTGTTGCACCATCAGTGTGATTATTACTGCACAAGATGTAAAGTGCTGCTGAAAGTCCAGAATGTAAATTGAGACAGAAATCACCTACTATATGTGATTGTACTACGCTTTATATATATAGACTAGGGGTGGAGACAAATACAAATACAGCATTCGGATTGGCACAAATAACGTGTTTTTTACGAATACCGTATTCAGACAAATACTTTTAAAAATATTTGTATTTGCTTGTGTGTTTTTTCTGTAAAGTGTGTGGTTAATACAGTAACCCGGTTCTCTTGGTTCTCTGCAGGGCTTGACTGGTCCCATCGGCCCGCCTGGTCCCTCCGGTCCCAACGGTGCGAAGGTGAGATGCTCTGCTGCTGTCTTTCCTTCTTGTTACTATATGATATTTTTCAATTTCATAATTGATAAATATATAACAATATAGCATTCTATCACAACCCACTAAACTACTGGAAGAAAAGAGGACTGTGTATCTAACACCCCCCCGCTCTGTCCTCCTCAGGGTGAGACCGGCGCCATCGGGCCGACTGGAGCTGGCGGAGCTCGCGGTGCTCCTGTACGTGCTTCTCTCTGGTTCTCTCTGGTCCTTTCTGGTTGATTTCTCTGTGGAAGCTGTTTTCTGTTTTCATCTCTTCTTTTATTTTTACTCCTGAACATTTTGTCTTTTCGCTGCAGGGCGACCGTGGTGAGGTTGGACCCCCTGGACCGGCCGGATTTGCTGGACCCCCTGTGAGTAAAATGTCATTTATCATTATAACGATAAACACAGGGTTCCCACAGGTCAGGGAATTTCTGGAATATCAGGGAATTTCAGTAAAGGCATTTCCAGACAGGGAGAGTCGGGAATTTGATCATTTGGATGCCAAGTCAGGGAATTATCAGTGAATTTTATTGATAGCATATAGTGCAGTAGCCAAAACCTGTTGTGTATTTTTTGTTTCGCTCAAAACCTCTCCCACTCTAAAAATGTGCAACATATCTGAACACAAAATCATTGCGAAGTCTGTGTGGACACGACCTTACACTCGCTAACTTATGAAACATGCCAGGCAAGTGTAAACTTCAGGGTATTTGGTTGAAAATGAAGAATTTAAGGACTAGCTCCCTCAAAGTGATGACGAAAGAAGAGCAAAGTCTGTAAATGGGTCAGAATTCTCTTCCATATGGGAGAGCTGCACTTACGAGCCAGGCGACTGGGAAAAAACACGCTGTGAAGATGAAGGTGCTGAAGAGATCCACCTCATCTCCCATTTGACCGTGACCATTTCTGGATAAAAACCTGCATGTAGAGGATGTCAGAGATGGAGGTTTTGAGGTTTTATCCCATTCAACACCCTGAGCTGCCTGTATTCAACAACAGCGACATAAATACACTGTTGAATTCTAGAACCCCTTTAAATTCCCTTTTCTGCTCAGCATCCAAACATTATATTGGACGTTTCTTTACATGAGAGGTCATGGAGATTCTGCTTTTGGTCAGGGAAAGTCATGGAAAAGTCAGGGAACTTAGGGTGGGAACCCTGTAAAGAGCACAATTCACTACCAGTCAAAACCACAGTTTTTTTTACCAGTTACCCATTTATTTCCTAAACTGCAGATTTGTATTCTTGTTAAACTGGAAAGTTGTTGAGTGAAACTATCAATGAAAATATGTAAAATATATCCAGTTTCCTTTCTTAGATGAGAGAATCTGTAACAGTGCAGGTCTGACTCTTATTAACTGGTTGTTGGTGATGCAGAATCAAGTTCTAGACTGTCCTTTAACTTTAAATGCACTCGTTACTCTTTCAGCAACTAACAGCTCCTTAAATATCCAAAACGTATCTGGTGATCCACATTATCATTTTAATTCTATTAGGGGGGTATTTGTAGGTCAGCAGTAAAAATGTGACATTTTCTGGATTAAATAGGAACTCAAAAGGTGAAAATACTGTACGTTTATTTGTTAGTAAAGAATGTTGGTTGCATTTTTTGTAAATATTAAGTGAGTAAACAGGCAAATGCAGAAAATCCTAGAGTGTCAAAAACAATTTAAAAAAAAGGAGTAACTGTCATCAATTGAAATTTCACACAAACATCTAAAAACATTTTTTTACTGGACTAAAAAATAAACGTTTTAGATTGAATAAACATTTAGATATAGACATTTTTTGGTTTACGTTTTTGTGATCACACATAAGGCAACAGATTTGAATACACTTGCTTATTTGTCCTCACTCATTGGCATTTAAAAACAAACAAACAAATACAATAAAATACTGCAATAAAAAGTCATGAAGAGTGTATCACCCTGGACTGCACACTGTAGCTTAGTTGTGAGGGCTGCAGAGAGGCTGGAGATCAGGGCTGGAGTGAATGAGGGCTGGTTCTGAGGAGCTGAAGTGGATGGCAGTGGGTGAGGGTGTGTTTTTCCTCCTCAGGGCGCAGACGGGCAGCCTGGAGTGAAGGGCGAGCAGGGAGAGGGGGGGCAGAAAGGAGATGCTGGTTCCCCTGGACCTCAAGGACCATCTGGAGCACCTGGGCCAGTCGTGAGTAACATTTCACAAAAGTAAAAACAGAGATTGGTAGACCTCCGATGTTTACAGCAAATATGATTCAGGATTCTTTGTCACATACACAGTTGTACAAGTAAAACATGCAGCGAAATTATCTAAGAACCAGCTGGTTTATGTTCACGCATGAGTATAAGGGATAATACATTTAAAAAATGGAATTATATAAAATTGTCCGGTTTGCTTTTTATGCCTTTTTACACATGGAAGCAGATGTTTATTTAAAATAAAGAAATAATACAGAATTATATAAATTAAAACATATAAATAAATGGATATTGAAAAGATGGGGGTGTAAATTCTCTAAACATCTAAAGAGTTAGCCCACAACTTGGTCATTTTTTCATCTGTGGGCAAATTGAAAAAGTTGTAATTTTCATTATTGGGACATTTTACAATCCTTTTCCCAGTGAGGTGCGGGATCTGTGCTGTGGGAACCTCCTTGCCTCTTTTAACTCTGTAACTGTCTGCTTGGTTTTCAGGGCCCGACTGGAGTGTCTGGACCTAAAGGAGCTCGTGGAGCACAGGGAGCCCCGGTGGGTCTTCGTTAATTGTGCTAAAAAAATCTGTTAAGTGAATCCTGTAGCTTTTGGTTGATGAGGTGAAAGTGTTTTGTGATTTTAAGGACTTAATTTGGTTTTGTGTTGTCTGTTGTAGGGAGCTACTGGTTTCCCTGGTGCTGCTGGAAGAGTCGGACCCCCTGGTCCCAATGTGAGTCCATTACTTCAATGTGCAGTTTTTTTACCCAGATGCTAAATTGCAACATCTTATTGTTATTATGTGCAGTAGTCTTGCCATGTGAACTATTACTGATGTACAACTGATCTCTATAATAGCATTAACAGGCTCCTAACCAGTATTAATTTTTGTAGAAATCTACTTATCTGTAGTATATACCACAGTGTATTTCATATTCGATATTTTTAATTGGATTTATTTAGCAGTTTCATCCAGGATAAGTAACATTTCCTATACGCCTCAGTATTTTGTACACACCTCAGTATTTTCAGGCCATGCTGTATATATTGTGTTTATTCTCAAAATTATATGTACAGTGTCCTCCAGTGCACACACACACACACATATATATATATATATATATAGGCCAATCTTATGTAAACTGTAATGCAAATGGAAATGTCTAATGTGAATTTTATTTTTATTTTTCCTCTTCAATCCACTCCTTCTGTCCCTCTCCCTCTCAGGGAAACCCCGGTCCTTCTGGCCCAGCTGGTCCCTCTGGTAAAGATGGTCCTAAGGGAGTGCGTGGTGATGCTGGCCCACCTGGAAGAGCAGGAGATGCTGGACTGCGTGGACCTGCTGGAGCCCCTGGAGAGAAGGGAGAGCCTGGAGAAGATGGTCCACCTGTAAGACTCAAACCTCATCCATTACAGTTCTCCTCCACACTGCACCACCGAGCCTAATAAGGCGTCTCGTTCTTTTCTTCTTCTTCCATGTTTAGGGTCCAGATGGTCCCTCTGGTCCTGCCGGTCTTGCTGGGCAGCGTGGTATAGTTGGTCTGCCAGGACAGCGTGGTGAGAGGGGCTTCCCAGGCCTCCCGGGACCCTCTGTGAGTAAATAAGCTTTACAAAAACAGACACTGATACCAGCTTCAGACTGATGTAAGAGCTTGAGTAGAATGATGTATGATTGACAGGCAGTTTACCGTTAGTCTGGTCTTCATCCACATGCTGATTTTCACCTTTGCCACTCAGAGATCTACTGTCCTGTAGTTACTTATTATAGCTTTAATGCGCATGGAGATAACAAGCACATTTTCTCATTTTATGCAATATGCAAAAGTGTGCAGTTGAACTGTAAATACGTGACACCCACATTCCCACAGAGACACAGGTTTCAATGTTGCTATTAGTGCTAATATAAACACTACATATTAAAACTGTGTTATATAATATCTTAAAATAAGAAAAGATGCACCTTTGTTAATCCGACAGGTGGGAAATTTCTGTTGTTGTGGCAGAAAGTGTACAGTACAGAAGTAGGAGTGGAATAAAGCTGTAATAAATAAAAGAGTGTACTAGACAAATAATACAAGGTCATAAATATGGACATATATATATATATATATATATAAATATACGTAACCTCCTGAGACCCGTCCCATTCACTTGGATCCTTTATAATGGACATTTGTCCACCTGTATCTTCCTTAAGTATTTGGAGTTCCTCATCAAGCCCTATAGTATTCTGTAGAGGACATATTCCTCCAACACTATCAACCTAAACTCTCCAGAGGATGTTCTATGACTTATAATTCACTGGTAAACTAAAACTCTTGTTTCGTTGTCCTTGCAAGCAACAAGCGACAGAAGAGTGATACAGAATTTTATTGTGTTGATCAAATGAACGTGTTCCTGTGGTAAATATCACTTATTCCAATTTCTAAATTCAGTTCTATTTTCACACAGAAATCATCCTGTTGTCCTCTACAATGGACATGCTGGGAAATGAAAAAAATATATATATATGCAAAGAAATTTTAATTGTGAGGGGTTTTTAGACCCAAACAAATCATCCAGAAAATCATACAAAAAAGAAATTGTAAGACGCTTTTTTTCTTCAGGTCTCAGGAGGATATATATAAATACCGGGCAGCGATTACAATTTTAATTGCGATGAATCGCACGGTTATTATAATCACTATATATAATAATGTAGTTTGGAGTGAGAGATTACACATGGCTTACTCTGCCCCTTATCGCAGGGTGAGCCTGGTAAACAAGGAGCTCCTGGCGGTGGTGGTGACCGCGGTCCCCCCGGCCCTGTCGGACCCCCTGGACTGACTGGACCTGCAGGAGAAACTGGACGTGAGGTAAAACACTCCGCTGGCCAAACTGCATTAACATTTTCTTTTACAATGAATCAGAATCAAGCTGCTAACAAATGATCTCCACTGAGGGAATCAGGACAAAATAAGACAAGAACTGGACTGAAAACTGACCTCGCTGTAACACTGTGTTCTCAGGGAACTCCTGGATCCGATGGTCCTCCTGGCAGAGATGGTGCTACTGGTGTGAAGGTGAAAATCCTCTACTGTCTGTGTAAACAAGCACAATTTAATTAGAATCATTAGTAGTTAGCAGACTCAGGTACAGAGCCCCTGATCGTTGGTTGCTGATGTCATGTGTCTCCTGCAGGGTGAACGTGGTAACACTGGTCCCATCGGTGCTCCTGGTGCTCCTGGTGCTCCTGGCTCTCCTGGTCCTGTTGGTCCTGTTGGCAAACAAGGAGACAGAGGAGAGAGCGTAAGTCCGAGACCCCGGAGTGAAACAGGGGGTTTAGGGATCACACCATCACATCCCGAACATATTTAACACCTTAATCAATTATGCAATAGTAATTTCAGCAGAAACACCTGCTTCACTGCAGGTGAACTTCATTAAAGGGCCTAGAATGGTAGAAAATGCCATTCTTTATTTTAAAATTATAAAATGGTTTGCCATAGTATGCAAACACTGTAGGACCACCTCCCCGTGCACGCACTTCTGAATTCATGGCCAGAATGAATTTATCAGCACCTCAAAGAGAACAGCAAGAGACAGAAAAGTTCTGTCTTTTTTAAGAAGTTGATTTATAGTAAGTTCTAGTGGTTCGGCAGCAGATCCTCAGGTCTGGTCCTGTAGATCTTAAGGACCAGCTGCTTAAACACTGGGTCACTGGAGGGATGATGTCGTTTTTCAGCCGTGGACCATAAGGAACCTCACTACGGGAATAACTGTAGTTGGTGTTTCTGATGCTATCGTTCCCTTCTCTGTTCTGTAGGGCGCACAAGGACCTGGTGGACCTCCTGGACCTGCTGGGGCTCGAGGCATGGTTGTAAGTCTCTGCTTCTGAGAGCACAGCACATTAGATTCTGGCGGTATGGTAACCTTGGATAAAAATATCACGGTTTCACGGTATCACGGTATTGTAATTACTGCTCTACAGTGTTGTATTTAAATGTCTGGGTAAAAAAACTACTTTTTTTTTCCAACTGAAAACGGTATGTTTTATTTTAGGAAACAAATAGAACATTTTGTAACACTGAACATCAGGCAAAATAATTCAAATAAATAATTGAATCTTCTTAATTAAATTAAATTGCAGTCACTTGTGTGAGCCTAAACCTGCAGCTCAACACTAATCAAAATAAAGAAACAAATAAAATTTCTTCCTTTGACGACACAAACAATGCACATATCGTAGGAACGGTATAACTTTTTTTTTTGCGGTTTTGAAACCGTGACTTTTTAAAACGGCGGTATACCTTGAAACCGGTTATCGTCCCATGTCTAGTTCACACGTTTTATTCAGATTGGGAGGGAAAAGTGTTGGGAGGTTCGTGTTATACGATTAATCACCCTGATTTCTCCTGCAGGGACCCCAAGGACCCCGTGGAGATAAGGGAGAGTCCGGTGAGGCTGGAGAGAGAGGACAGAAGGGACACAGAGGATTCACTGGTCTGCAGGGTCTTCCTGGACCTCCCGTGAGTTTTCATTCGAGGTTTTATCTGTGAGTGTTTTGTTTGACTCTTTCGGGGGTTTATTAACACACTGTGTTTGCTCTTGTATTCCAGGGTCCTTCTGGTGACCAGGGATCTGCTGGACCTGCTGGACCTTCCGGAGCCAAGGTGAGAATCTCAGATGTGTGAACATGTTGCTGGCTACCTGTGTGAGACGTGTGGAGCTGGAGATGATGCTGATGATGCTGTAGATGTCAGGTTTAACTGTCTCTTCTTTGTAGGGACCCCCTGGACCTGTCGGCCCTGCTGGAAAGGATGGATCGAACGGTCAGCCTGGACCCATCGGACCCCCTGGACCTCGTGGACGCTCTGGAGAGTCTGGTCCAGCTGTGAGTAAAATCGAAGCCCCTTGAGCAGACACAAAAGAAACCAAATGTTCCTAAAATTAATCCCATGAAACTTGTAAACAGTAAAGTTTAATCTTGCACCACCCACTCCACAGTCCAAACTCCCTCTATAGTGGGAAAACAGCCTGTTTTGAATAGTTTTTTTCATGAATATCCACCCATCCGTTTAGCCCCGCCCATTCAGTCAATAGCAGTCTAGCCCCACCTATTCCTGCTGAAATTGTATGGAGGGTCAGCAAATCAGAACAGAGTTAATTACCATATATCAGTGCTGATTGGTTGGAACACCTTAAATTTGATGCACCTCTTATATCTTGAGGCACATTGCAGCCTGTCAATGTAAAACATCGGTTCCTTTTCTTTCATTTATTCTACTTGACTATCTAATATGACAAAGACAAGACAGTCCGATGGAAAATAGTCTTTTGCATCCTAAAACATCCTGTTTATTTGTTCCTGAACGTGTGTAAATAAAAACAGACCTGTAGCCGCAGTGCAGGTTGGGGGATATTGGTGTTTCTGATCTCTCTCTCCTGTGATACTCTTCAGGGTCCTCCTGGTAATACTGGACCCCCTGGTCCTCCTGGCCCTCCAGGCCCTGGCATCGACATGTCAGCGTTCGCGGGACTGTCTCAGACAGAGAAGGCTCCCGATCCCCTGCGCTACATGCGCGCAGATGAGGCCTCGGCCTCCCTCAGGCAGCACGACGTGGAGGTGGATGCCACCCTGAAGTCCATCAACAGCCAGATCGAGGACATCCGCAGCCCTGACGGCTCCCGCAAGAACCCAGCACGCACCTGCAGAGACCTCAAACTCTGCCACCCTGAGTGGAAGAGCGGTGAGAACACACACACACACACACACAAACACACACACACACAGAGGAAGGAAGAAAGAGACAGGAGAAGTCAGGTCAAGACAGAAGTCTTTTCAGAAAAGCAGCTGCAGAATGAGGGCTTATCATTACCTGATCATTAAACTGCATTTTGCTGCCTCTGAATAATGCAGTAACAACTATGGCCACGATATAGACAGAATGTCAGTACTGCAACTATTCTAAAACATGTTGCAATTGTGATGGCTTTCTGTACATTACAGGGCCCATAACATCAAATTTAAATGAAAGTCTGAAAATGTTCATTTTTAAAAGTATGTTCATTCCTCCATCCATACAGTCCATATATGGAAACTAACCCATAAATCCATCATGTTTTCAAATCAGTTTCTGTGATGTCACAAAACCAATGCTCATTCAGCCAATCGCAGTTTAGCCCCGCCCATTCATGCTGAATTTGTTAAGAGTGTTTCAGCCCCATACCTGGAGCTGTGATTGGTCATCCTATCAGAAACACTGATTGTTTAGAGGCTCATTTGCATATTACAGAAACAGTCCTACTAGAACTGCACTTCATCTCAAACATCAGTGCCTTCATTGCTCTGATCTTATCTGAAGTGTTCAGTTATTCATGTGGTTCTGTTATGGCTAAAGTATAATGTGTCTTCATCTCTGGCTCGGGTGCTGGTTCAGACTTTCTGGATGTCTCTTGTAATTATAATTATCAGGGGTTTGGAGGTTTGGAGCTCCTGATTGCAGGTTCAGCATGATCTTGTGTCCACAGGTGATTACTGGGTGGATCCGAACCTCGGCAGCACTATTGATGCCATCAAGGTGTTCTGCAACATGGAGACTGGAGAGACCTGTGTGAATCCTACCAACCCCTCCATCCCACGCAAGAACTGGTGGACCAGCAAGAGCAAGACGTCCAAACACATTTGGTTCGGAGAGAGCATGAATGGCGGCTTCCACGTGAGTCAAAACTCCATCCAATACACACACACACACATCCTCACACACTGGCAGAACCCTTTCTTGAAGAACGGTACCGTATATGTCTGTATGTGAATATAAATCTGTGACAATAAAAACACAGCAAAGGAAAATGTAATCAAGCACAAAGGAAACGAATGCAAAGTGTACATAAATCATGAAATATGATGGAAATAAACAAAACAGTGGAATAAGACAATAAAAGAATACATGAAATAAATAGTGAAAAAAGAGATACCTTTATTGAAGAAAGTACTCAAATCAGTTAAAAAAGTGAGTAGTGATATTCAGCAGATTTGCATTCCAACTGTATATTCCACCTTAAAAGGTCCATCAGTTATCTCTGTTACCAGTGTCGGCCCAGTGGAGAGTTAGTGGGCGGAGATTATAAAAGCTGAATTTCCCAGTTCAGTGACAACAGCGAGTGCTGTTGTGAGATATAAGATCCCAGAAAAGCACCTGTTAGATGTAGAAGTAGCTGTATTTTATTTTATTATTATATGGCCCCTGCAGTCCAGCTTGTGTGTAATTTTCTGGAACCCATTCAAGCCTGCCAGATGTTTCTGGATCAGGAACATCTGGAACCCATTCAAGTGTTTCCAGATGTTTCTGTTTAGAAATAGGAAGTGGTTTTGGCCGTGTAGCTGAAATTGTTTTCCGAGTTTTTCTGCAGCTTTTTGTAAGAAGTGTTTTTTTCTGATTCTCCTGCAGTTCAGCTATGCTGAGAGTGGCCAGGTCCAGAGTGCAGCCAATATTCAGCTGAACTTCCTCAGACTGCTGTCCAGCGAAGGTTCTCAGGTCATCACCTACCACTGCAAGAACAGCGTGGCCTACATGGACGCTGACACCGGCAACCTGAAGAAGGCTGTTCTGCTGCAGGGCTCCAACGACGTGGAAATCAGAGCCGAGGGCAACAGCCGGTTCACATATGGCGTTCTGGAGGACGGCTGCAAGGTGAGACCTACAAAAACACCACATCTGGTTTTATGAGGAACCGTTGATTTAAGACAATTAAAATGTAATTACTTCTAATAACAGCACAGTGGACACGTTTATCACTGACACTCATTCGTGTTGGCATTCACCTGGGCTACCCTACTGGCCACTGAATAGCCCCCTAGCAACCACCAACCAATATATTTGCAACCACCTGGAACACCCTAGAAACAGCTTTGGACAACATAGCAACCACTTAGCAACAGCAAAGCAACCACCTGGAGTGAATACAGGAGATACTTGTAAACACTCTGGCCTCATTCACATCTCGACCTTGGATAAATTAACGCGCTGTGATTTTCTCCAATGAGCACAAAAATGGTCGGCGCTCAGTCCGCGCTAACCTGGCCCAAAAAACGAGGCGTTAACAACTACTCGATATATCAAAGTGAACATATTAGCAACTGTTAAACGTTTATATCCAAGAAATCCACGTTTGTTCTCAGACCTTCCTGCTCTGGTGCTCCTTGGCACTGGTTCTGATTAGAGATCTATGGTGTTGATGGTGGGATGTTGGTGATGATGGGGATGGTGTTGATGGTGTTCATGGTGGAGATGTTGCAAAGGTTTACAATATGAATCTTCTCTTTTCCAGAAACATACGGGTCAGTGGAGCAAGACTGTGATCGAGTACAAAACTCAGAAGACGACTCGACTGCCCATCGTGGACATCGCTCCCATGGACATTGGCGGAGCCAACCAGGAGTTCGGAGTGGACATTGGACCAGTCTGCTTCTTGTAAAAAAAACAAACCAAACCAAAACAGAACACAAGAACACAAAATGTGGAAGACGATATAAGACATGGAACGATATAAAAAGATAAAAACAGTAGCTCCACGAAGAAGCAGTAAACTCTCCAGATAAAGAAATATGGAAGGAAAAGGAAAGGAAAATGACAAATTGAAAAATTGCTTTATTTTCTCCAAAAACACAAAAGCTGTGTTGTCCACGTTTGGTGCCCTGGAGACCAGCACTAAGCAGCACTGGCCCACGAGTCTTTCGCTCTGAAATCCAGCCATGTTTCCCCTGGAAACCTCCCTGAAGTCCTTCGTCCTGACGGGCGCCGAGCGTAGGACGAGGACGAGCGAGACTGAACGAGTGAAGAGATGGAGAAACATGGCTAGATGACATCACAGTCGGCAGTCGGGTGGGCGGTGCTTTAGAGCTGGGTGCAGTTTTGCTTGGATACCACAATAGCCCCTCCCACTAAGACCATAAGACCACACCCAGTTCCACTTGGTCCCTCCCTCTGCTCGGCCTCTCCCTCTGCTTCCTGACTGTGACTCGGGTTAACAAAAAAAAAAAACCCTAAAAAACACCACGTTCTGTAGGTAGAACCGTTATACCTGGGGGGCGGAGCCAACATTTACTGTGTATTATAAAGAAAAGCCTCAGTTCATTTGTTGTAAAGTTCTATATTTTCACCATCGCAGGTGTGTGTGTGTTTGAGCAAGCGCGTGTCTACGCACACCAACACTTTTTTCGGGAAGTGCATTTCTTTTTGTTTGTTTGATTTTGTTTTCGTTTTTTTTTATTTCTAGCTTCATTATTCTCCCCTTGACTGCCCATGTTAAGAAGTGTTGGTCCCATTACCGAAGAAAAAAAAAGTCAAATAAATTTGGACAATATTTCTGGTTTTGTTTATTTGTATTATCTTCATTTTTATATTAAAAAAGCTACCTCACGCTGAAAAAGAAAAAAAGACCAAAGTTATAATCGGGATGTGTGTAAACTCATCGTAGGTCGGTCAGGAGGGTCTGAGGCAGAAGGACATGTCCTGGCTCGGTTCGGTCCGTCTTCAGAAGGTGCTATTAGTTTCAGTCATTATTCCCGGGGTCCCCACACCCTCTCCCCGTGAGCCTCACCCGACTCGCACAGCCTGCTCCAAGCACTCGCCGCGGGAGGAGGGGCTCCTGTGGAAGAGCTGCAGTTCGGTTCCCGTGGCAACGGCGTGTCCCTGAGCAGGATGTGTGCAATTGCGTGAGGGTGTGTATATTTTTGTTATAATTAATATTATTATGATCATGATCGTTTTTTTTTTGTTTGTTTGTTCTCTTTATTTTCTCGTCCTGGTTTTGTTACGATTTTAATTAATGTAAATTGGAAATAAAAGAAAAAAACAAGGAATGTGAAGTCAGATTTTAATTGACTTTTTTCTTTTCATCAACTTTTTATTCAAGAAACCTACCCACATCCAAAGTACTGACTCCCTATATAGTGCATTAAAATACTGACTCCCTATGTAATGCACTAAAATACCGACTCTCTACCTAGTGCATTAAAATACTGACTCCCTATATAGTGTACTGAAATACTGATACATGCTCCATACATAATGCAGTACATTAATGAATCCCAACATATCGTAGTAAAATACTGACTCCCTACATAATGCAGTTAAGTTCATAAAAAATGGAGTTAAATACTGAATCCCTACTTAGCGCACTAAAACACTGACTCCCTACATAGTGCAGTTACATACTGACTTCCTTCATAGTGCAATAAAATACTGGTTCTCTTACCCTCAGCATAATGTGCAGCAGACACTGAAATTTCATCACTTCCACTGCACTCTACAGGACAGAACTAAAGGATGGAATTCCACCAAAGGATTTCCTTCACAGTGGAATACACAGGGAATTCCCGCAGTCTAAAGGAGATTCCTACTCAGGAGAGGGCTAAAGAGCGCTCACAAACAAAGTCAGAATGAACTGGCTCATCAGCCCTCAGTATGCATAAATAAAACCAATCAGCACTCAGTAGGCAGAATGAAAACCAATCAGCATACAGTAAGTAGAATAAAAACCAATCAGCACTCAGTAGGCACAATGAAAACCAATCAGCACTCAGTACGTAGAATAAAACACAATCAGCACTCAGTATGCAGAATGAAAACGAATCAGTATTTAATATGCAGAATGAAAACCAATCAGCTCTCAGTATGCAGAATGAAAACCAAACAGCACTCAGTAGGCAGAATAAAAATCAATCAGCACTTTGTTTGCAGAAAAAACTCAGCCCGTAATCAGCACTGTGATAACTAATCAGCAATCAGTATGGAGAATGAAACCCAATCAGCACTCAATGTGCAGAATGACAACCAATCAGCACTCATTAGCCACTCAAGAAAAACCTCCTTCGTTTCTTTAGGGCGACTTTGGCAAGCAGAGTCAGATTCAGAAAACCGGATTGTTCCTGAAGCAACCTGCTACAGCTTCATCAGTGTTTACAGTGTCTAAGTGTGTGCGCTTTAATTTTTTTATTTGATAGATTCCGCGTTGCCCCGTTGAAACTCCACGCCTCCTGAACGTGAGCGTCGTCATAAGACTTGACGCTGCCTGGGCCAATCAGAGGCGGGAGCTGCTTGGAGTCTTTCTCAGTGGGGGCGGGCTCTGTGAGAGCTGTAAAGAGAGAGATTGTGCGTAGGGATAGTGCGTGTTTGAAAGAGAGAATGGTGAGTGTGTGCAGGGTGTGATTTCGTGTGTGTGGGAGAGTGTGTTGAGAGT
>JBBMFX010000016.1:8826592-8841787 GCA_037832545.1 Rhabdalestes septentrionalis | reverse complement strand
TGCAAAGGTCTCACCGAGCCCTATCTAACTGTGAAGTTTGATGTGGATTAGTGCTTGTTCCGTGGATCTATGCCACTATTAATGCTCTTTGACTGCCTCAGTAACAATGACAGCAGGCTCATTTGCACTGCTATTTACCGGAACCTTGAACGGGAAGAGGACGTAATTTGGATCTCGCGAGACCAGGCGCATCTCGTGAGACAAATCTGATCTCGCGAGATCTCGTACCACGAGATCTCGTCACACTCCCACTATTTATGATATAGTATGGAAACGTATGAACAATATTACGAAAAATAAGACGTAATGTAAAAAGATTTTAATGATTTGTTTCTGTAAGGATTCGGTAAATGAGCAGTAAGTGTGTTGAAGCGTGCAGGTGTGTCTCTGTAGTGTTTTTATTCATACGTAGCGCATCAAGTATAAAACCATTTGTTCAAAACACAAAACATGTCTGTTTAGTCTGAAACCGAACAGGTTTTAATGCACAAATGGAAAAAAATGATACTGCTGAATATATTGTAGATGTGTGGAGTGTGGGTTGCTGATCTGTGTCTCTGTGCTGAACAGAGGCGTCTCTGTTCCTGTGGGTTTAGTGCCAACGGAGCTCCATTCGGAAAGTCCAGCACTCTAATGAGGCTTTTCTTCCTCCGTCCTCCTGAACTCAGGCCAGAACCTAAACTCCAAAGAGGCTGGACCCCACAGGAACACTCAGTCTGTCCTGAACCACTCGCTCACGCCTGGTACACCTCCACTGAAACAGCCCCCCTGAGGTCAGGGTCAGTACCAGGCCAGTACAGGTTTCAGCACAGCTTTCAGTTTAAGTCTCAGTACAGGTGTGTGGACAGGTTTAAGTTTAAGCCTCAGTATATGTCTCAGGACTGATTTCAGGACAGGTTTCGATTTAGTTCTCAGTACAAGTATGAGAGACGTTAGTTCAGTACTGTTTCAATTATCAGAAGTTTGACCAGTTTGGGCTGTAAAAGCTGATGGACTGAGACACACACAACTCTCAACTCTCCGGTTCCTCTGACGACCAGGAAAGGTGGGAAAGGAGGGGGGGTTGTGTTCCTTCTTGGCCAAACTGGAACTGGATTTTTGGATGGTATCTTGGCAACTCCGCTGTAGTGGGACATTGATATTCACAGTAGAAACCTCCATCTTCTCTTAAGAACAATGAGAACCTTATGGAAGAGAAGAAACTAACCAGGCCTCCAGGCCTCAGCAGACAAAACATCCCCCAAACCCTCAAAACCCCCTCCCCCAAACTCCCCCAGCACACAGATTCAGAAGAAAGTGTGTAGCGCAGTGGTTCAGGCGTTCACACGTTAAACTTTAATTAGAAAGTTTTACACACAGCGTGGGGTTAATAACACACTCCTCAAATCAGCCGCGTGCGAAAGGCCGTCCTCGACATATGGCTTAAATAAAGGCCTGCTGGAACAGTCCCGCCTCAGTTTTAGCTTCCAGATCCTCCTTTTATTTACACTCTAATAAACAGTTCAGTGATGCACACAATAATGAAAATAATAAAAATAATACAGACAGTGATTAAAGTCTGGCAGTCGTTAGAATTAGTAACTGCTGCGCAAATAAATGATCTTAAAAAGGAACTTCCTATCTGAACACATGAGCTCCTATCAGATTAAACCTTTTCACTAAACATATAAACATCATCTCTGCTATGCATCAAATTCACAGTTTTGTACACAGGTGTATCGGAGGACGCTGCCGGGCGGTGAGCTACAGGCCTGCAGGAGTGGACTGATGTCCTGCTGATGAAGATGTTAGGTCCATTCTGTGACGGGATTACAGGGCTGTCACTGCTCTGACGGGACGATCAGTCTGTTGTGTTACCAGTGGGGGGCGCTAATGAGCAGCGCAGTCCAGAGGCGTCTTCAGGGTCTTCAGACACTCTGGGATCAGTGGTGTGTGGGGGAGGGGGAGAGACATAATCATTTTTTTGGTGGGGGTTACAGGTATTGTTGATTTAGTTCATTTTAGAAAAGCAAGATTTACTCGCGTGTTACGAGCACCAGTGGCCTGTGGATAGTTTATGTAACCATCACTGCTAGCACGATGCTAACATAATGGATTCCAATTGCCAGGCAGAAATGACCATTATCTTAGCAGGGCTAGCATAAACAAAAACTTTAAAAGTGAATTATTACGCAGCTTACTGAAGTGTGTCTGTGCGCTTATTTACATCCAGCACAATATATATGTCTGTCTGTATATCTTTCATGTAAACTGAAGAGAAATGCTGAATTACTTTTACTTCGCTTAAGTCTAGGTATAGGGAAATACTCCAGTACAAATATAAATATAGCACTTATACTTTTACTGGAGTGATATTTGACCCCTGGAGATGGTTTTTACTCTGGATTAAGTCCACCACTGGACAACTGGTCTTCGTTCATGAACCTCCACTGACGTCAGAGCAGCGAAGGGGGAACATCTAAAGCTCAGAGTGTCACCCTGTCTGTTAGGGAGTCTGGAGAAGGACACAGCCGCTACTCGGGAGATGTGATGCAAGTGGATGTGAGGAGTGACTCTAGGTCATCTGAAGAGCCCGGCACTGGGCAGCAGGGTCAGCGGAATCAGTGGACTCAGCTGCCGATCGTCAGGATGGTGGTGCTGTCCTTGGCTTTGTCGAAGAAGATGGAGGACGACTCATTGGAGCCCTTGTGCTTCCCTTCAGCGATGTTCTGGGAGGACGAGGCGCCACTGGGTTGACACTCCTCGCAGCAGCAGCAGCAGCAGTCCATGAACGCTTGTCCCAGAGTTTTACAGAGACACAGCAGCAGGACTGGCGTCACCGAGGACTTGAAGAACAGGAAGAACTGATTGATGAGGGCGAGGAGGGCCATCATGTCCTCGGACACCTGCACGGGGGCGTAGGTCAGCGTGAGGTTGCACACGTTCTCAGGGAGCGCGCACACACCATACACCACGGCCAGCGCCATCACGGTGCAGTTCAGCTGCCGTTCTACCTGCTGGGCGTGCTGAAGCTTCTGCTTCTTGGATGGGGAACGTTCCTCTGGGCGTTTGGTAGAACTCCCACTCCCGCCGGAGACGTGGCAGGTGGCCATCTGGCAGAGCAGAGTGAAGACCACGGGCAGGCAGAAGTAACAGCCGAAGTACCACCACATGCGGGCGTCATGGTAGTTGATGACCAAAGAGTAGACAGACTCGGGGAGGTTGGGGTACGGGCTCATGACGCAGGTGTCCACCTGGATACCCAGAGCGGACCTGGTCTGGTGCAGATTCCACAGGAGCAGCTCCGGGGAAGCCAGCACCATGGAGCCGATCCACACCACGGCCAGTTTGGCCAGAACAGACTGGCAACGCTCTACTCGCCGGGCCTTCGGGAGAGAACTGGTGGCGGCATGGAATCGGTCAATCCCCAGAGCGCACAGGCTGAAGGAGGTCACTCCCAGTGAGGTCACCTGCACAGGTACAAGATTTCAGAGCTATGAGCAGTGAAGTTTACAGTACCTGTAGCAAAGAAGCTTACAGTATATTATATTTATGACCATTGTCCTTATTTTGAATCAATGTGTAGCATCAGTGTTAAACAGCTTCATTAATTCATATCATGAATTCAGAGCGGAATTATTCCTGTTTCACTTGATTGGAGTGTCATGCATGACATTTGATCACAAATGTAGCACTGATGTTTTTTTGAGTTTCAGCCTTTCAAACTTTAAGAAAAAATAAATGTCATGAACATTTCTGAAATCATTGTGATATATTTTTATATTTTCTTTTGCTGTATCGTGCCACCCGCTCTGAACCCCACCCTCTTGGTCCTCTTTGTTTCTTCTCAGCTTTAGAGAAGACTGTGACCCATTTTCTCCACTAAAGCTGTGGACACTTCGATTCTGGTCCTGCTCTGTTCTCTGCTCCCAAATCTGCTGATCCACACTCAGATCATTAAGAGCCCTAATGAGCACTAAAGCCAAACATCCAGCAGGAAACACTGGACTGAACTAAACTCTTCAGAAATAAAGCTGAATAAAAGACATGCTGTCCAAGAACCACTCAGGAACTTTCTATTCACTGGTTCTTTGGAGAACCGGTTTAGCAAATCAATGTGAAAAAGTTTTTGAAATTTTAAAAGGATTTTCATCCTCAAAAATGGCCCTGTAGGGTTTTTTTTATGATGTCCCTCAGAAAGCTTTATTTTTAAGGAGTGTAGAGTTGGTCAATTGGATGTTATTTAATGTTAATGAGATCAATTTCATCAGGGTTTGCTCTCCTCTGCATCTCGTGGTATCTCTGAGCTGAACGTTCCATTCCTGAGAGTAGAGTCTTATCGTTTAACTGGATTCAAAAATGTGAAGAAAATCTAGATCTTTTTCATCCACCCCAGGTCACATTGTGCATCCTGACAGGATCACATTTTGTATGATTTTGCTTGTTAGAAGAACCCCCTGTCAGAGACCCACCTCCACATAGGGCACCACCCTGCAGGAGAAGTCCCCCAGCAGACGTTTGTTGGTGAGTTCGTTGAAGACCACCACTGGCAGGCAAAAGCACAGCACCAAAAAGTCCCAGAAGGCCAGGCTGGCCAGGAGGTAGTTCCATGCGCTCCTCATGAAGTAGTTGTTCCACACGATGCACATCACCGCCAGGTTCCCCACCACCCCCAACGCGAAGACGCCCAGCGCCAGGACTAGGATTCCGTAGGCGCTGTAGGAGTTGTCCGTCACAGGGAACAGAGGGTTGTGGATCCTGGTGATGCTTGATTCAGTGACGTTGTCCTTGGCATTCTGACCCACTGTGCTGGTGTAGTTGTGCCCACCATCCATTGCGGTGGTACGGGGCGAGTCCAAGTCGGCAGACAGGGTTGGGGCAATTCCTTCGTAATCCTCCGAAGGTGTGAACATAGAACCTCCATCCTCATCCTCGATCTGATCCGCGGGCAGGTTGTCCTGCTGCTGGCCGAGGACAGAGTCTCCCTCATGGCCTAGAGTCTTTCTCTTAGGAAGCAGCTCTTGATCTTCTCGTTGGTTCCACTCGTTCTTCCTGTTGGGTTTTGCTGCTGAAGTGCAGACACCCAGGAGAACGAGCAGTGTGGCAAAGAAGACCAGCCCGACCGTGTGCTTCTCCATCTTCGGGATCAAGTTCGAGTTCAGGTAATCTCCGAAACAAATCGCGGCAGCCGGCAGCACAGCTCACACCGAGCCTGAGGAGTTGGAAGTGCTGACCCGACACAACCAGAACTCGCATGCCAAACTCTGGGTCCTGCAGTCCTGCTGGCCAAAAGCTCAGCTCTCTTTGCGCGTCCATGGATGGCTGATCCCTTTCAATAGGGCTCAGTATAGGGAACGCCTCCTCCGCTCCTCTCTGCTCCTCAGAACCAGGGGGACAATGCCCTCTGCTGGACCAGCCTGGACCTCCAGGCACCTTCAGAAACGGGGCTTTCACTGATTCAGCCGTGGTGAACATCAAAAGCGAAAGACAAATCATGTCAGGGCCTCAGAGAGGCTTCCCAGATCTGAAAGCTTCTTTAGACAGTGTCAAAGAAAAGCCTCACTGAAACGGGAGAAGATCTGTCTTGGGTTGATGGAGGGCGTAAGTGATGGGGAATTCCTGAGTGAACACAATGTTTCACTGGAGCAACAGAGAGAGGAACAGTGAGTCCTGGAAAAGCAGGAAAAGGGCTGTTTGGGAATCCTGTACTGTCCAGCACCATGTTCCACTGACAGAACTTTCGAGAACCACCTTTTCCATTTCTGATCTACACCACACATGGCTGTGGGTCACCTCAGAGGGGGTCACAGTGACGAGGCGAAACTTATAATCTAAAAAGAAGATGCTTATTTGTAATTTTTTTATGATTTAATAACAGTGGTGAATATATTACAGCTGTCAAACAGCACGCCGCATCTTCTGCTAAATGCCTACAGGGGGCAGTGTCTGCACACTAATTCAGGCACGAGAAATGGTGTGTTCTTATTTGGATATTCCATCCCAATTTACAGAACGCACAGGAATGAATTTTCCTGCATTGTCTATTAAAATAAGTGAGGGGTAGTTGGCTTCTTATTTGGAATCTCTGTTCCACCTTAAATGATGCACATAAGTTTTTTCTGAATCTGTTTCATCCTTAAAATATGTTTATTATTTTCCAGCATTTTCTATTAACACTCTCTTTCCTGTTGTAATATCCTGTACTGGTTTACAGTCACAGTCTGGACAGTGAGGAGTCTGATCGGTGACTGGTCTGATACAGACGTATCACACTGTGCTGTTATATTAACATTTTTGTTGATGTAAAAAAACGATTAAAAAACATTATTTATTTTATGAATTAATACATTCTTTCCCTCCAGGATTTTCTGTAGTGCAGAGGAATTTAAGGTGTATGGTTCTACTGAGGATCATCAGATCCAACACATGGTTGGAGAGTGTGGGCCACACACACACACACACACACATTTTTGCTAATGCGTTTATGACCACAGTTCTAATGCAGGCCACCTTCTGCTGTCATTAATCTTGTCAATCACATTAAATAATTTTTTACCCATAAAAAAACATTAATCACTTTTGTGTGACTTACAGTCTGAGTGCATTTCACTCAGTCAGGCGTCTGTAACACTGCCAGGCCCTCACTGAGGGTGATGGAGCTGCTGTGGTGTGTTTGTGTGTGTGTGTGTGTGTGCGTGTGTGTGTGTCTGAATGCAGTGTGAACCGTCAGTCTGCAGGAATGTTTGGATAAGAATGAATAAAGTGATGCAGAACATATGTTCCTCAAACACAGGATGAACAAACAGCATGAGTCGGTGTGTGTAAACACACTTTGTAAACGTAAGATATTTTACTGTTTATCAGTTTTATTTTTCACACATGATCACTTCTGTGTGTACCGTCTTGTGCACTCCCTGTCTGCTCACTGTTCCCTATATATAGATACATATACGCCCCACATTTTTTCACATTTTGCTTTGAATCATCTTGTTGGTGAAAAAATATTTTTTCTGTCAAACTGTCTAATCTTTGTCATACTCAGGAGATGAAATGAAAGAAATGGGAACAAATGTTTTACCGCAACAGGCTGCAAAGTGTCTAAAGAGCCTAGATAAGGGAGCTCCAACCACTCAGCTTTGAGCACCACCAGTATACTGATCACCGCCTGATCATCTGGAATCGCCTGCTCCTGGTTATTCACTGGTTCAGATTAAATGCTCTTTGTTCTGCTTGAATCTGAGCCTGGAGAACTTTTTCTCAAGACATTCAAATACAAGATTCAAATCAGTGGAAGCAAAATACGGGGTGCACCAAAATTGTACATTTACGGCAGACGCTTTTATCCAAAGTGACTTCCATTCCCGAACTACAGGGGGCAGTCTCCCTGGAGCAACTTGGGATATTGGGTCTTGCTCAGGAACGCAGTGGTGGTGTGCTGAAGGTAGAATTTGTACTCATGACCCCTAGGTCCAGAGGCAAGTATCCTACCCACTATCCACTTGTACACAGTTCTTTATATGCATGTAATACACACTAATCGGTCCAATTATTAAACCACTTCAGGTGAACACTGATGATTTGGACCAGGATGCTGTATGTGAGGAAGGTTGTGGAGGCAGTGTGATGCTCTGGCCGATGTTCTGCTGGAGAACGAATGTGTTGGTTAATTAGCCCCGTCTATTCATGCTTAAGTTAGATTTCAGGGCTGATTTTTGAATAAAGCCCTTCAGTCAAAACAGAGCTCATTACCAGATATCAGACTTAAAGCCGTTGTAACAGAAACAGACTGCTGAATTCTGAGGGATCAACAGAAGCTGCAAAGTGGAGTAGAATTGAATTCGAACGTTTCTGTGTATATAAAACCGCACAAACTTCACAAAGTGTGGCTCAGGAGTTAAAAGTGCAAGATATTCTCCTTTGAGAGGGAATTAATTGCAGCATTACTGCAGTAAACCGTGTATGTGGATTCTGACATGAATTCAGACGAAACACCTTAGAGCCTCGGGAGCGGCATTAAGTGTTGAGTAAAGAGGCCGTTTATTTGATCAAGGTCAGAAGGTCAATGCACGGGTGAAGCGGTTTAATTACAGATGATTAACAGAAAATCGTTAATCTCGTGACTAAGCACGAGGGCATCTGCCAACACTGAAGTTTAGCAAGTGGGCTGTGGCTTCATTGACAATCCACTGTGTCAATAAGGATGTGTGTGTACTGCGGTGTGATTCTGGAAGCTTAAGAGTGTGTACACACTCTCATAAGCACACACTCATTTGTTTTCCCTCAGAGTCAGGACATGGAGACACACACACCTAAAATGTGTTAGCATCTCTGTGTCTAACTTTACCTTTAACCTCAGTCACGAAAGCGATGCTGTTTAAAGGGCCTGGTGCTGTTTCTCAGTATGGCATTTGCATACAGAGACCCAATTCACTTCTGCAGCTGGCAGGCTGTTTCTGTACCTTTAAGGTGGAAATATGTAAACGAGCTCTGTTCTGATTGGCTGATAGATTGTAGGTTGGTGTGATATCAGCAAAACAAGCTTAGATACCTTTGGAAACGTTTAACAGAATTCCTGGCAAAATTGCACTCTACATTGTGAGGAATGTCATTTTTGCCTGATATGGGCTCTTTAAAAAATAAAGTAAGGAGTGTTCCTATCAAGTGTACCAAAACTAACACTTTCTCACACACACACACATGCTGGAGTGCTTTTTTCTGAGCAGGTGTGTTTCCTGATAAGAGTTGAGTAAAGGCTCCTGATCTCCTTTATCACTCTTGCAGATCATCTCGTTCTTTTCTTTCTGTCTGTAAACTTCCTCCTCAGGACGTTTCCTCGCTCCTACTCGCCCGTGCCGCTCACCCCACTGACCTTTAACGACCCCCGCGGCTTTGTGGTGGACTTTCTTTCTTTTTTTTTCACTTCCATTTAAGTGTCACTCAGCGCAGGCAGTGAACCCGGGTCAGTGTTGGAGAGCCTCTGGCCGTATTTGGATGGGGAGCAGGGAGTGAGGCGGGTCTCCTCGCGGGTCAGCGGCGCCGAGCACCTGCTGGAGCTTTCAGACCTAAACCTTCAGCTCCGTTTCCAAAACAGCTCATTACAGGCACAGGGGCCTTTTAAGGCTCATTTTAGGTCCAAGCCCTCAGCGCTTTCCAGAAAAACCAAAACAGCAGGAAGGCATGAAGGTCCATCGTGCAGCAAATCGACTCAGACTGTGGTCTTTAATAACATCTGTGACATCACAAAGCAAAGCCAGTAAAAACACAACACACATAAACAACAACAGTATGACACCTAAAAGGCTAAAGAGCAACAAAGATCAATAACATCCTACAAACCAGCCAGCATCAAATTCCACCAAATTCAGAGACAAACCGATTCTGAGTATAGGGCCCATCTTACACTCTCTTGCTGTAATTTTATGCACCAAAAAGTTTCGAATCATTTCGACAGTTCTCTAATATCCAAGTTGAAACACTCCTTATAACTTCAGTAACTGGGAGGAGCGAAGATATATGTGTGTTGGTTTTTGTGACGCAGAATTCTTGCAGCTTTGTTTCCATAGTTGGACTGTGGAGTTAAAGAGAGATGACTGTGGAGGTTGTAGAGATACATGGCTGATTTTGCGAATAAATACATAAGAAATGTGAAGATATGGGCCCTTTAATGGCTTTAATGACCTGTCGAGAACATTAAGCATCCCTCGCTTCCACAGACGAACGCAGTTTTCTGCACACACGCCCTCTGCTTCAGGAGCTTCAGGAGCTTCAGGAGTTTATCAGATGCTGCTAAGGTCAGAGTAAAGAACATTACACTCAAACATAAAATGACATGTATCTGCCCTTTAAGTGTGGGCTCTCTTAACATACTTTGACTATGAATTTGCCTGAAAACTGCATTTGAATATAGTGAAACTCAGCTTGGTTTTAAGGCCGAGAACACACAGGTGACATTTTGCATCTCTTTACCGTCCAGGAGGAACAATAACCACGATAACCTGCTCTGTAAACAGCAGCAGACGGAGCTAAGTCAGTGTGGACACACGGTCAAACACATCATGATTTATGACTTCACTAATATTGAGGCGGACGCATATTAAAGAAAACATTTTACGGAAAAACTTTTTTAAAATCCTGGTCAGTTTTGCACACAGATTCCATTTAAAGAGAACGAGCCAAAATAAACAGACGGCTGCAATGTATTGTTTTTGTGACATCATAAAAGCCCTCTCATTTACGTATACATGCCTATTCAGCCTACCACTGTTCAGCCTGGGGGGCAGCCAATCACAGCAGAGTACATTTCCATCATTTACATATGTCAGTCTGAAAGGGCAAGTTTCTTTGATTATAAAAGTTGAAGAGAACCTGAGAATAATGTAGAAATACGTTAGTACTGTAAAGGTTGTAAAACCACACAGATGTCATAAGTGGATCAGTGTTCTATTTATATATAGTTGTATATACATACATAAAAACCCATATTTATACAGAGAGAGAGAGAGAGAGATAGAGAGAGACAGAAAGAGAGAGGGAGAGACACAGAGAGAAAGATACAGTGCTGGCTGAGTTGGAAGTAGTTTTTCACCATCGACCACAAAAACATTGCCACAAACACATCCGCGTGTGAACGTTTTTTCAAGAGCTCCGAGTTAAAGGGGAACTCCACCCTTTTTTCAAACTTCAGAGATATTAAACACATTTCTAAGTGGGCTGTTGTAAAATAGGTAGTGTCCTCAGGTAAAGGTAATAGTACCATTACAGAACAACACAATGGGTCACACAGTACAACCACAACCATTTGAAGGAATAACTTTCTTTGGGGGAAATTTTCGAGTCAGACATCTGATTCCATTCACCTCCACTGTGAACTCGAGAGAGTGTCTCTCCTCTCTAAAACCCTCTGAAATACTCTGTTCTCTTTAAACACTGCATTATGGGGAATTGTGAAGATTTGGTGGCGCCCCCCTGCCGGCGGTGTGAAACGCTGGGCTGCTGTGATGTAACGGATTCTATACTTGGACTTGCCCTTGTATTGTGTGGCTGTAGGGCAGTCGCAGGCCCATTCTGTCCTTTGAGTTCAACAGGAAGTCCACAGTTCATTAAAGATATAAGAAGGTGGGTCCCTTTCACCGCGGCTCTGTGATTTCATAATGTGAGCCATGGAGATAACCCAGATAACAGATTAACATTAAACACAATCACTTAAAGCGTGCAGCGTTTCTTTGCCGATGTTTCTGAAAGCTGGGCTGTGTACACAGATGTCTGGATCCTAACAGCAACAAAACCTCCAGAAATAACTTTACAGTGCAGGAGAAAATTATTCCTTCACACTTCGGTGTTTAAGACGCAAACGGAGGAGGTTCAGAGTGGGTTTGGAGTGAAGCCCATCAATGTTGTTGTTCCAGAGTTCTGAGAAGGTTTTGAACCTAAACTAAACCCATTCATGGTGGAGGGATACATGCAGGGCGTTGTGAGGCAAAAAAGTCCACGAAAGTGATTTAGTTCAGATTCACTATTTTACCAACATCAACATTCAAAATAACAAAAATGGAGACAGGAAGTTTTGTAACAGAGAAGATACAGCTGAGTACCGTGATCACCTGGGACCCACAGTCCTGCAGGATTTCAGATTCAGAACAAACTCTGAGAAAGATCTTCACCTGTTCTGGATTAGAGGTGCTGGGGCAGATAACAGGGTAACAGGGTAGGTAGCAGGGTGAAAGGGCAGGTAGCAGGGTAACGGTAGGTAGCAGGGTAACAGGGCAGGTAACAGTCTTAAAGGGCAGGCAGCAGGGTAACAGGGCAGGTAGAAGGGTGAAATGGCAGGTAACAGGGTAACAGGGCAGGTAACAGGGTAACAGGCCAGGTGACAGGGTAATAAGCCAGGTGACAGGGTTATAGGCCAGGTGACAGGGTAATAGGTCAGGTGACAGGGTGAAAGAAAAAGGTAACAGGGTAACAGGGCAAGTAACAATGAATCAGGGCAGTTATGATAGTTATGATAATTAAGTTATGGTAGTAAAGGTACAAAAGTTAAGATAATTAAGGTAAATTACGACAATAAAGTGATATAACTGTGATAAGTTGTGATGTTATATTATGGTAATTACTACTGTCATTGTATTTCACTAAACTATGATATTATAATAGTGTATAGTAAAATTACATTGAAAAAAGCAGTTGTAATTAATATAATTATGATTGTTGTGTTATGATAATGAAATGATAATTAAATTATTATCATTTATTTCGATTAAGGCTCCTGCACACACAGCTCCTCGGCGTCATTAGAGCAGCAACACAGTACAAACACTTGAATGCTTTGTGTGTGTGTCTGTGTGAATGAGTATTTGTGTGTGAGTGTGTGTGTATATAGGTAAAATAAAGTGGCTTTTTAGTCACAGGTGAACACACCACAGCTTACAGTGTGAAATACTTTCTATGCATTTAACCCCTTCACCGACTGAAGCTGGGGGCTGCTCGGGGAGCAGCGTGTGGGGGTGGTCCTTTGCTCAAAGCTGCCTCAGTGGTGTCACCTGCAGTGTTGGGATTCAAACCCGATTGCAGGGACAACTCCCTAACCACTGGGCTACCAGCTGTATATCTGTGTGTGTGTGTGTGTGTGTGTTAGTGGAGAAAGAAAGAGACCGGCTTCCGAGTGCACCATCCGCCTTCGTGCCCACCTTTTAACACACACACACACACACTCACTCAAACACACACATATACATACTCAGCGTGTTTTGACTCGCGCGCGCTTCCTGGTTGAACTCCTGCAGGTTCTTCTCCTTGAGCTCGCGCTTCGCTCAACTCCCAGCGGCCCCACAAACAAACAAGAAAAGACAACAAACAAAACAAACAAACAACCCAGACTTGCAGGAGGCGCTCGGGAGGATGGACCTGATCTTCAGCAGGAAGGCGCGCGCCCGCACGCGCTATCAGGAAGAGTCTTGAGGGAGAAGGAGCTCGAGAAGGAGCTCGAGAAGAAGCTCGAGAAGGTCCACGCGCGGCTCCTCGCGAGCCCATGCCGAAGACCATGTCCGACTCGATGTCCAGTTTCCTGCACGTGGGGGACATCGTGTCCCTGTACGCCGAGGGGACAGTCAATGGCTTCATCAGCACGCTGGGGTGAGTGACGTCACTGAGGAAAAAACGCGTATTTTACTGTTTTTGTTGTTGTTGTTGTTTGTTAGTAAAACACCCGGAATCGGATCTTTAATGCGTCAGAATTCTTGAGTTCCACCTTAAAAATCCGCCAGTCCTTCTTGAGGTGGAGCGGAAACACCTTTACAACTTTAATCCCCTTCACAATCAGCGTGGAATCTCAAACATCTGATTATTCAGATCTGGCACCCCACTCCCACACGGGGCGCGTGGCATTCCGCCCGGCACGGTCCGGACCGTCCAAACCGATGGGCTCATATTTTTTATTGATTATTCTCTTATAATTTTGTAGTTTTAAAGGTAAATAGTTCCAAAAAGTTGATGTTACTTTGTACCGTCGTCCCAATTTGAGTCTGTATGCTGACAGTGCTCATACACACGCCTGTTTTCGTGCATATAGTTTTTTTTGTTTGCGTAGAAACTGGGACCAGAATTCACCTGACAGGGTCGTATTAAAGGTTTGAGGGGTAGAAATGCAGTATAGCTAATACAAACAGTAGTGTCCTACTCTGCGCAAAAGATTTGAGCCCCCTTCATTTTTTTCATATTTTGTAATAATGGAGTCTTGAGGAACTGTTCTCCAGGGTTCCTGAAGCACATTCAGAGACTCTTATTTCCAGTCCAGTCCTGAACCTGACCAGTTTTAGAGGAATGTTATTGTTGTTTACGAGACACAGTGACCTATGGATGAATCACACAAGCAGAAAAAGGGCATCTAACTGAATTCCTGAACCAAAGAAGGAGCAGGTGATTCCAGGTGATCAGTATACTGGTGGTGCTGAATGCTGAGTGGTGGGAACTTCTTTATCTAGGTTCTTTTTTTATCTTTGTAGCACGTCACAGTGAAACATTTGTTCCCATTTGTTACATTTAATCTACTCAGTTTGACAAAGATAAGACAGTCTGACAGGAAATAGTATTTTTACATAGATACAAAGCAAAATATGAAGAAATGATAAAGTACATTTGCACAGAACTGCACAATGTGTTTCTACAAACCACCCTCCATGCTGAGCTACACTGAAATGGCAGTAATAATAAAAGTGAGTCTTTTGAGATTAGTTGTGATAATAATTATATGTATAATTTACTGTTTTGAGCAGTGTGTGGCTGCCTATTTTAAAAGCACATTTGTTTACATACAAACACTACCGGTCAAAAGTTTTAGAACACGCCGGTGTTTCAAATGTTCCAAAGGACAGAGCTGAAATCCGAGAGGTTCAAAAATGAGGTTACCCAGAAGTGGGAAATAATTCTGAAGCTCCATGCAGGTCCTCTGGTTTGTGTCTAGTTGGTCGGTTCGTCCTACAGCAAGATAGAGTCCCAAAACATAAGTCCACGCACTGCCAGAACTACCTCAGAAAACAGAACAGGACGGAAAGCTGGAGAACATGGAGAGTCCAGAAGAGTCCAGACTGAACCCGGTGAGCTGCTTTAGGAGGAACGATAAGAGCCACAGCTTATGGGAACTTCTGCAGCAGAGCTGGAAAACTTTCTGCAGAACGAACAATTAGACATTGAATTGCTTATATTGCAATACAACAAAACAGAACATTTTAAGCGGTGGTGTATATGCAGCGTCCGCTTTTCTTGGAAGTCTTTTCAGAAGATTTTGGAGTTTCTATGGGAATGTGTGTCGTTCTGTAACATTTATGAGGTCAGACACTGATGTTGGATGAGAAAGTCTGGATCTCAAACTCCGTACCAAAGGTGCTGGATGGGGTTGAGGTCAGGGCTCTGTGTGGCCAATCAAGTTCTTCCACACTGAACTCTTCCAGCACGTCTTTATGGAGCTTGTGCACTGAGACACAGTCCTGCTGGAACAGAAAAGGTTCAGAACCCAATAGGCATGGGCGGGTATAAGATTCTGACGGTATGGTAACCTTGGATAAAAATATCCTGGTTTCACGGTATCACGGTATTGTAATTACGGCTCTACAATGTTGTATTTAAATGTCTGGGTTAAAAAACAACCCTTTTTTTCCAACTGAACACAGTATATTTTATTTTAGGAAACATATAGAACATTTTGTAACATTGAACATCAGGCAA
>JBBMFX010000016.1:8765952-8776078 GCA_037832545.1 Rhabdalestes septentrionalis | reverse complement strand
AAAGCACATTTCGTCACAAGACTAAGACTAAGACGAAATTAAAAATAGGTGACAAAATTAACACTACTCTGTGCAGAACGCCGGTTCTGTTACTGTACTTTAACTCCGACTTGCAGGTCCTGCAGGTCCCCGCGCTGTTTGTGTGTCTAGAGTGAAGTTTCTCCACATGTGTTGCGTGTCTGTCTCCTCTGCTGCCATGTCTCTCGTCTTGTTGTGTCTAGATTTCACTGTTTATGTTTATATAGCTCTATAAATATAACAGGAGACCACTGCAGTTGATTTTTAAATCAGCATCTCTCTGAGTATGACTGTCATTCAATGTCAGTGTCTGTTAAATTCCCACACAAGCACCTCATTCTGCTTTATGAGGGACTGATCAGTGATCACCTGAATCACATCTTATTGAATAAGGAAAAGTTTAAAAACACTGCTGTAATCAACACTCTCACAATGTGACCAGTTCGATGGTAAAACACTACTAGAAGTTCATACCCTTGTGTGTGTGTGTGTGTGTGTGTGTGTGTGTGTGTGTGTGTGTGTGTGTGTTTAGTCTATAGTCTCTACACTTTTATAACCCCAACAGTTTGTCATCGTGTTTGTCAGGTATATTTATCTGATTTAATCCTGTTAATTCCAGTATTTGTATTTCTGTTGATTTAGTGACCTTTCTCAAACTAACATGTGATGGTTGTTGCCATAAGCAACCACTCCTGTACAGTCTGTGTAAAAAGACACTTGCTTTCAAAAACACATGCCAGGCAGCCGCCTGCAGGGCGGGGCTCCTCTGGTCTCGTTTACTTCCTCACCGCTTTAAGTAGTCCGTCTAGAACACACATAGCATTAGTTTTGTTCTTCGAGCCAGCGCATGTGCAGGTAAGATATTTATACTTAAATATTTGACTGTTCAGTGCAGGGGGGGCCATAAGGGGGGCCAGGAGCAATTCTAGGGGGGCCCTGGCCCCCGTGTAGAACCGCCTTTGGCTTCAGGACCCCCAGCAGGGCCTCCAGGTACCCCGGCTTCTTGTTTTCCTGCAGGAATTTCAGCACATAGTACCTCAGTTCATTCTTTACTCCGTCCATCATGGACATCACTCACACAGCAGACACTCACAAAGTCCATGTAGCACATGATGACGAAGCCATTGCGGAAATCCATGGCCTGATTCTCCAGGATGTCCACCCTGACCTTCTCGTCCTCAGTCTCTCCGCCTAGAAGAGCGAAAGGAATGTGGATGAAGACGAGAGGCATCAGGGTTTGTCACTAATATTAGGGCCGACCAATATTAGAGCATTTCTTCAACTTGAATTATTTCAATTGCAGTTTTATAATTTGCATTGTGTGAGTGAGGTAATTTTAATAAAGTTTAATACAGTCCTGAAGCCCAGGACTGTCTTTTCCTCCACAGTTCTCTAAAAACTCACAGAGTCTGTGCTTGTGGGCGATGTATCTCATGATGGTGTTGCTCTAAACCATCTTCCAACCCACTGCAGACTATAATAAAGAATCTCACCTTGTGATTTTGACCAAAATTGCAAAAATATGTAAGGCTATAGTCTTGCCTTTGTGTGCATTTTTGGGCCATTCTCAGATTTACTTTCTTTTCTAACCAACACCTTTAAATAAATAATGAAGTATGTCTTTTTTTCACATTTTGTTTCACAAAATATCCATTTTTTATTGTGAAAATTACCACAAATCGTCAATACACAGCCCGAACAACACACTGCAGACCTCATTAAAGATAAACCTCACCCTGTGATTTTGACCAAAATTGCAAAAATAGGTAAGGCTATAGTCTTGCCTTTGTGTGCATTTTTGGGCCAATCTCAGATTTACTTTCTTTTATAACCAACACATTTAAATAAATGAGGAAGTATGACAAGATACGTTTGTTCTTTAAAATGATGCAACATTTTTGAAAAAATAGACTTTGAAAATGAGCAATACACATTTTTTTAGTTAAGAAAATTACTGTTAATCATCAAAACACAGGCCAAACAAAACACTGCAGACCTCATAAAAGAAAATCTCAGCTTGTGTTTTTCCCAAAAAATGGCAAAATAGGTGAGGCTTTACCTTCATGTGCATTTTTGGTCTGTCCTCACCTTTATTTTCCAACCAACACATTTAAATCACATGGAAAATGTGTCCAGTGCATATTTTTTATGCTGCAAAACTGTCCAAATGCATTTTTTCTTTAAAATACTGCAAAACTTTGAAAATGAGCAAGAACTCATTGTGACAAAAAAATCACACACATTTTTTATTCTGAAAATGACCTTAAATCATCAAAACTCAGCCCAAGCACACACCCAGTTTCCAAAAAATACACATATTTAATCATTAATTGGCAAAAGGAAACCAAGCATAGTTAGAAATCATAGTTAGGATGGCAATGACCTGTTATACAGATCATGACAACATTTAAATGTACCCCAGATCATTATGTACCCCAGATTATAGTTTACAGTGTGTGTTTAGATTATAGTGTAGTGTGGGTTTAGACTGCGAGATTAGGTTGAAATGCAGACAACAAATAATTTGTGTGCATGTGTTTTGTTACATTTTTATCAAATTGTTTACAGATGTAAGTAACTTTGGATAAAATGTCTAAATGCATACATGTAAATTATTTTAAGCAGACCCAACTAGAATCACTCCAGTAAATATGTCTGATATAACCAAACTCCATTTATAAAACATCAGATTAAAGAGTACAGAGAACAAAGATATATGATGAAACTGTCTTTATATTTTTTCACATACGTCTTTAATTGTAAGGTGATTATTCTTATAATAAAATATTTGTAATATTTAACACTGAAAATAAAACATTAACAGCAAAATTATTTACACAATTATTCGAGGATACCTGCGCCTCCCTCTTCCTCCTCTCTCTCTCTCTCATCTCTTCGTTTCCCTTTCCACCGCCTCACTGTGTCGCTTCCCATCCCTCTCCACAAACTCCAGATGTCTCCTCTCCTCCCATTCAGCCACCTGCAATGCTTAATCTGGAGATTCAACAGCAACTGCCTTCCATGCCTTACCAACGACTCAGAAACACCTCTGTCCCAATACTTTTGGCCATATAGTTCACATTACGCAGGTGCATAAAACTTCAATCCACATGGTTTTGCATTATAGCTGTTTCCCAATATGAGACCTCAGGTAAGTAAATGTAAGTAAATGTACACAAACTACAACTTTTATAACATGTATAACCTATCTACAGCCGGCTAAAATGTAAAATCTTCTAAGTGTTATAATCGCAAATTTAAACAAATGATCTATAACTGTCATGAGAGAGCGATACGCTACACACTGCAGTATACATCAGTAAAATAATTTTATTAACGTTACTTACATATATACGAACCAGTTCCCTCTGCTTGTCCCTTGCAGTTCATTGTTGGCCGCCATTATTCAGCACTGAAAGCTTGTCAAAGTCCCTCCCCTTCTGCTATGTGGTCAAAATGGCGTCCATTTAGTGCGGTTAGTGTGCTTCCTTGCACACTACATTTCTGGCCAACGAATGTTCAGGCAGCTCAAAATTCCAATTCTGATATTCCGGCTGGATGCCAGACGCAGGCCTCAAATAGAAGACATGTCCCGGAAAAAGAGGATGTCTGGTCACCCTAGTCTTCGCAGCCATTTTGTTTTTAACATGTTCTATCAGAACGCTATACTGGTGTATTTCAGCAATGAATCTCTTATATTTTCTCAATGAACTTTGATATTTTATTACATGTGTGTTTTATTTAAAGCTCTACAAAAAAAAACCACATAAACCTGGGAAACAATTTTAATTTTATACATTTCCTGTAATTTTAAGTTTTGGTGTAAAACTGACTTAGTATATTTGAACAGAACATGAGGGTTAGGATCTTTGTAATGCTTTGTAAAGTTAGCATCACTGCTAATACTGTTTACCTTTTTTTTTTTTTTTTACAGGATTAGACTATACACTTCCAAAAGACTTGAATTAGTGTTTTAAAAAATAAAATCCATTTGGGTTTGAATGATTCTGGTCCTGAACACCTTCACTGGATTTAAATGATTATATATAGGAGATGATGAAACTTGGAGGCTAATAACTTGATGATTGGACTAGACTGTTGATTGTTGTTCCCTTATGTACTTTAAATATTAAATAAAAAACATCGAAACACCTTGTTGTTTTATATATTTTATATTTAAGTCCAGATTATTTTTAAGTCCACATTTTATGGGATCATTAGGGCTGGGCAAGCTAATGCGTTATTGTTATATAAACACATTATTTACTTAATGCTGACAAATATTTTATTGTCCCTTAATGCAGTTTTTTATTGCTGTAATTTTGAAAGTGTATTGCTTTTTGTGCTCGACCTATTCGCCTCACTCTAACAGGCACTCTCTACTGAACACACTGTTTCTGCTGCATTCCTGACAAAAGAAAAACGTTTCTGCTGGAACTTTCCAGAAAAAAAGACATTTATAAACGTGAACCTGCTGCTGCTCGGAAGACGCCTGTTCTTTTATTGTTTTATTGAACAAACTAGATCTAACGTGAATGCCCTGCAGGGATTTTATATTTGATTTCATTACATTAATGTTTAAATATAGCAGAACTTCAAAAATAAAAGTGTGCAATACACTACTTTTGATGTAATTACTTAATTTAGCATATAACGATGCAATTAGTCTTATACTGGGCAACGCTGAAACTTTTTAATTGATTTTTCATTCAATCATGATACAAATGGTTTATTCGTAGCCAAGTATTACTTATTATTGAACAGAGAGTTATATTGAGTGGGTGATTCCCCATTTTTGTTTCTGTTTGTGAACTCTCTGAATGAAGAAAGTCCAAAAAAACATTTTCTAAATCTTTTATTAATGAGATAACAGGAGGAAAATAAACCTGACATCTGATATGAATCTCTGACCTGAAATAAATAACAATACGGTCACAGTTGTTCAAATACACACCCACACACACATGCATACACACACACACACACACACACACACACACACACTGACCACACACACACACACACACTGACCACACACACATACACAAAAGAAAGATTCTAAATGATTAAATCCACCAATAAAGCACAACAAATCTCAATTATAAACACATAAAGGACAAACCAAGGTAGAAAACAAAAAAAAACATCAGACGTCGAGGGATATTTTGTTTGAGCCCCGGAACAAAAGCCCCGCCCATGGGAGCAGTTTCCATCCCAACCGCTTCCCACGACGACACATTGCACAACGTCCCTGATCTTTCAATGATATATCTACTCAAACTCCAGTCAGGGGCTGCACAGTTTTACAGCCAGTTTATCAGAAGAGCCACAGTAAACATGCAGCAAACGAGGCCTTAAGCGAAAACAACAGGAAAGTGAGCCGGGGCAGAGAGGGGGGATCTGCCACGCCTGCTGGGGGTTCGGGTTCCTGTCCAGTTCCAGACTGGAGCTGTGACCATTTCTCCAGAACCCCACGCTAGTCGCTGCTGGCTGGAGTGGCGCGAGTGCTGGTAGTTCCTAAGCTGGGTCTTCAGGTCATTAAAGATATGAGTCCAGACTGAACACTGGAAATGGAATTTCTGGAAGTAGTGATGCAGGGAATTTACTGGAATGCGCACCTGAATAAAACACACCAGTTTCTCTCTCGCTTCACCTTCTTTCAGCAGATTCATAAAAAATTCACAGGACATTGGGCCCCAATTTTTTGGTACATTTGTTAGTCTTCAGGTTTTCATCACAACAGGCAGAATTGATCAATTTCCTGTAGTCTACAGGAACCGTGCTAAATCCAAACTGTGCTGTGATGGTTCTGAACTGTACCATTAAGGTGTCGAATCTGCAGAAAGTGTTTCTGTCTGAGCTGATTTTATTATTGTGGTCTATTATAATTTGTAGTATTGTTTGAGTTTTATTTTTATTTTTTCTTTCTATTCTTTATCGGTGTGATTGAAACTGAACTGAGAGATCTTTTTAGTGATGCCTGGATCACCTACACTTTTCTCACAGTGTTACAGATACATTTGTTAGTGTTTTAGCAATCAAAAATTTGTACTCTGTCGACTTCCCCTGTTATTCATTTTTAAAACTCAATTGTTGTTGTTTTTTTTGCTCAGGCAGTAAAAAGTAAACAAACAATGGTTGTCTGTTGTCATGACAACATATCAATCAACCAAAAAGTAGTGATGCCATTGAGCAGCTCGCATTTAGGTCTCTTAATCTGTAGTGGAAAACGGTTGTTCACAGTATGACGCGGTTCATTGTGGCACCGGAAAATCCCCAAATGTGAAAAGTGTGGGGTTTTCTTTATCTGTTTACCTGTGATTAGGAAAATATTTTGAGATATTTGATACAGCAGAAATTCATGTTTCTGACTGGTGCTATAAGACTATTAGAGGGCAGCAGCCAGTAATGTTTGTTTATTTTATGTTAACACCATTAGAGGGCGGTGGTGACGACTGTTTGTTTATTTGATATTTATAAAACCTTCAGTGAGGTGGTGAATAATGTCTTTTTCTTTGACCCTAATAAAACTTTTAGGGGGCGGCAGTGAGTAATGTTTGTTTATTTGATTTTAATAACTCCTTTAGAAGGCGGCGGTGAGTAATGTTTATTTATTTGATATTAATACCACCTTTACAGGGCGGCAGAGAGTAGTGTTTATTTATCTGATATTATTACCACCTTTGGAGTACGGCGGTGAGTAATGTTTGTTTATCTGATATTATTACCACCTTTAGAGTACGGCGGTGAGTAATGTTTGTTTATCTGATATTAATAAAACCTTTAGAGGGCGGCAGTGATTAATGTTTGTTTTTTAATTCTAATAACACCTTTAGAGGGCGGTGGTAAGCAATGTTTGCTTGTCTGATGTTTTTTTTAATAACACTTTAAGAAGGTACTGGTGAGTGATGTTTGTTTATTTGATCTTTGCTATGCATGTAATGGTAAATTATGTAGATTTATTTAGACAAATTAAAATGCAATTTTTGATGTAGCTATGAATTGTCGGTCATAAACAAATGATTGCTCAGGTCTTAATGGAAATGATGGACATCTTTCCAGTCAGGTGCGTTGCATGCATTACATTACTTCAGTATATTCAGCATTCTCTGTGTTGATTTAGTTTGTGTGATACGTGCTGTAATGTATCTACTGCTCACTCGGCACCGCGCTCATGCACAGAGAACCTTCCTCCTCAATAGTATCTAGTTCTTCACTCCTCACAGCCTGTATGATCAGGTTCAGCTCCTCGCACAGCGTCTCAAAGCGGTAGGCCACCCGGATGTCCGGCACGTTGGTCCGGCGGATGTCGTTCCCCTCCTGACCTTCTTTGATGTAACTGGGACCCAACCAGTAGCTTTTCGCCTAAAAAAAATAAAATAGTAATAATCATATAATCATAAATTCTGTAAAGACACTCTTCATACAGCAGCCTTGAACAGTTCAGTGAAAAATAACAACGTAAAACATCTTTCTAAGGCTTATATAATGAGGAGAACTACACTAAATGTCCAGATGTTTGTAGACACCTGCTCCTACAGTGTTTCTTCTAAAATCAGGTGTACGAAAGGGGCAGTTTGTCTCTGTGGTTCCAGCTCTCTACATTTTTCAGGCCTGTGAAGGTTTTACTACCTGATTCAACGGAGCTAGTCATTAGGTCCAGCACGACATGAGTCAACAGATCAGGCAGAATGGTGTAAAATGCTGGGACACCACACTGCTACATATTAGAGAACTGTGCAGTAATCACGAAGCAGATAACACTTATTGACTGAGGTGGGGGAGCGGTGGGTGCTGAGTCGTGATTTTGTGAGTCAGAGTGAATCAGCACCTTGTGGGAGAAACCACTCATGATGACGCTGTTTCTGGCCAGTTCACACATATCACAGGAGCTCAGCTTCCACACCTGAGCGGCGATACTGTACTCCTCCATTAGTGGCTCCTGAAACACACACACACACACACACACACACACACACACAACATATTTTTTGGAACCAACAAGGTGATTCAAAGCAAACTATTTTTTACAATATGACCATTTCACAAGACTTATCATATTTATCATATTAACAATCAACACTGATACACCTGTGTCTTCTAACACAAAACCCTCTACAGACACACACACTTATTTACACACACACACACAAACTAATGTGTGTAGAGGAGTGCGAATCTGAGAAATTGAGTGAAGTGGTTTCATCATCTGCAGGTTATTTCAGGAATTAACAGTGATTTTCTCCATATAACTCTTCTGGAACTTTTGTTTTTAAAATACACATACAACTGTGCTCCAGATTTTGTTTTCAGCCTTGAACAAACTTCTTCGAGATCTGGGTGAAAGTGGCTGACACCGGCAGTAGAGGAGACACTCACCTTTGTGAAGTGGAACTGGAGAGGGTCATCGGTAGATAAGGAGACCATGAGGCCTCTGGACAGGTACTCAGGAAGCGGGTTCCGGTGGTAGCTGAGGAACAGGCTGTTGTTGCTGAGTGGAGACATGGCAATGCCAATCTGAGCCAAATAATACAGGTACTGCAACACTGGAGCCTGCAGAGAAACACACACACACACACACACACACACACAATGCATATGAGGAGAACCTCATTTTTTCCACCTACCCCATCATCAAGAAAACTTTGTATCCAATTCCTGTGCAGACTGAGAAATCTTCAATACATTCTACACAGGGACGATAGAGAGCATTCTCTGTAGCTGCATCACAGCCTGGTACAGGAATTGAACCACATTAGATCCCAAAACCCATCACAGGAGTGTGAGAACAGCTGAGTAGATCATCCAGGTCTCTTTCCCCTCTGTCACAGACATTTACACCACCACCCAGCAGCATTGTGGACAATCCCACACACTACTTTCACTTTTGACATCTGGAAGAAGGTTTGTAGTCCCTTGGCCCCCATTGTTAGGATAAGAAGCACAATCTTCAGACCATCATACTCCTCAGTCAGAACTAAATAACTTGTTTATAACTTGTATATCACACACACACACACACACACACACACATTCTCTGAACTAGTGATGAACAAACACACAGAGTAAAACAAATCTCAGGTAAAAGCGTCTGGAAGACCCCTGACCTTGCGGAGCAGGAGGCCGTGGGAGATGTTCTCCGAGAGCATGAAGCCAGACACCAGGTGATGGATGGGTCCTGCTTCTCCACAGTGTGGCCTCAGCACGAACGTGGGGAAGTTCCTTCTCCTGTGGGATGAAGAACACAGTCACTAACCCAGAGCGTAAGGAAGAGAGTCTCCCTGTTTTCTCCACATGTTATTAGCGTCATTATGACATGATGAGATTAAATGAACCAGAACAGAGCCTCTGGTGCAACAATCAAATACTGCACTGCAAAACTTTTTTTTTTGGAATCATACATGTTTTAACTGATTGTCCACATCTGGAATCAGTGGGAGAACGCCAAAGCCAAAAGAAAGGTTTATGTATTACAATTAAATCCCATGACTTTTTAAAATGTAAATATTTGATCATAAATATTTTATGGCCATTACATATATTTTTTTATGTATTTGTATTTGTAAATGACCCCTTGCGGCCCACCTGTAGTACCTTCAAACTTTGGAAAGAGCTATGAGACTATCAGACTAAGAGGGCAGTAAACAATAATAATTAACCAGAAATTCGTTTTTTTACAGTTTAAAAAAAGTCCACAGTGTAAAGTTTGGGAGGGTCTTAATGTACCTGCGCAGGTGGTTGAGCACAGTCATGTTGGCGTACATGTAGTAAAGATAGTAGGAGTAGGGTGGATTGTCCTCCTCGGTCCAGTTCGCTGGTCGAGGGCTGTCCAGGTTGAAGATGTGCTGCTCCGGTTTGGACTCGTCGTCCACGCTATCGAACCCGACCACCTGAGAGAAACAGCGATGTTTAGTTTCAGACATTTTGTACAGAGCCAGTCAAACCTCTGTGGCATAACAGTGTGTGGTTCTTCTAGATAATGGGTCTCAAACCTGTCCAGATGGGGGCACTGTGGGTGCAGGTATTCGTTCCAACCAAGCAGGAAGCACACTTGATTCCACCTCTGTAATCAGTTGGTCTTGGTTTTTAGTTACTCAGGTGTGATTGT
>JBBMFX010000016.1:8656195-8674555 GCA_037832545.1 Rhabdalestes septentrionalis | reverse complement strand
TTAACAATAATCATGGTGTGATGTATGTGATATACATTTGAATTTTATATTTTGAGGACTCCATAAAGTTTTCCCTCTCATGAAAACGATTTTTAAATGTGCGCCGCTGCGCACTCCTGCGTATGAAAGAAGCTGCGTGTGGGCGCATTGTCAACAGGCGTCCATATTATAGCCTTAAACAATGCGCCAATTACGAAAAAAATGTTTTTTTCTGGTCAGTGGCGCAATGACTTTCACTTTTCATAAAATAGCAGATTTGCGCTATGTGCCTCGCCACACCCCTTCTTTCCAGTGTCCCGCCCCACCCAGCGCAATGCCATCTGCTCTAATCACAGCGCAGATTTCTGGTGGAAAAATGCACGATGCGCTCGCACATTATGGCAATGATGCGTTGCGCCAGTGACGAAAGCCGTTGCGCCGTGTGCATTATCGGGCCCATGGTGTTAGATCACAGTCTACATTAGAGGTACAGCCTACTTTGATCCATCTCATCAGTGGCCAGAAATCCGTCTAGCTTGTTGTCAGTACGTACATTCAGGTATCTGTAGTCCTGAACAATCTCCACATCCACCTCCCTATTGGAAGTGGAGTGAGAGGAGATCGTGGTCTTCACATGTCTATTGCAAGCCAGAGTCGATTCGTATCTCAGATATCTGTTATTCAGATCTTCCCAGTAAAAATAAACATTACAGATATCCAAAATGACGTTTTTCCTATCTAAAATGAAAATAGAGATATCTCAAGCATCATTCTTCCTAGTACAAATGACATCAGTTTCCCCATTCGTGTCTGTTGGGCTTTCGCTTGTAGATCTCCAAAACGACATTCTTCCTCTATACATTGAAATTTACAGATATCTGAAATACAGTTCTTACTAGGGGAAACTTTCATTTCAGATATCTTCAAAACAGTTTTATAATTCTTATTACGGAAATCAAAAACGTAAAAAGAATCTTCAGATATCTAGAATGTAATTATGACTAGTAACAACTGTACTGAAGGTTTCTCCTAGTAAGTGAAATCCCAATAGATGCGATTGGGGAATGTGTCGTCATTTGTACGAGGAAGAATGAGGCTTGAGATACCTGTAATGTTCATTGTAGATAGGAAGAACGTCATTTTGGATATCTGTAAAGTTTATTTTTACTAGGAAGAACTGAAATACGGATATCTGACCTAAATATCCAGTCTGGCTATTACCTGTTAAAACGGCCTGTTAAATACGTCCATCACCTGCTCTTTGGTCTTTTGCATGATTCAGCTCACATCAGTCCACAAATCCAGTCCCCCACCATCCTGTATTTCGAGTTGTCCCCACCCTTGACCCACGCGTTAGTTATTCCCACACGTATTCAGACAAAACCCCGCCCTTCTGCGCTGTGATTGGCTAATAGTTTGGTCATGACTGGCAGCTTTATGATCCAAATTGACATCCACTGAGGTTTTTTGTTTGTTTGTTTGTTTTCTTTTTAAAAGAGATTTAGACCAGGAATAGAGCAACCTCTACTCTTGGGGAAATAAATGACATTTACTTCATTAATTTAAAGAAAAAAAGTATATTTTTTTGTCAAAAAATATATATTATCCACGATTTTCGATTTTACCTCAAATGTAGTCGACCAGCTGGTTTGGCGTAAAATCAAAAATCTTTATGAAATTAATGAAATTTAATAAATGTCATTTATTCCCCCAAGAGTAGAGGTTGCTCTATTCCTGGTCTAAATCTCTTTAAAAAATAAAACAAACAAACAAAAAAAAAACCCTCAGTGGATGTCAATGCTGTACAATCCAATACTGTTTACTTTATTTTAATGATCTTAATACTTTATGTTTAATATTGAGTCGCAGTATTGGTGCCCAAATTCTTAGTTCTATTTATTTATTTTCATACAATAAATATAGGCTATTGTTCTCTGTTCTATTTGAAGTGTTAAAGCCAAATTATCTCACAATATCTTTCAACTGAAGAGCGTTTCCTCTCTAATGTATGACTGGTATATTGACACGAGTCAAATTAAGTATTCAAGTTCACAGTAATCATCTTTTATTCATCTAAGTTGAAAGATTTGTCACTGTTCTCGATGCATGAGATTTTCCCACCCGTATTCAGACAACACCCCGCCCTTCTCCGCTGTGATTGGCTGGTAGGATCGTACCTCCCGTGCTGTGATTGGCTAATAGTTTGGAAAAGTGCGTGAATTCGCCGGTGGGCGGAGTAATTGTGAGTATCGCGTACTACTAGCCAATCCGAGTGAGAGGCGGGGCATGACGGAATGCGAGTGGGAAAAACATACCCCGCGTCTCTCCAGAAACGAAAAAGCGCCCGGACGGGTCGGAGGGTCTTCTTCATTCACCTGCACAGCTCAACTCTTGATCCTGTGTGTGAAAAAAGCAGCGTGTCCTGGATGTCTCCGTCCTCAGACAGGCAGAAAATGAGTCACCCCCAACCCCGGGACTGGACTGAACATGACTAGGCAGAGAAAGCATGCGCTCCTGAGTTGGTCTGGGTTTTGTTGAGTGTGGATCCGTCCGTTTGTTCCTCCCTCCCCCTCGATATGCAGGACCACGTCGACCCCTCTGTTTCTGGACCTCACCAGAAACGCTGAAAGGATCGACTCGGTGTGTCTGGGGTGAAGAGAAAGTGCGGGAAGTTTTGAAGATCACTGTCTGACCTTTTCCTCGCCAGGATGTCCGATGGCCCACCTGCTCTCTACTATGTCATGGAAGTGGCCATCGCCATCTCCTCGGTCTTTGGCAACGTGATGGTGGTCTGGGCGGTCAGGATGAACCGCTCTCTGAGGGACACGACCTTTTACTTCATAGTCAGCCTGGCCCTGGCCGACATCGCGGTGGGAGCGCTGGTCATCCCCCTTGCCATCACCATCAGCATCGAGATCAACACTCGCTTCTACAGCTGCCTGCTGGGGGCCTGCACGGTGCTCGTCCTGACGCAGAGCTCCATCCTGGCTCTCCTCGCTATTGCCATCGACCGATACCTGAGGGTCAAGATACCTATGAGGTAAAGTCAGCACCAACAACCATGTGCAGCAGACTGAATGTCTTGTAGGTGCCTGCTTTCCCAATGCTTCGTGCTGCAGTGTCCTCTAGCTGTCCAGTGGAGATGGTAACATCCAGAAATTTTTCGTTACTCTCTCAAGTTGTCCCACTGACCTCTCTGAGGTTGTTTTAACTCTTAAAGTGGAGAACTCCCATTGGATGGAGCATTAAAATCAGGACAGGGCTAGAGGGACATCCCTTCAGATACAGGTTGGCTTTTGGTATCCACAATGGTAGATCTTTCATTGTTTGTGGAGCAAGTTAGAGATGAACTGCTGAAAGATCAGTGCTGAACCCGTCAGTCAAGGTCATGTGGACACTGAGCTCTGTTTCATGATATTTTGTGCAGGTTGTCTTGCACATGTCTCGATATATGAGTGTCTGTGTGAGTCCTCTGATGATTTGAACCCAGCAGATGTTTAATTTTATGTGAATTTAGGATAGATGTCCCATTCTGTATTGTTCTTGAGGCAGTCAGAGCGGATGCTTTATGTTATTGTGCTTGTTGTCTGTGAATGGTCTAATAAAGCCTGGGTCTAATAAAGCCAAACCCCACCCCCCACCCCCCCATCCCCCGCACCTCAGCGAGAACACACTATCCCACACAGACTGCTAAGTCAGAGTTCAGTGTAGAGCCATAAAGCAGATATCTAGCCTTTAATCTCTGTCCTTCTGAACATCTAGAGGAGCTGATCTTTCCATCTCAGTTGCTTCAAACCCACATGAGAGCTGCAGAAGCCTAAGGTTCACTGTAGGGATGGGCGATATGGCAAAAATATAATATCATGACTTAAAAAAATGTTTACAGTATGGACCTGAAAACTTCATTTGGTCCTAGGAAATGTGTCTTTCACCCAGAACCTGACTGAAAAAACGTGATTGGTCAAAGCGTAATGGTTGAAGCAAAATTAGCTGTATTTCTGTCCATTAATTTTACACAACTAATTAATTTGACACCATGATATGTCAAACATTATCAAACATATTATACGTATATTGTCGCTGTCGGGCCAAAACGGCTATTTTTCAGGAAACTCAAAAACGATGTGTATTCTAAATAAATAATTACTGCAGCATCCAATTTCGTGTAGCTATTTTCAACACTTTTCATTGGTTAATTTTTACAGGCCCACGTGGAGACTGACCAACAGTATCGATTTATGAAAAAAAAAACCCAACAAAGACCAATGGTGGAGTTACGAGTTTTCCGCCAGACAGCGACGATATAAGCGATTTTGTGAGGGGTCAAACACAAATGAATGGACGGTTTCGGTAACTGTGTTACACTTTGCAAAAGTCCTCTACACTTGAGAAAATGATCATTTAAAGCGGTTAAAAGAAAAACATAAAAACTATAACATCTGGTAAATTTCGATTTAATGTATCTTTGTGTGTTTTGTGGAACTGTTTCTCTCTAAAAAGCCCAGAATTGCATGTAATTCCAAACAGGTGCCTGGTTTGGTTCAATCAAAGCTTCATTAGATTAAATCAGATGAGCTGATGAGTGAACTTCCTAAATCCATGCAGGCTGGGGGCTTCAAGTAAACATCTGGAACTCTCTAACCACCTCAAAACAAATCAAACACAGCTACCTTCCTGCTTTCCTGTTTGTTCACATTTAATCTAAATCTAACTTGCTTTTTGCTTGCTTGTGTTTTTAATGACACTCACTGGTGAGAAAAATGCAATTAAATGCATTAAAAGGTGCCTTGAATAGAATCCAGCATCATCAAATAATTAGTTAAAGCACTCCTGAACGTAAGCTGCCCTGTTTCTAAAAGTGTAGGCCTGAGACAAGTGAACAGCCAGAGGTTTTTTTTTAATATTTAGAATTAATTCCTTTTTCTTTGTTATGAACTTTGGGCATTCCGTCATCTAATCCACATTTTGTAGAATCCCGCACACGGTTTTTGAGCTTATTTATATATTTAATGTTGTCATGAGGTTTTCAGAGAGTCCTTATTTGGGGTTTAAAACCACATGAATTCCTGGCAGTCCCTGAGAAGAGAGACACAGAGGAAGGAGAAGTCCCCACGTTGAGAATGCAGTTTTGGCAAAGTTAGCATGTTTTACTGCCATGCAAAAAGAAAACCGGCAACAAACGAGCGTTCTGGGTTTACCTGCCTGGGTTTACCGCCTTTGTAGCCCTCTCTTGTCCCAGAGTATTTTTTTTACCAAGGTATCTGATGGTTTTAGGTAATGAGAAATGTCAATTTCAGTTAAACAAGATTAATTTTGCTTCTCCTAGAGTCTTTCCTAAGTACTGGTTATCACATAATGCTCAAAAAATTGAACTACGCCCACCTGCACACTATAAACAGAGGAGAACCAAGCAGACAACAGTTATTCCATATATGGCCACAAGTGATGCACAGTAACGATGGCATCAAAGCCAGTGTAGTGCGGGTGTGTAGAATTTGTTTGGATGAAGTCGCACGTTAATCAGAAACCACTTGGCCACATGCTACTTCCCATTGGGTATTCCTTTGTAGTTCTCTGTTTCCTAGTATTTATATTTTGAGTCATTAAAACTTTCCAAACCATCCCATAAACTACAGCCACAGGTAGGGCTGGGCAGTGGGATTACATTTAGCATTGTTGTGCTAAATGATGTCACACAGTGTCTGTATGTTTTTCTAGGATACTGGGATATAAAAAACTGAAAACATTGACTGTTATTTGAGGCTTGAAGTTTTCCTTTATTTTTAGAGCTGTTGTGTAAAAGCAATAGAATCCTAAAGATGCATCATCAGGAACAACAGCAGTCAAGATTACTAACCACTACATGGTGTAAATGTGTAGAAAAAACACCAAATTGTGATACTACTGTATTTCAATGATGGAAAAAAGTTCTTGAGCAGTGTTTTCCTTTCTATAAACATCCAAAACCCCCAAATGATGTTTTTGAATAACCCACAAAGCATTTTTCTGACATCCTTCTTGTTTGTCGCTGTGATGTTTAATAAAAAATAATGGTCTTGAATTTCCCCCATTTTGTGGACTGTGGATTGGCGAGGTCCAAATCCTTCAGTGACAGTTTTGTACCCTTTTCTCGGACTGGTTTTGTCTCAGGTCCTCACAAAACCACTTTGTCTGTATCATCATACACACATATTATGAAGATAGGACTAATATAGTTCCACTAATATAGTTCCAGTTATTTTTTAATAAAACTGGGTGCCCACTTACACTTGATTATCATCACTCTGATTTAAAAACACCTGATTTTTAAACTTTCTGTTAATTCTAGAAGTCACTTACTTTTGTCCATCTCATATATTTAATATTGGATCACTTTCCTCAGTATTTTTGTTTAATTTTTTCATCTTGTATGTAAAACTGGTGATGATTTAGGTCATAGTTTTGCAGAATTACAAATACAGAACATTCTAAAGGCCTCACAAACCTCCAAGTAAAACTGCACAGCACTCACCTCAACATGCCTGTTTTCACATGATGTGTATCATGAAATTGCATGTTTTACCATGACCCACATTAACCTAACATTTTTTGAGCTTGTTTTCCCAGTGTGTTCTTACTATTGATCATGTGTGAATTCCTGTAAATCAAATGAACTGCTGTGTTGTCATACAAAGGGAGCGAAATTCCATGGAAATTTGCTGTGCTAAGCAGAAGACACACCGTTCTTTCTCATTTGTTTCCTTACTGCGTGTTTGTATCACGTCCCTTAATTAACAACCAAATTAGGCTCGACGTGCCTGCAGGGCAGAATGGGCTGAATGTGGAGAGACTGTGGATCAGGAGACTCGAAAATGAATGTGAACTCCATTTAGAGTGAAGGATTCTGTTACTTGCTGTGAATCGCAGGACTGAAATGTTCAACTGGAGTCTGCACCCACAGCTGATTTCACTGACTAACACAGTTCGGTTCTTGTTTTAGCAGGTTAATGGCCAGGTGAGGTGAATGCTCCACTGCTTGTCTTTGTGTTGCTGGATAATAGGGAGCAAAGTGGAACAGCATAATGCAGAAAGGGCATTCTGGGTATCTCTGCCTTGGGAGTAACTAAAGCTACTCTACACACCAGAATACATGGGACACGGCAAGTTTAAAAAATGCTGCCTGCGGTGTTTGACTGCATGTTGACATTAATGTTTATAGGTTATATTGTTGTCTAAAGCACGTTCACAAATCTTCTGAGAGCTAGTTTTGGTTTGAGGGGGTTCAGGGAGGTCTCTGGCCTTACATTTACAGAACATAGCCACAGTGCAGTTATCCACATAGCAATATAAGCACATTTTGTACTTTAATGTTTGTTTCCAGTTGTTCGTTTTTGATAATTGTTGTCAGTCTATATTCATTACTGAAAACTCCACACCTGACATGGCTCATTCAGTTCATCTCTCTAATCTTTGTATCAATGCGTCCAAAATGTTAGGGTAGAAAAAGTAGTTGCTTCAGTAGTTTTCCAGTTTCTCTATTATGTATTTGAAATAATAATAATAATAATAATAATAATAATAATAATAATAATAATAATACATTTTATTTGAGGGTGCATTCAAGGACCAAAGGTCACCTTTCAGAGAGAAAAAGAAACAAACTCTAAATACTGTAGTACTAAAAGAACACCCAAGGCTAAATGGATTGTCCTTAAATGTTAGTAATTAGAGATGAATTTCCCTTCATATCCCCCCCACCACTTTCCAAAACTCTGGTGTAAAACAACAAAGTGTCTTAACTGTTGTTGTTTTCTCTCCTCTCGTCTGCAGCTATAAGCGAGTGGTGACGCCGAAGCGAGCCGGGGTGGCGGTGGTGGTGTGCTGGACCGTGGCTATAATTGTGGGCCTGACTCCCATGCTGGGCTGGAACAACTGGGGGAACCTTCAGAAGAAGGAAAACTACACAGAAGCCAACCCTCACATCAACTGTCAGTTCGAAGCCGTCATCAGCATGGAGTACATGGTCTACTTCAACTTCTTCGGCTGGGTGCTGCCGCCGCTGGTCCTGATGCTCCTCATCTACGTGGAGATCTTCTACATGATCCACAAGCAGCTCAACAAGAAAGTGTCTGCCAGCCAGGCGGACCCCAGACGGTATTACGGCAAAGAGCTGAAACTGGCCAAGTCTCTCGCTCTGGTGCTGTTTCTGTTCGCTGTAAGCTGGCTGCCCTTGCACATCGTGAACTGCATCACTCTCTACAGCGAATTAGAAATCACACAAAAAAAGACCTTCATCCACATAGCCATCCTGCTCAGCCACGGCAACTCGGCCGTCAACCCGGTCGTGTACGCCTTCCGGATTAAGAAGTTCCGCAGCGCTTTCCTGAAGATCTGGAGACAGTACCTGTGCTGCAGGGACGTGTCCCACCAGGCCGAACGCGCCAGTCAGCGGAGGGAGAGCCAGGAGAGGAGACTGAGACGCAACATCGACATCTGATCCCGCCCTGGAGCCTCGAGCTGCTCCCCTGTCTGGCAGATCTGCGGAGGGGATTATTATTTGGAAGTATCCACAGGAGTGGAATGGAGGCGAGCTGCCATCAATTCAGCATCAGCATCTTGGCCAGCGACCCTGTGATGTTTTGACATTACAAAGTCCTATTCCACATTCAAGCAAACGCTGAGGCCAAACCTCAACAGAAGCGTTTGCCCAACATACTCACTGTAGTCAAAAATGTAACACCATCTGTGAGGGCCCATCAATAAACACAATCATGTGTTTGGTTTATCAGTGTACCGTACAGTACCTTCTTTTGAAATATACTTGGTCTGGGGGAAAAAAATGTATTGTTTTAGAACGGGCTCTTTATATCTTTTCAAAATAAAAATATAAATACGTACAGCAATCAGCCATAACATTAAAACCACTGATCTCTGAAGTGGTGGGATTTATTAGTGAAAAGCCAGTTCTTAGAGCTGATGTACAGAAAAACAAACAAGCAAACTTGGGCCAATTTGGGAATTGCTGTTGTTTTTCCTATCTTTGAAAGTATCTATGGGAATGAAGTGGAGGCGAGCTGCCGTTACTTCATCTAGGCATGGCGACCCTGAGAGGTTTTGATCCCACACTACGAAATCATATTCAACATTCGAGCAAGCGGTGAGGCCAAACAACAACAGAAGCACTTGCCATAAATATTCACTGTAGTCAATGGTGCAAAGAATGTAACCCCATCTGTGAGGGCCCATTAAATCCATGAAAACAGGCAGTTTGTGCGGAACAGCCACACTGTCCAAACAACATTCTCGTTTATGGAAGCCGCTCGTTCGGACGAGACCTGCCAGCCCTGCTGCAACTACTGTGAAGCGCTTCAGGCCACAACTGGCTGAGGCTGGACCAAGCGTCCGAGTTGGCCTGTCAGACAGCAAGCCACTCGCTTTATTGTATATATTTTTGCGTTTTAACTGTATACATTTTTGGAACAGTGGCGGTGTAGTATTACAAGTCATGGGGAGCCCCATAGCTTTTGTGAACATGAATTAGATCTTCTTCAGGAAGGACCCTGAACGATGAAATGATATTTTCTATCGACGAATCCTTCTCCCTGGAAGATTTATCCTATTTACCAGAGTGACCAATCACAGTCACTCTTCAAGTGTGTTAAAATTGTTACAACTGCAGTCAGGACAACTGATTCTGCCTTAAAAACAAAACTGATCGGCTTCATCCTTTTCTTTGCTGCTTGAGATTTCAGTCGTGTTTTACCAGTTGTGAGTTTCTGTACTGGTTCTGATGGTTTGTTGCCGGAGGAGGTTTTACTCATCTCATTTGTATTGCAGCTGTAACCACTGGAACTGAACAAGTGTAATGTTTTCCATGTCTTAATGTCTGTGAGCGCTACCTTTTTGTGCTGTAGCCACATCTTACTCAATCTGGCATGATAAAGCGCAAATTGTGTCAGTGTCAGTGGAGTGTTTGGTATCTACAGTGCTTTGCACAGAAGAACTGAGAAACATTGTGTCCAGGTTAGACGAGGCAGAACCGTTAATAAACCTGTTTGAAAGGATACTAACAAGGACCTCGTTTTCTTTTAATGCTCGACAAGCAATGGCCATTCTACTACATAGCTTAGCTTGTGATGAGCAATACCTTGTACTGTATTTTAGGAACAGTAATGTCACCTCCTGCAGGGGTTAGCGCTGTTGCCTCACAGCAAGGAGGTCCTGGGTTCGACTCCCGGTTCGGGTGCAGGGTCTTTCTGTGTGGATTGGGTTTTCTCTGGGAGCTCCGGTTTTAGACCAGGCTCTTTATATCTTTTTAAATAAAAATATAAATGTATTCACCAATCAGCCATAACATTAAAACCACAGACAATATGATCTCTGAAGTGTTGGGATTTATTAGTGAAAAGCCCGTTCTTGGAGCTGATGCGCTGAAAAGCTAGCAAGCAAATGGGTCTTAGCAACTTGGGCCAAATTGGGATAGCTGTAGTTTTTGTTTTATTAGGAAATGGTTTGAGAAACACAGCAAAAAAATGTTTCGGCCTCCAAATTCCAATCAAGTATCTCTGGACTGCACTGAACAAACCAGTCCAGTCCTCCTATATGAATGTATATGTCTGTATTCACTCTTAAGTCGACCAGTGCTTCATTGGGGAATTAACAAAGGAAAATCACCCATTGTAGTCCTGCAAACAACGTGAAGTTCTTTCTCTGCATTTAACCCATTCACCAAATGAAGCAGTGGGCTGTCACTAATGAGGTGTATGCAGACGGTACCTTGCTCAGGGGGTACCTCAGCGGAGATCAGGAATTCTAATCCAAAACCTTTATAAATCTGGCAATGGTTATAAAATCCTGAAATTACCCACACAATCAGACAGATGGGAATAGGCTGGAAGAGGGCAGATGTCTTACTTAGTCCAAATGCAAAATGAGGATGGAAAACATGTCCTACAGTTGTAGACTCTCAGCAGTGATTTTAGATTTAGATTTTTTTTTTTACAAAATCCACGGGTGGGTCCAAACATTTGGCCTGTAGACTGTGTAATCACACAGTAAAATCCATAGACTGTTGCTTTTTTCACCCCCTCAATGCATAAGAACAGGAGTGATCTCTTTTCACCTTGGCCCAAGTCACCCCAGAATGTTTTACAATGTGAAATACCATGTCGTAAAATGCACTTTCAATAATACAAGCAATTGACACTTCTAAGGTTAACCACTAATGTACAGATACAAAACAAAAGTGTATTTATTTGTATTGTATCAGTACATTGGTGTTTAGCCTCAGAAGGCTCGAGGTAGTTTATGCAGTGGTATAAAGTATCTCTATAACATTCTGTGCCTTTTGGCTGGAGTGGATTTCAATGCAGAAAATGGTGACTGGGCCTTGTTTGCCCTTAATTTCAATTCAGGTCATTTACTGCATATTATGCGTTTTATTACCTTTCGAGGCTTTACCTGGTTAGCAGAAGCCCATGTAGGAATCTCTGGGTTTTGTGATAAATTACTTAATAATGGCTGAATAAAATAAATGTCAGATTTCCAGCTAAAACCAATATGCATGAATATGTATGAACTAATCGAGTAATGCAATATTTAGGAACTGAGCAACGAGCAAAAATTACACGTTTATGTTTAGTTGGTACGGTGCTGCCCCCTTCCGGTAGCATGACGTAAAAGCAAGCAGTTCACACAGAGAACCCACAAGACATTCAGTTTTGGAGGGAACACTGTATACGTGGAACCACTTTCCTTTTATCTAGGTTCACGTGCAGGTATTGCAGTAACAGATTTTTTACTCATTTCATTTGGAATGTTTTTATCTCCTGAAAACATTAACATGCCATCGTTGGCAAAGGGTACATGAGAAAAAACACTCCTTTCAGAGAAGTGAAGCATTCCCTAGATTGTACCAAGACTACTACAAAATTTAAACACACCCATTACAGTGGTATATGTACTACAAAGTACATGTAAAACACACTAAAAAGACTACCCCCCCAAACTACAAGAATATAACATGACTAAGACACCAAGGTTTGAACCAGGGCTGCAACAACTGATCTATTATTGAAAAGCTACACGTCTTCTCAACAGATCTAGCTGGCTTTATATGTGTGTTTTCATCACCTGAAGAAGAAAAACTTCAATGCACAGCACAAAAAGTCAAAAACACACATTAACATAATCTAAAAAGGCAGTTTCCTGAGAGATGTGTAAAACAGAGCTGCTCATTTGGCACAGCAGCACGATAACACTTTACCTACAGCGGAGGATCAGCATGGTGAGTAAAAGACGGCACTAAAGCTTTAGTGAAATAGCAAGAAAATGGAGTAGGTTGTTTCCCACTTCCCCTTGTGTTCAAAATACCTTAATAATAAAAAAGCAAAGCCACAACTTTGACAAATTCCTAAGATCCTCCCTGACCATCTCCCGCTAAAGTACTTGCGAACGATAGGAGCCATAAAAATAATTTTCAATTTTAGGCAAATGGGAACCAAATGACAAACAATGAGTTCAGTGTGGGCTGTGTTTGATACTTGATCATCTGTAGAGAGGCAGGAGTAACATAATAAAGCCTGTATGGATGAGCTTATTGCCTGTAAGTACTTGCTGTTCATATGTGAATGTGTGTGAATAAACAGATGTCTGTACACCAGGTGTGTGAAACTCCCTTTCTGGTGGTTCGTGGTCCAGCACGTTTTGGTGATTTCCCTGCTCTGAAGCACCTGGTTCATCTCACCAGTAAATTGTCAGGTTTAGTGAATGTGTTTGAGGAAAACTGTGCTGGACACCATCCCTCCATACCATCATTAAAACGCGAACATTTGATTTAGCTGACCAGTTAGCTGCTAACTTTATCTGATGGGCTTGCTGGCAAAGTTTGCTCTACCTAACGTTTAAAAAAAAAAGAAGAGAGAATTCAATTGGTGGAGAGCACACACATTACAACATGATTGATTGACTGTCTTCAAAAACTTGAGCTGAATTGATTGCTAGTAGCTTGCTAGCTAGCCAGTTAGCAACCATTTAGCAGTGCCATACTGACAGGGTTCTGATATTCTACATCACAAGATAAATCATTCATATCCACCGTATAATATGGCATGGAAACTACATATTAAGATATGTAGTTAAGATTGTCTTATTAACTTGTGGCAATGCATTTATTTTATTACGAAGGCACATTAACAGTGGGGCTACATGATTTAAAAAATAATAATTTTTGGCTGAAAAGTTGTGCATTTCTAAATCGTCTAAACTGCTAAATTAAGGTATTGTAATCCCATAGATACATTTTGCAAACCAATTTTTTCCCCTCATTTTGTCTTTACAAACCACAAAATAACATTCTCCCTGGTGGAGAGCTTTGTGTAGAAAATGCTGGCCTCATGCGCGTGTTTGTTGCTGTTTGGCTGTAGTGGGCTTCAGGACTGGCTGTGTGTTACATGGCTGGTATCCAGACTGTTTCTGTGTGGCTGGTAATAAAAATGTTTGCTTTATGATGCTACTGACATTATTTCAGCCACAATAATGCTTTAAAATATCCATTCAAATAAAATGCTGTTTAAAATAGCACAAGATCCCAGCCAGGGAAAAATTAATTCATAAAAAAATTAAATACCACAAGATCTGTTGCTGAATCCTGACTACTTTCTATGATATGAATATGACCTAGAACATTAGGCGGCTATTGTATGGAAAAATTCTGCTTAAATAATGCTGGTATTTTTAAGTTTGGAAAATAAAACATTGTGTCCATTGTAATAAATACCAGCATTATTTATGAAACCGATTCTGCATAAATAATGGTGGCATTTTTAAGTTGGAGAAAAAAAATTGTATAATGGACATAATGCGCTGGTTAATGGATTATGGATCTAATCAGTAGCTGCAGCCGTGTTCAAAACCATAATTCAGACGACGTTACAAATGCTGGTTGTGCTAAATGGAGGTGAAGACAAAAAGTCCAAAGGGTATTGATGCCAAGGACTGTTCCATTTAAAAAGCACACAATTAAACACATCACAGTCCCCACCCAATGTCCACAGGCTCACATATCTCACTGTCAGAGTGGCCATTCTTGAATAAAACAGCATTTTGGATATCAAAGTGAACGCAATGGCTTTGTCTTGCATTCCATAACTCCTGACGCGGGCGTGGCTCTTCCATTTCAGCAGTTCAGGTAATCCCAGTCAATCATTCACAGGAAAGACGAGGCCCGCTCCTTAAAGAGGGAAAAAAACGTGTTTAGTATTAATAGCCGACTTTCTGTTTGTGTACTGAAGACCCAAGGACAAAACATTTTTCAGAAATATGACCTGGAGTTATATTCACATTGGCATAACCCAGTTCAACCCAGCAGCGCAGCAGTTTTGTAAAGACGAGGCTTTTATTTATACACCTCATCATAACTAGCCCATGAAATCTGTAAAAACACCATTTTCCATTCCATTCACTGGGCGGACACTTTTATCCAGAGTGACTTTCAATACAAATATTCATCTTTGAGATCAAGTACTTTTGGGATTTCTCATTCTTAAAATCACTTTTTTATATTCTCTATTTATAAACAACCATCATTTTAAGCATTTTTGACTTGTGCAATAAAGGGGACTAATACTCAGCTGATGTTGCTCATAATGCAACAATTGCAGCCTCATCTTCCTCATAACTGCCTTCCATTCTGCTGTCCTTACACGTCTCTAACTTTCACTTTGCTTTTGTTGGTTGACAGTTATATTAACCTACTAGAAATCTAAAGTTAGGAGTTATTCTTAATTTAATTTGATTTGATAACTTGCATTCCTGAAGTATTTGTCTTTTTGTCGTGTTTGTACACCCCCAGAGACCAGGGCAACCCCGGTGCTGTCTCAGTCTCTTTCAGTTTCATTTTGTAAATCATAGAGTTGAACTTCCTCATACTTCTTATAAAGTTAAAAACAAATGGCAGGAAAGGCCCTCTGAGTAACCTGTGTGTATCAAACTTTTGGCTTCCTCTCTTGAGCCTCTTTTGTAATTAGAACAATGAGGACCCGTCTCTTTGGAGGGCTTGGGGCAATTGTCTGGATCCACATCATCAGTAACTCAATAATCAGTTGACCGGTTTATAGTGGTCAGCGATGTGTGTCGTGCAAATATTTCTGTATCCAATTTGTATTCAAATAAACAAACAATAAAAGCATTTTTGATGACCAGTTTGTATGATGGTGAAAATGTCAAAGTGGAGTAACAATAAACTACCTGTGTCAAATAATATAACTATATTATCAATGATACACCCCATCAGCTAATTTGGCTAAAACTTATATGAGACCCACTAATAATAAACAAATGTAATGGAACACTACACTTATTAAAATTATAATTAATCCAGGGTTTGTCAAGAGAAGTCAACTTCCTGAATCTCTCACAAAACCTGTTCATCAGTAAGAAGAACTTTTTTTTTCATGGACGTACCCATCCTCCCTGCTGCACGATCCAGTTGGTAAGTCGGTTGTTGACGAAACTGGCCATGGCGTCCTGGACCACTGTTGTCATATCGGGGCAGTTCTTCTTCACATAAAGGGCCAATGCGACTGAAGCCTGCAGGAGCTGCTTCTCAGGGGCAATTTCAGCTCTCTCCACCACCCACGCCCTACACAAGCTCTCCACGCTGTTACTGAAGGCAGCAGTCACCTGCAAACACCAGCAACTCATTCACAACAGGTCTTTGTAAATATTTAATCTATGGTTTTTCTATCCCATCATGAATATTTCTGTTCTGACACCAAAAATAAAAAGTCCTGGACAAACCCTTTACTGTTGATCAGGCTGCTTGTAGCGCTGGCATGAAAACAGAAAGTCAGATCAGTGCTATATAAAGGCCGAGCACCTGATGAGCAGGAAAAAGGTGATAGAGGAAAGAAAAAGCTGTCTAAAGAAAGGAAGAAACCTCATGGTAAGACAAACACTTTTGGTTGACACACACTATGGATATGAGGCAAAGAAAGACCTAGGTCTACACACTTAATTACTGACGAGCAGAAGTAGGATGAGTGATAGTAAGTAGCAGCAGCTTCTACTGGAGTTTGAGAACTGAATTTGTTAGAGGGTGGGTAGCACAAGCTAAAGATCCATACAGTGGCTCCGCTAGTCTGGAGTGGAAGAGTCTCTATTAAGCAGTAGCAGTAGTTTCTGTAGGAATCTGGCCGAGTGGTAACAGGTATGGCTGGAAGCCCAAGAACCACAAAGGTATCAAACGTGATAAGAAGCCTGTGGACAAGGGCCTACCTGGTCCTTCGAGGCCGCCTGCACATCTTTGATCAGCGGCTGAATGACGGTCTCGTCGTAATGATCTCCCAGCTCTCTGAGCTTAGCAGCGATCTTCAGCGGGTTAAATTGTTCCTCAGGTTCTACATAGAAAGCACATTTCCGTGACATTTGGGTACAGTAACCTATACACTGCATTCAGCTGGAATAAGCAGCCAAATATACGCTATATTGACAAAAGTATTGGGACGCATGCCCGTAATGTTCTTCCACACCAAGTTTACCCAACCATGTCTTTATGGACCTTGCTTTGTGAACTGGGACACAGCCATGCAAGCACAGTAAACTGTCGACAAAGTTAGAACATGTCGTTGTCTAAAATGTTTTGCCAAAGCATCAAACCCTAGAAACTAGAAATAAGGAGGCACTTGAATTAAAAATTCAAAAGGTGGGTCCCAATATTTTTGTCTTTGGCATGGCATACATGGCAGCTCCCTCACCCTTCACCTCGAAGAAACGGAATATAATGCACTTCGTCACCTGGCTACTAGTCGTTAATTCACGTTCAAGGTTAGAGGTTAAACGCCGCTTTTTGCTCATCACACATCAAAACAAATTGTTTACTCAAAGACTGGAGCAGAAAAAGACACCTAATGGCTCCCATACAAAATAAAAAAACAACATAAAATATAAAAATACATATGAAGGCTACCTTCTTCCACAGAGTCCACTTCATACCATCCCAGGTCATTCTGAAAAATACAGCTTACAATCTGCTGGGTCTGCTTGGTAAAGTCTTCAGGTGCCATCAGGAAACCAGAGAAGGAGCCTGAGACAGGGCGTCTGGTCGGACACTTGAACGAGAGAGCTTTCAATGGAGACAATCACTTACTGTGAGGAAAAAAACAGAGTTTACGCTTTGTAAAAATTTTGCACGGGTTTTACAAAAATCCCCGGTGTGACACAGGGAAAGCTTCTCAGCAGTGTGACACAGAAAGATTCACGTAATTTCCGCGTTGTTTTGACGGTAGGAGCTCCACAGCCCTGCTATTTGTCATTTCAAAACTGTTTCCTCATCAGACCCCACCCACCATGTTCCCATGTTGCATGGTACCCAAACTGACCAGCAGAGAACGCTGTTGCAGCAGGAATGAAGTGGTCTGATCCCATCGGGGGACACCACACCCTTATGATGGAGGTTCGAAGAATGACTTACAAGAGATGTTTCGTGCCTTTTTAATTATCATCTTTTTAAAAACTGAACATGATCCCACCCCGCACTCCCACCTTACTCAACTGGCTCCTAGTTAATTTCTGCATTGAATTAAAAATCCTTCTGTTTACCTGCAAGCCAATCACAGCCTCGCCCCTCCAAATCTGCCCAACCTCCTTCATGTTGCCACTCCCTCTCGTACCCTCAGATCATCTTTTTCCATTCACCAGTCTGTCCCCTCTGTCTGTCTCACTCTTATGGGGATCTTTCAGTCGCTCTGCTCCCCGGCTTTGGAACTCATTACAACCCGACACCCGAAACATCAGTTCCCTCTCACTTAAAAAAAAAATCCAAACTCTGTTGAAGCTCGCATATTGTCTTTCCAGTGTCCAATTTTACCACTTTTAATGCCTGTTTATATTCTGCTTTTTCTTTTTTTAAATGGCTGTTTATTGACTTGAACTTTTTGTACAGTGTCCTTCGGTGCTAGAAAGTGGCCTATAAAAAAAAATATTATAATTACACTGTATGGACACAAGTATTGGGATGCCTGACCATCACAACAACAGGGACTTTAACGACATTGCCTTCAAATACATAGACTTTAATATGGAGCTCTTCCACCTTTTCAGCATCTAACAGTTTCTGAAAGGTTTTCCACAAGATCATGCGTGACTTGCAATCTCCATCCCAGTTCATCTCGAAGGAGTCAGACTGGGTTGAGGTTAGGCATGGGCCGGTATAAGATTCTGACGCTATGGTAACCTTGGATAAAATTATCGCGGTTTCACGGTATCACGGTATTGTAATTACTGCTCTACAATGTTGTATTTAAATGTCTGGATTAAAAAACAACTATTTTTTTCCAACTGAACACAGTATATTTTATTTTAGGAAACATTTTGTAACATTGAACATCAGGCAAACTAATTAAA
>JBBMFX010000016.1:8600538-8613985 GCA_037832545.1 Rhabdalestes septentrionalis | reverse complement strand
AGCTGGTCTCCCTGTGAGAGGAGAGTGTGGATTACAGCAGTGTTTTATACTTTTCCTCAGTAAATAAGATGTGATTCTGAACACCAGCACAGAATGAGTGCTGGTGTAGGAAAATATATGTATTCACACACAATTATGTGTAATATATAGAATAACATATACATGCTATCAAGGGCGCCGCCAGAAATCTTGGGCCCCATGAAAGACTACATGCTGCCCTATGCAGTCTTCTCAGACTGGGTTGAGAGCGCCCTCTTGCGTTTATACAACTCTACTACCTACAGAAACAGCAGATCTACTTGGTTAGCGTGTATACTTTTTCATTTCAAAAATGATTTTTTTTGTACCAGAGTTTACTTACGCAGTGAGTTCGTGAGTGCCCTCGTCCAGCTGGGCCTCATTTTCACAGAGAGTCGCCAGAAATGAAGTCAGAGAGAAAGGAGAACCAACTGCTCGAAGCTTGGAGAGGACTTTCCTGGCTCCGTTCACTCCTCCCGAGAGTAAAGCGGTTAAAAGCAGGCGGGACGGGCCTCGAAACCGGCACACGAGTGACTCCATAGCATCTAAATCAGCTCCAAACTGAGGAAAAACACAAGTACTTCCTCAGGTTCCTCCTTTCTGCAGCTGAAGGGCTTCTGATTACCGCTCAGCGCTTCCAACGGACACAGGGGGGCGACCTAATCTGCTCCCTGCTCCCTTCCTAGGGAGCTACGGAGGTCACGAAAACTGTTGACACGTAACAATTGTGCCTTTTACGCTCCGACTATAAGACATTCATGGTCGGCTTCACGGACAGCAATTAAGCCTAGTCCTGGATTATGTAGTGCTGTGAATAGATATTTTCCACTGAAATGGAAAGGGTGGTCCAAGACTAGGACTAGTCCCTGTCTGGGTAACAGACCCTCAGTGGCTGAACATTTAGGTCCGATTTGGATGATTATATCCCTAGTTCTAATAACAAATGAAGCGATAGAGAGCAAATGAGGCAAAATCACATTTTTATTTTCCACTTTTCTGACCAAAAAACACAGTTAATAAAAGCTACAAAGTGTGATGCCAAGTCTCGAGCTGTACCAGTCAACACTGCAAGAAGCCTGTCAACAGGTGAACCATGGAGGGCCAGTGACCCGATCCGGATTGCAGTGTTCAGTTTCACAAGGTTAGAAGAGGCTAAAGAGTCTAGGCACGTAAAAAAAAAATCATTGACAACCAATACCATTAAAATCTTAAGGGATACAAAAATGGTGTAAATAGTATGAGGGGAAAGATTACAAAAAACAGTACGAGTGTACAATAAAGCAGTATCTCCAGTATTAAACAATGAACTTTTTTGACCACCCAAATAACAGCAAAAAGACACTTGGACCTGATGTCCTCCACAGCGAGGTCTGAGGACGGAGGCAGAACTGCGTCCTTCTGAAGTCTTTCCTCCTCAATTTAACACAATCCCAGAAATCCCAACACGGCTAGAAGACGGCCTACACAGGCGCAGAAATTAACCAAACCAGAATGACCCAAAAACGGCTGCGAGGGTTCGCCGGAACCAGTTAAATCAGATGTTCGTTACAGACGTCCCCCGGTGAAACACTTTTAGTTGAGATATCGACCTTCCCCAGGACCCAGAATCCGAGCTGTCCAAGATCTAACTGCAACTCAAAATATCTCAACTCCGTCCAGAAACTCGAAGTCCTCGTCATCCAGGAGCGTCAGGGCGATGAAGTAGCTCAGAATACGCTGGTCCAGCAACTCTGCCGTACTCTGGGAGGGAGGAAACACATTATAGCTTCACAAAGTAGAACCATATGACTGAGGCCAATGTGTCTGAGGAACATCACACACAGATGGTGGCATCACCAGAAAAATCTGAACTTTACAAATGACACACACTACAATTAGAGTTAAAAAAATCCTATAAAATACTCTGTACTAAACAAACAAAATGCTGGCCAGTAAGCTGTGGATGTAAATACTAAAAAATAAGTTACAGCTGAATTAATTTACCAAAGCAAACATGGTACTTTTCCCACTGGTGCAAGGGACTGTGCTGTACCATGAAATATTGATCCATTACAGGCAAAGCAAACCGAATGACAGCTGCTGCACATCGGGTCTGAAAGGGAGTCTCAGTTGAGACGCCTGAATCACTGCTCTCTGATTGGTTCAACAAAACATGGAAAGGGGACACCGTTTATTTACTGTCCACCAAAATACAGAGACTCAAAAACCAACAGCTGGGAAGTGATGAAGCTCCAGCTGGAGTGTTTCTGGGCTGGAGAGGAACTTCAGAGTTCGTTTACTACGACTATCAAATTTTCTATTAAAAATATGAAGGAGATCCAGGACATCACTAACAAGTTTTCTGGGTTTGGTTCTCATCACATGGATAATCACAGTACAGTTAAGAACCTGATACAACTTCAGAACCAGTACAGTTTTGATACAGAACGGTTCAGTAGAGCTGGGGAAATGGACCTTTAGTGGACTACACCGAACAGATTACTGCACTTTAAGATACAGCAGGTAGAGATCATGCCTTGGGTCTGAAGGGTCTGCGATGGGGTCTGTGTCCAGGAGGCAGGTCATGGCTGAAGATGCACTCCGACGCAAAGGGACAGCATCCGTATCGCATGAAGAAGTTGCACTTTACTTTGCTGGATGGGGACAGAAGGTTGGAGATCATTAAAACTGCCAGAAGTGTCATGAGTATACTAGTAGAGTTAGAACAGCCATGCTGTGCATTTTCCATTCCAATTACAGCAGTTCGTCCTTAAAAGTGCTCAGTCCAGATCAGCTTGAACACTGGTCCTTTAAAATAGTCAGAATCAATTCAAGTGGGAATGTCTTCATACACAGAAACCCAATTTTGTAGTTTATCGACCGAAAACATTCCCATTTGAGAATAAATCCAGTGCTTGTCCTAGAAATGATGAACTGATGAGTTTTACAACATTCAGACCATTTTCTCCCTCTTTTATAACCCAGCTCCTAAGGAAGAGCTTCCTCGGATCTCAGCCCGATCCCAGTTTAAGATCTTCACATTAAATTTCTTTTCCCTCTCTGCTCTGGTCTTAATTCAGCTCAGATCTTTAGAGCAATCAGAAGATTCAAAAGAAATTCAGTGATCAAACTCAAGTCTTGACTAATAAAGTGGGACAGTTTTGATCCATAATGATCTTAAAAAGAGAAGAAATTGGGAAGCCAGAGAGAACAGCAAATGATCTTCTGCCTTTAGTTGATTTCACTCCTCATTTCTCCTAAAAGGGGGTTTAGGAGTACGTCTCCAAATATAAACGACTATTTATGATCAGACGGAAGACCGCTGTGAGCATCAGAATCTTCCTCCTGACGAAGATAAACACCACCAGTTTGGTTCTCTTATTGATACACAACAGCCTTCTGTGACACAGTTACGCATTTTCTGAATACGTACAAATAGTTGAATAGGAGCACTAACCTGCTCTTTTCTTTGAAGGAGGAGATCAGGTCTGCTTTCGGTTCCTCCTCACAGACCCAGACCTTGCTGGGGATGTAGAAGGTGGACTTGACCCTGCACTGTGGACACGCCCTGCCAAACAGGTTCCAAAACATTAGCTCACAAATCACCGTTACTTTAAACAGGCCTGAACTGCCCCTTACTTGATGACCTCCTCCTGGAACTCCTTGGTCTTCCTCCAGGTCATGATGCAGCCCAGGCAGAAGGCGTGGCAGCAGTTGGGCAGGATGCCGAAGCGCCGCTCTCCCTCCGTGGGCTTCTCGTACACTTTGTCCATGCAGATGCCGCAGACGACGTCTTTGCTCCGGTTGTATGCCTCGGTTCGGTCCTGCTCGGCGGAGGCCGCGGCGCCGCGCTCCAGTCCACCCTGCAGACTGGCGTCCTGAACACAGGAACACAGATGCTCGGTTCTGAAGGCCCTCACAGGACTGGCAAGTTAAACAGAGCGCTCCACACACCTGCTTATCGGTTCTGGACAGAGTTTCGTTCTGAATCTCCACTGACGTAGAGTTAGATTTGAACCCGCTGGAGTCAGTGCCATGTGACCGTCTGGGACCAGCCTGATCGTGTCGCCACCGTCTCTGATCTGCAGGGAGGAAAACGGGATTCTCTCCATTTATATTTGGCCCATTTAAATAACACACCAAATCATGTCTGTGCACAGACTGCAGGTTTACTCATTACATTTACAAAGTCAGGCCTTCCACCCTCAGAACCCACTGTCCGTAAGACCTTTAAGATCTTGAATGTGGAGATACGAGGTGGCGCAGCCTCTGAGGCACAAGCCCCCAGACTCCTCTAGGCACATCTAACCAAGAGTCTAAATAAATCTCACTTATTTTTTTAAATATCAAAAAGGTGCCACTGGCAGTCCTGTGATTCAAACTCAAGCATCTGACGGCAGAAGCAGCTCCCTAAATACTGGAACACCAGCGACCCCCTGTGTCAACAGGAGTGGGATTAAGGAACAATGCTGGACCATTACCAGTGTAGAGGGAAAAAAAAGAGGAGTTCTATCCCACCATCTCAACATCTATGAAGCTACCAGTCAGAAAGGCACCCCTAGAGTGACATGTTTATTTGTTGGAGGACTCAACAAACCAGTTGTACTTCATGAGTCGAGGGGGAATGAAGCCACAGTTACAGACGGGCCATGAACAGCAATTTTAAGCCTTTTGAACTAAGCTTTGATTTAGTTGTACCTAATTAGGGAACGGGAGTAAAAGGAAAGCATGCATACAGAAACCACAGCGCATTTTTACCCTGCGGTTCTGATTCAGCGACTGCGTCCTCCTCCTCCGCAATGTTTCCAGGCGGGTGCTGCACCTGCTGCTGGCTGAAGAAGCCTGTGACCAGGGGCTCAGACCCTCTCCGCCTGGAGCCGTGCACCCCCTGCGCAGTGAGGGAGGGCTCGGACCCCCTGCGCTCCGTCCAAGAGTGCCCTGGCAGCGCAGAGGAGCGGACCGCAGGAGCTGAACCGCGCCGCGAACCCGACGCCTCGCTGGCTGCACAGGGAACGTGAAGATACCTAGAAGTCAAAACAGAAACATGCAAACGCAATGAGTCCGCACATCATTTAATGTGAAATCTCATTAGGGTCACTATTTTCATCACTTACATTACTACTCATGTGCAACATCACTACTCCTGTCACCGAGTCTGTATAGAGGACCCCAAATCACTATTGGGTTAAATATTAAACCGCTGTAATTTTACCCTCTCCCTCTTACTGAACACAGTATTGAGTGTTTATAGCAAAATGTAGAGTTTTATGTTGACCTACTATATTTTATATTGTTCTTTCCTCCAGGATCAAAAGATGTGCGATTCTGATTCTAATAGCAATATGTGAGGAGGTAGAGGAGAACTTACCTGCAGTTTTCACCGAACCAGCAGATTCCTTTCTGGAAGTACCTGCACACCTGAACCGAGGGCGCAGCCGGCCATTCATGCAGGTAATAACAATGCTGACCGTGCCTGCATGACCCGTTTATAAACTGCCTGAAATACAACAAAAGTTCAAGTTCATTTATAGAGCATATCCTAAACAAAGGTCATTTAATGTGCTTTACAGAAATAGAATCAAATAAAATTAACAAAGAATGATAGTCTCATTTTTAGCAGCTGTTTAAACCTCCATTCGGTGCAGGTTTGATTCTGATGGGCAGTTGGTTGGAGAACATATTACTTTCACCAGGTTTAGATTCAGACCATTCCTCCACTAGTTGAGCAGCTCCTGCAGCTCTAGGAGACCCAGCAGGAGAATAAATTGGTCCCCAATTGTAAAAGGGACCAATCAACAACTTCCAATTAATTTAAAAATGTTTAAGGCTTTATTCCTCACATCTCCCTGAAAAAAGTTCTGATAAAGTTAGGTTGCCATCTGTATTAAATCTTCATGATAAACCTGTATTTTGTGACTTGTATGATATAGGAACTCCATTTAGTGTCCAGAAATCAAAACATAAGGCATGTATATAAAACTTACGCTTAAACCACTTACCCAACGACAGCAGCTGTATTTAAAGAATGGTTTATAATCTCATTACTCTTAAGCTGTATACCCCTCACCGGGTAACACGGCAATGCATGCATTTTTTGTACACCTACCAACTCGTGTGAGAAAACAGTACGTTATAGTACGGAATTCACTCTGGTGCCATTACTGCTCATTACTGCACTGTTCTTGTCCTGTGCTGTTTTTTTATTGTGTATATGCCCAAATTGAAACACCCATATTTGACCTCTCTAGGGATGAGCAACAACAACCTCAATTCAAGTGACACCAGTGCTAGTAGAGTCTTATTTTCTTCAATTCCCACAGTGGAATCAATAAAATGGACAGCAAACACTACACTTATTGAGATTTCAGTGATGTGCCATTACACAGCATTCAGTCGGACTCACTGCTGTAGCTACCATCCTTTACGTTAAACATTTTTCCATCAGTAAAATAAAAAAAGTATCATTACCTGTTCAAAGAACAGTTTGTATTCTTTTCAAATAAGGATTCAGCATGGTATTTTCATGACCCAAGTTATTTGAAACCATAAGTCATTAGGCTCCTAAACCAGGACAAACTTCCCATTCACTCAACAAAAGTCTACATTGTAACCATTTAAGTGTTTGTGAATCAGTGCATGTAGGGGTGGGACTGAACTGCTAAAGCCAGAATAAGGAGATATATTTTTTAAATATGTTCTGTGTGACAAATTCTTTTAGAACAGGCCAAAAGCGCAGATGTTCCATTTTAAGTAATATTTTTACTTTACGTTTTTTGTATTTTAGAAAACGAAAATGGACTAATATGAAGGGCATCACAATATGTAGAAGGGGATTATATGCGTTTTGTTGTGCAGCTCAGGTCCGAGTAGGTTTCAGTTTATTGTTCTTGGCATCTTGTATTTTCTGGTTATTACAGTGTCTCAGGAGGGATTCGGGGTCACATTTTACTGCAGGTTTCGTGTGCAGAACTGTACCAGCCGGAAAACGCCTTAAATCTAAAAAATAAATAAATAAAATCAGCCATGTGTTGCTACAGTTAAACTTAACGTTAACTAAATAACTGGACAATAAATAAAGTAAGGAGCTGTAAAAGCAGAAAAGTGATTCAATTTGGGGGTTTTGTAGCTCAGAAAGAAGAAACAAACTTTGTTTGGGCGAGGGTGAGGGGAGAGCCCGGATGTAAACAAAGCTGTGCTAAGGTTAACTGAAGTTGGAGAAAGTTAAAGATCACGGTCTTAACAGACACGAATAAGGAATCCTACCTGCACACCTGCCTCTCCGAATTAAAACAGTGTTTCTGAACCAGTCCGGGCGGAACTCGACATCTATCCATTATAGAAACAGAACTTTATCGGCTCCCCGTTCAGGTTACTGTTTGTACTGGTTTTATAGGTAGACCTGGGGGGGCGGGGCTGGCAGCGAGACGTCGCGCCGACCAGCCAATCAGGTGCGAGAGAAAAACGCTCCTTCAGTTTATTTACAAAACTACAGTTTGGAGGTCCTTTCTTGGTGTTCCAACTGAAATATAAACTATTTTAATATTTTAATAACAAACTGTCAACACGTGATAAGCGAATGTTTAATGTACTTTATAGTTTATTCGGGTATAACTGATTTTACAGGTTATGTTGATTCTCCTTGTTCTGTCCACTTTCCAACTGTAAAAAAGCTTTCCCATTTGAGGGCCTGATAAAGGGTTCTTATGTTAAACTTGTGTTAGTTTTGGTGTGGGATATTACTCTCCTGTTCTCCGCCCTACAGCTTCTTAATTGCTCGTTCCAACTTTAACTCTGCCGAAATCTAATTAAGGCACAAGAACCATCCATTTAAGGTGGAACGGTAAGTTAGAACGATAAGCTTAAGGTCTAAATGTTCTTAATGGTGGACACGTACATGTATAGGAAGGTAACTGCTTCCCGTTTAAAGTGTAGCACTTACCCTACAAAACTTAGTTAGAAAGAAAACTAGATTTAAGGTGGAAGGGGAAATTGGCGCAATAGTTGGGGATTTAAGGTAGAACGGTTCGTACGCAAGCATTTTATTGACCTATTGAAGTTGTTGTAACTGTACCACCAGAACGGAGCAACTGCACTACTTAAGGAGAGTGACAACGAGAATAAGTAAAATAAATAAACTGGAACTCCATTCTGTGGGAAGAGACATCAGCTAGAACCTCCAGCTTAAAATGGTGAAGGAGCTCCCGGCCCCCGTACAGTACGCCTAACAGAACGTGGCTCCTGCACCATTTAAGGCAAAACAATCCAATAATATAATATCCAGATAAAGACTTAAGGTGGAACAGAACGTTAGAACCAGAATGTGGTAAACAGGAAGCCAGATTAAGGGCCACTCGGTGATAAGACACGGTTGTACGACGCTCTGCATAAGGACGTCAGCTAAATGCCGTAAATGTAAGTGCTTGGTAGTAACAATATAAACAATAAAGTCTAAATCTCAATATTTAGTCTTCTAAACAGGTCTACACTCGGTTATGACACAAAAACTAGTATCAGATCTATTTTATTGCTGCCTTACCTACATACATGTCGCTCACCAAGACCTTCAGCCACGTGCCTCTCCTCCATCTGGTAGCTCGAGCTCTGATCTCAGGCCTTGGACCCAGGGCAATTAAATGCAAGCCGTTCTAATTGATGGGCGTGGATTTGCCTATTTAGAGCAGCCACTATAGGTTGGATGGGCACGCCCCCGTCCCTAAGTTTCTGGATTTTCAGTGTACTGGTAAATTAAGACCTGTAAAGCACCGGAATCGTCGCAGTTCTCTTCTTCACTCCCAAGCCTGGCAGACTCCGATGTTGCTGCTGTTCCCTTCAACTCAGGCAGGGCTTTAATGAACTAATCAGATGGATCAGGACATACTACATGTGTTTTCCAACAGCTGTGTCCTATTTCTCACCCACTATTTAGTGTGGTAGTATGCAGTTTGGGACATGGCCAAGGCCCAATCAACACCCTTGGTGGCACAACCCCAGAAAAAGATCAATGAACCTCATCCAGCACCTCATTGAGATGGATCAGACTAGTGGACGTGGTTTAGGACAAGGGTTCTCAACCTTTTCAAAATTAAGGCCCACGTATCTATCACAGCATGTTGCCATTGCCTACTTGGCCAAATTAGATAATATTAATTAACCAATTGCGGACCAATGGCCTGTCTCAATTATAGATTCACGACCCAATCAAAAACCTTCACAGCCCATCAGTGGTCTCGGGCCCAGTGGTTGAGAAACCTGGGTTTAGGACACAGTATGACTAACTGTGAGCTGTAAAAATGAAATAAACTTCATTAAGGTGGTCAGAGTAGTGCAGGTGGTTTAGGACACAGTATGACTTACTGTGGGTTGTAAAAATTAACTGAACCTCTTCATTAAGGTGATCAGACTTGTGGATGTGGTTTAGGACAGTACGGAAGTATACTGTGTTATGAATGTCCATTCAGGAGGACTTTATTATCACTGATATCACAGTTTGGATTGGCCTGTGTTGAGATTTTCCTTTTATTTCCACTCGTGTGCATGTGAATGAGACAAGATGTCATTCTGAACCAAATCTCTTTTCTATAGGTCATTTGTATTGTGCTCTTCAGCTTTACAGCAGCAAATGTCTAAATTATACATGGTAACACACGGTAACATCTCAAATGCCTTCAAAAAAGAGAAACAAAACATTGAATCTAAAACGTGAGGTGATACATAGACAGAAGCCGGTTGCATCACACAGCCGGTCTCACTTCCGCAGGGTTTGCAACGATTTTATGTGGGCCCGACTTTGGGACAGTACTTAAGAATAACACATTACATGGTTAAGAACAACACAGATGCATAGGACAGGGTGACTGGATACACAAATAATAATTAAAGTGACCATTTTTGAAGAAGACGGTTCAACAATCAAACATGTTAAAGCCGTTTCACATACACCCCACCATCCGCACCAGAGTAAAAAAACCTCCCACATAAAAATATAGTGCATTTTCCCATCCTCAAGGCTGTTTTCGATAACTGACAAGCTGCCAACATGCTATTTTTAAGCAGCAACACTCCAAGAATAGCTTTGGTGCGATCGAAAGAGCCTCCAAGCTTCAGAGCGGCCCAGTCTAAATCTCCGGACACGGACGTCCAGGAATACAGGCTTCAGCAGATACTGCTCGTGTGATGATAAGCAAAATAATAAATTTTTTATAAACATAGAATGTTAACATTTTATTTACACATAGTTCATATTAGGGCTGCACAATATAAGGTCTATTAATCATAATCACGATTAGTAGTCTGTTTTGATGTATCAGGCCATTCATTAAATCCAATCTTTCATTATTAAAGGGTTTAAGAAGCCCATATTCTACATTTTTCTTACATTTCATTGTTCCAAATATTTAAAACAAAAATATATTTCATAACTCATCGCTACATGACAATTTTCCAACCATAGAATTAAACAGCCCATTTTTGTCACTTAGCATTTTTGTACCTTTAAGACAGACATATGTAAATAATCCCTGTTCTGATTGGCTGCCCTGTACTGCAGTTCATACAAAAGGCAACACAGGTCCGAGACACTCCTTAGAACATCAGCATGAATGGGCGTGGCTAAACTGCCACAGACTTAATAAGATGACTTATGCAAACGTGTGACATCACAAAAACTATAATTTGAAAACAGGCTGTTTTTGTAGCTTAGTGTCCAGAAATAGTGTGTATGGATGAGAAGAATGAATTTACATTTTGAAACATTTACACACCTTTAATTCCAGAAAAGTGATGATTTGTGCCTTTTAACATATTGAAATTAATCATAATATGTAGCAGTAAAACCGCAACACTGATAATTTGTTCATATTGTGCAGCTCTAGTTCATGTGCAAACGTGCAGATTCTGGTTTTTATGTACACTTTAGTGTTTTATAAGCCTGAAGATATGTCACATGACGCTGGTCCGGGATACTGGAGGCCACTGGGGGAGAAGGGTTCTGAGTCAGGAGATCTAAATTGGGCAAATATTAAAACGTTATATTCTAATGTAATATTTCCTAATAAAATATCAAACTACTCCATCATTAAATGGTGAAAGTGTCCCTAAATCTAAACGGACAGTAAGTCTCACTGCAGGAATAGAACAGATTAACGCCCGCAGACACACGTCAGAGCATCAGCTCTTATTCAAACTCCAAATCAGGTTATACAGCAATAAAGCACAGATCAATGGAGGAGATAACTGCAGATTAGGCCTGTCATAGTTACTACACCTTCGCCTGATCGCAATTATGTGAGGTAATTGCATATATTATTATTTGTATTATTATATATTATAATCCACGGTTTTATTACTGTAATAGTTTCCACTGGCTTGATGCCAGTCATGGAAGTAAAAGAGCAGAAAACATTATAATATTAAATCACAGGTCTTATGAAAACAACCAAAAACAATCAACTTCTCACTGGGGCTATGACACCTAGAAAGTGAAATAGCTTCACAGTCAATCTGGCCATGAACATTCGCACATAATGAAAGACTGAAGTATAATTAAATTGCTGATTGCAACTAAATGTAACAAAAATAATTAATGATTGTAACAGGCCCAATGCTGAGTACTTTGTTAAAAGGCAACATTTCCCAATATAGAAAATCACATAAGTGGGTGTTTATTTTAAAAGGAACTGGTTATTTGTGAGTGTGTTTGGTTACTCGAGCAATTTTGATCAGTGCCGAGTTTGATACGTGTTTCATTTCATGATTAGCAAAATATAGGGAATCTTCCAAGAGTCCGCTTAGCACTCCATAGCCCTGACAGACGCTCTGCTCTCCTCAAACTGTGTTAATTCTTTAGTATTATTATTCACTAGTATAATTCAGAAAAATGATCATAATCGGGAGAAAAGGGTGTGTACATAAAGCCCGTCTTAGTCAAACTACTCTTAAACTTTGGGGTAACGGTGATTACGACCAGACGGAAACGGTTGACCTGTCAGAAAAGGGGAAAAAACCCCCACAAATCTAAGGAAAAAAAAAGATAGTTCAGCTTTCAAATACAGTATTTGAAAAACTCCACAACAGTCTATATAAAATCCTATGGTGACGACAGCACCATGAAGATCTGTGTACATTATACATGTCTCTTAGTCCAACCCGCCAGCCCCTAGTACATGTCCTTATAGATTTCTTGCAGAAGCGGATGGAGCGAGGTCTCGGATTCAGTCTTTTTAATCATTTGGACCAGCTGGGCGTTCTCGGTGACCAGCTGCCGGAGGTCAGCCATCTTCTGAAGCAGTTTGGGGAACAGGTGGGTGAAGTCAGGGTGGTGGACCTGCAGGTGCTGGTCCAGGGCTTGCAGGATGCCGTCCTGGATCTGCTCTACCTGCTTCACGTTAATGAGCCCAGGACGGTCTGTACAGAAAAACGTAGAGTCAGTACAGCACACACAACCAATCACACAACATTTAAACAGCCAGGTTAATTTAAATACAGACAAAATGTAACTAAATAATCAAAACAACTCTATAACTTGAAACTAATATTTAAAAAAATTCCTGTTTGGAGCCATTTATTTATCCATGATGGATGAAAAAGTTTTTATCTGGACTTGCACTGAAAATATAAGCACATTTAGCTGGCAAAGTCAGAAATATTAAGCAATAAAAAAGTAATAAAAAGCACCCATTTAGAAAAATGTCAATACTGCATTCGGTAAGATAATTGCACATAAGAAGATATCAAGAAGCTCATCTTAAATATAGATTGTTTGTGCAACGTGTATTTTAAAATATTTCATTATTAGAATTTATGTTTTGTTAAAAGTTTGTGATAAAAAAAAAACAACAAAAAAAGTACACTGGCAAACAACTTGGTTGTTAGACCACCACTGTCCACTAGAGGTTTGCAGCTCACTGCTCGAAACCAGCTGACCCAGATTATCGGCAGGTACCAATGTGGAAAGCAGTTAATTGGCCATCAGCCTGACGGGATTTATTAAATTCTCACCTCCACACAGTATGATGGCGGCCACAAACAGAGCCAGGTCGCTGTCGTCCAGCTCCAGGGCGTTGAACTTGACCGCAAACTCAAACTTGGGTTCCATGATTTCGCTGAAAGGTTTACGCAGGCTACGTAAAAACTCTCGTGTCACAAAACCCTTCCCGTTCGCTACCAGCAGTCCATCTTTATTCATGAGGGAGGGCAGCATCGCAAATATCGCCTCATGGACGCCATACTTTAACAGGGTTACCTGAAAAGACGGAGAGAGAGAAGGAGAGAGGGAGGGGGAGAGAGAGAGAAAGAAAGAAAGAGAGAGGGAGGGAGGGGAGAGGGAGAGAGCGAGAGAGAAAGAGAGTGAGAGAGAGAGACAGATAGACATACACAGAGAGACAGAGAGAAAGAGAGACAGACACGGGGAGGGGGGGGAGGAGAGAGAGAGACGGGGGTGAGAGGGAGGGGG
>JBBMFX010000016.1:8588845-8600438 GCA_037832545.1 Rhabdalestes septentrionalis | reverse complement strand
TTAAATCTCTGAACTGATTATTTTGAGCAAAGAAAACGACTCTGTTTGGTCATTCTGTGAATCTCTGACACCTGGGCTACTAATCCCTGGTTAAATGGGCAAATTGCCCATAACAAGCCTCAAACCATCACAGCTCCAGGTGAGTTACTGGGTGTCTTCATGTAATCCAACAAAAGCTTAATTTTTAATCTTTAAAACACCTCCGCCTATCAGTGCCTTTGAATCTTAAAGGGCCTGTATTCTACATTTTCCTTCCGTATCATTTTTTACCCTCATGGAGTTTCTGTACCAAAATAATAAGATAAGGTAACCATTTATTAGTACCAGTTTTTGGAAGTCGTTTTTCTGCCCAGGAAACCATGACATGCACCGCTTTTATTATAACTCAACATAACTCTTCTTTCCTGCCTCTGTTTATGTCTTAGAATTAACCAGGCAGCTTCTGTTACTGCACCTTTAAGAGTGATACATGTAAATGTTCTCTATTGTGATTGGCTGTCCTCCATTGCAGCACAAGTCTGAGCATGACTGGGTGGGGCTAAATTGCTGCTGGCTGAATAAGTAACTATAATTAAATATGTTGGTTTTGTATCATCACAAAAACTATACTTTCAAACAGGTTGTTTTTATAGCTTATTCTACATTTATGGACTGAATGGAATTGGGGGGGGGTATTTTGAAACAATATTTACAGATTTTAAGCCTTTTTCATTCTAAAAAAGTGATGACGTGTTCTTTAATGCATGGATAAGAATCACAATCATGAACTGTAGAAGTAAAATCGCAATACTCACAGTCTCATCCGTATCGTTCAGCCCTGCCTGTTTAATTTACAGGGTCTTAATATGTACAAAAACAGCGCAGCATTCAACACCCACGAGTTTCACACATTTTCATTACATAAAAGTTTATTTTGTTCCAGATTGTTCTGTAATTTTCCATTCGCTTATTTTTTTTATAACCGTACATCGGATCACACACCACAGGAACAGTGTGAGGAACACAAACCGCGTCTTTAGTGGATTTCATATAGAAATGTGGGTATTGCTAGCATTCAGTCCGGCCGCTCTCTCAAAGGGAATCTTTTCATGTTCAAGTAAAGAGTCACAAACACACAGAGTCAAAGACGAATGAATCAACAATCGGACTTTGTGCATGAGGCCCAGAACGCTCGCGCTTCCCAGGAAAACTCATTTCTGTCCTTGTGCTGGACTTCCGAAAGATTTTAGCACTTCTAACAGGAAAGAAAACAAAAGTACACTTAGTGTTGTAACTCAAGAAATCCAGTTCAGCAGGAGAGATGAGACCTGGTGAACTTGAAGTGGGAGGTCATAAAACACACTTGTGGGGATTCAGTTACCGCCCTGAATTTTTAAAGGGCCCATACCCTGTATTTTTGTCCACTTTTTTGACCAAGTATTTTAGCCCAACAAAAACAGCCATCGTTCACTTTTACAAGACCATTCTTCATCTTCACCCCTTAAAACAAAACAGGCCGCTTGAATGAGCAGACTGATAGATTGTTGCAGTGAGGACAAAACCTTGTATCTGCATTTGTTTTTTTGTTGTTTTTTATTATTATTTTGAAAATATAAGCTGCTCTTGCAGGACAGGCAACCAGAAATGGTCCAAGTTTTCCCTTCTTTTCAAAATTTCCCTTTTTGGAGAAACAAGGTTTTGTTCTGACAGTGATGATATGCAAATGAACTCTGTTCCCACTGGAGGCCTGGTATTGTTCCTCAATTCAAAAAGGAGTCTGAACTAAAAACACTCAGCATGAATGGGTTAGGATTTAATAGCTGGTGACTGCATGGAAACGTATTTTGTGACATCACAAGAAAAAATGACCAGTGAGCTGTTTTTGTTGCTGATTTGTATTAGGGAATGGGAATAATGTCCATGTCAAACTTTTCTTTAAAATAACAAAAAGTGTGGAAATTTGTTATTCCACACTATGGGACCTTTAAAATGTGCTTTTAATGGCAGGAAAAAGTGAAAAAGTCTAATTTAAGGTCAATAAATAAAAACTATTGTTCAAAGAAAGGAGGCACTTCTGCACAAAAATTCGAGTGGAGAAAAAAAAAGTGGGACAACAGCACTTAAGATGATGTTTTCCAACGTTTCTGCTGGTTATTAATAAACAGATACTCCCAATGTGTTCAGAAGTTTGGGTGTCAGTGTTTTTCAAAACAGACAGACAGACAAACAAACAAACAAACAAACAAAATGTTTCTGTCCTCAAGGAGCAATACATGTGATCATTTACAAATTCCAACCACTGGAAAGTGTCCTCTTCACAGAAATTCATGTGGATGCAAGTGAGTGACAAACTAAAGCACCTGTAACTCAGATCTAAAAACAAAAACACTGGTGTCTTTAATGAGCATCAAACGAGTCTTGTCACCCATATAGCAGCTCATTAGTTTTGCTGTTAAATTCCTCCAGCTGTTTTTGTTGCACACTTTCTCTATTTACATGAATTTAATGCGACAAAAAAACTGGCCCAACCCTCTAAAGCAAAGGTCACCTGATCCTCTCCAGCGAGGCTCCAGGGTTTCAATCCAAACAAGCAGGAGCCTCACCTGATTCAAGTGTTTAAACAGTTTGTCTCAGTCTTCAAACAGCTGATTAGTTAAAAGAAGTTTCCTGCTTTGAATGAAAACCTGAGGCCCTTAGCGGGTACAGACAGTGAAACCTGCTCTAAAGGGGACAAAAGATAAAGTGCAAGATAAAGTAAATTACATACAGTACAATGAGTAGCACGCAAGTGTTAAAAAAAAACCCTTAAAGGCAAGAAGATACAAAAGAAAACATGGCAGCACTCTACTGACGGGCAGCATTCGGGATACTTAGATCAAACCTGGTCAGGTCAAGGAAATGTTTATTGTTTACATCTTGTCTGGTAATAGTCTTTCATAAATGATGTGAATTGTGCAAAGGCTTACGCAGGTGTAATGCCACTTTATGAATGCAATCCTCCAGTAAAGTGCTACCGGAAAAAAAATACTGTGTAAAAACACCAAGAGAAGGGATTTGGGAAAGAAGCGCTTTGGTTTGCCCCGTAAACAAAAAATGTTAAAGCATATGAAGAGCACAAAATTAGGCCACGCCCTAATTTTTGCATCCATCCGTACGGCGGAGACGGCTGCTGGAGCTGCGGTGGGAACGAGTCAGGAGGGAGAGAAGGCGGCCGAGGCTGTGGAGGAGGGGATGGTGGTGACCAAGTTGTAGGTGGAGTTCGGGGAGGTGGCCACTGCTGGCTGCAGGCTGGAGAAGGCGGGTCTGGTGGGGGAGTGCGGGGAGGTCGCTGCCGTGATGGGAGAGTCCAGGCTGACCTCGTCCCCTTCCTCCGAGTCCCACACCTCGCTCTGCAGGTAGTCAGCGAACAGGGCCTTGGCGCGCTGGAGGATGCGGCTGAGGTTGTGCCGCCGGACCAGGCGGTCGAAGTGCATGGCCAGCTCGTTGTAATCCAGGCTGTTTTTAATGATGTGGTCTCGGTGCTCCAACAAGATGGAGAGGCACAGAAACAGCATGAACGGGTTTCCCTTCCCAAACTCCTGAGGAGGCGGGAGGGAGCACGGTTTGACCCCGCTAGCCTCCGGTTTGCCCGTATTTGGAGAATTCATTCCAGTACCCGGAGGTTTGCACGGCGAAGGAAGGTTGCTGGAGAACGGTTTCGGCAGAGATGGGGTCTTGCCAAAGGACGAAACAGGGGAAGAGAGCAGGGAGCGATTGTAGCTGAGCGACGGAGAGGAAACCCCCGAATTGCCTGTCGGGGTTGACGGTGAGTGTGCTCCAGTTCCATTAGATACAACAGTTGTTGATGCAATTTTCCCTACCGCTCTATCAGCAGATGAAGGTTTTGTCGTTGGGACGTCAGGAGATGCTGTTCTCCAGCTGGACATGGAGGGAGACATGGCCGAAGACTGAGAGGACCCGTTTCTCCAGCTGGCTAAACATGGAGGAACTGGGGACGCCATCTGTCCATTGGGAGAGCTTCTCTCCTCCATCTCAGGAGATGAGAGTTTATCAGTGCTGCTTATCAAAGGCTGCTGCTCTCCGGGGTCGTCCTCGTTGTCCTCAGTAGACTGACGGGCCGCGAGAGGCAGCGACGAATGTGTGGAATGAAATTCGGCCGAAGACGACTTGGAAACTTCCAAGAAGTCGTTTTCGTTCATTTCAAAACTGTCCTCGTTCCGGGCGCTGTAGTACATGAACTCTCCGAAACTGGGCTGCTTCTCAAAGGGAGGAGCGTCTGCTGGAGCCACGTTCTTGCTGATATTTGGGACACTGTATTCCTCCTCGCCCTCCATCCTGGAGCTCTTCTCCTCTTTCCTCTCCACCTCTAAACTGAGGCCGTTTCCCCCGTCTGCCTCCTCTCGAGACGGCCTCAGCATGTGGCGTCTTCGCTGCCTCTCGTTCTGCTCTTTCTCCAGCTCGTTGTTCTCAGAGCCCTGGCCGCCACCACCAGGACTCAGAGGCTGGTCCTCTTCCATCGGGGGACCAAGGAGCTCCACTTCAGTCTCAGGGGGGTCTGGGGGCAGGGAGCTCCAGGTCACCTCCAGCATCCTCAGGGCATCATCGAAGGCAAACTCCCGCTTCAACTCAAGAAGCAGCCAACGGTAACAGAAGAACAAGTCATCGGCTCCTTTGGACACCAGGTAGTTGTAAAATTCAGGGTCTGAGTACTGCAAAAGCAGCTTGAGATGCTGGAACTTTATAGACATGAGCTGGCCGTCCGGGCGGAAGTTGCCTTCCAGGCGCTTCATGATGCCACAGAAGCAGATGAAGGCGTGCGCTTCATTGTCCATGACAGCGAGGATTGGAGATGCAATGTCACTCATGCCTTGGCAATAGGAGACCTATGATTTACAAAACGAAATGCTTTTAAGGAAACAGAGCCAAAAATTAATACAGCATATAAGAAAAGATTTCATATGGGGTGCCGGATTCAGAATCGGAATTCGAAAAATTTTATCCTGGAGGAAACCCAGGCTCCACGTTTTACCTTCCTCTACACACCTGACCCGTCCAGGAAGGTGGTCATTATTTTTGAGTCTCAATTCACGTGTGCTAGATTGAATAACTTCCTGATCGCTACTGTGTTGTGTCTTGATTGTGGCCGTGTGATCAATATTAATTGGTCATTTCAGGAATGCTAACTGTGGAAATATTGGCCCAAAAAAAGTCAAAATGCCACTAAACTCAGAGCCCACTGTTGAAGCCTCACCTGTTTCTGTAATGAAGTTAACACACTTCAAAGATATTTTAAAACTGTAACTTTGAAGCACATTTTTTTACCTAAATAAAAATTACTATGGATATATAGGGACCAACTCCCATCCTATATTATGTCACATATTCACCATTGTACTGTATTCTATTGATGAAATATACATGGTATACACTGGTGCACTGTGTGCAGTATTTAGTGTATACTGGCAGATATGCAGTCAAATATGCAATATACAGTGTATACTGGTGAAGTATGCAATATACAGTGTATGCAAGTACAGTATAAGTTGTAGCATATAGTATTTACTGGGGTACAGTGTGGTATACAGTATATAAGAAGACAGTATTAATAATTCACAACACAGGATGCTATAGTGAACACAGTTCAGAACTGGGAACAAACTGGAAATTTCTCAAAGGAATAATGCATTTGTAATATGAGGAGTAAAATGTGTAACACGCATATTGTCCGTTTCAAAGCTGACACATTTAAAAGGTTACCATATTCTAACATTCTGGTCTCAAGGTTTGTGTTAAATATGATACTGTAATACACTGCGTAGAAATTACTATTTAACAAACGAGAGTAGAGGTTTACAAATGTCACCCTGCGGCTCACCTGCGGATGTGTTATGGCGAAGGTGGTCAGGAGGTCTGTCAGGGCAGTCAGGTGGGGGCTGTCTTCTGATCCGGCGTAGTAATGATGGGCTCGGTCTGTTCGAAGCACGTCCTTCAGTACGTTCCCTCTGATGAACTCCAGATCCTCCGAGCTGACCCTGGCCGTCCACTCCCGTTTCAGCTGGTCGTATTCTCTGGTCTTCCTTTTCATGTAGTCCATTCTCTCTTGCCCTGTCAGACCATCTGGGTACACGTTTAAAAGGTACCGCCACACTACCTGCGATAAAACAAGGAGATTCAAAGGTAGACTTATGGATACTAAGCCATTATATTAATCACATTCCCAAATTCATTCGAAATAGTGGGTTTTACATACATTCCACCTGGGGCTGCAAGTTCTGAACGAAATATTAGTTTTGTGATTCATACTTTCAGTGTATTACAGGTGTGATTACGGCACGCTGACTCACCAGCCCCAAACCTCGAAATGATATTGCACGCGACACGTATCAGAAATACAAAACTTGTATTTAAACCGTCTCATGGTTTGTATTTTTGTAAACATAAATTGTTACAAAAAACAAAGATGGATTCTTGACAGTTACAAATTTACATGACGGTCAGAGGGTTAAAGGCTTCTGCTCTCTATAAGCGTCCTTACGCTTTTACACTACACTAAGCAGTCAACCACAAAATGCATCACTTAAAGCAATACTCACATATTAAAGTACTTATCCTATATTACAGCTAATGCAAACATATAAAATATTAAATAATTCAGATATTACAAACAACTCAGAATTGACAAATATTTCTAAATTCTTAAATGTGAATCCTTAATTGCGTCATGGATGATTTTCATTTACTGCATTTAGTTAATGCTCTTATCCAGAGCAACATACACCAGTGCCCAAGTCCACATTTGTTCCTTAAGCCTGTAAAGCTAAACTTAAATCAGTGTCCGCTATTGAACCAACATACTGCAGGCTAAGTACAACTAAATAACTCCTGTCATCACTTCTCTCTAATTAGAATGGTCAAAAGAGAATTAAACAAAAGGTAAATGTGGACCCGTGCGATTCTTCTTCATCTTCAATTTAGTATCTACTTTAGATTTTTTTCTATGCATTTTTTCTTTGTACTATATTTATGCTTAATGTTTTTATTCTACTGGTGTAAAGCACACTGAGGAGAATATGGGTCTTTAAAAAACACTTAGGTCCTTTAAAAAGGGCTTAGATTAGAATAATTAGATTTTTATAGGATTACATGAAGATCACGATTCATCAGGACACCCAGTACCTCACCTGAACTTTGACCAGTTACTGTAAATTTAAATGCACTCGTTAACTGTTATCACTTTATAGTTCCTTCAATACCTAACACTTGTGGTGATCCACATTACAATTATAATTATATGGGATGCACTGAAAATTTGGCCACCGAAATTTTCAGGCCAAAAATGGCAATAAATACATTTTCAAGTGTCGGTCAATTTTTTTTTCAATCGGACCGAAACTGCGATGACGCAGATGACACAACCACCCACAGCACGCGTCTGATTGGATTAGAGTCAGTATGTCTGCCGCATGGTGCGTTTCTATATTTCTAAGAAAGAGACGCGGAAACACGTTTTTCTCAGCGTGGGGATTAGTTTATCTCGAATTCCATGCAGAGATGGAAAAGCCCTTCCAGCCGCGTGAGTCTATAAGAGCTGGTGGTATAATGGTTAGAGCGCCCCCCTGTGATCAGAACCTGCAGAGATCCAGTCTCACTTGCTGATTGGTTGAAATGCAGGGAGGGGGGATTTTTATGGCAGAATGGACTTTCTGTGTGTGTTTCTGGAAAGGTAAGTCAGTTTTCCAGTGATTATAATTATTATATTTCAGTCTTTGTTTTGATACACTATTTTGTTAGAAGCCTGAAGACAATGTTTATCTTTCACCAATTTTTAAAGCACTTGTTCTGAAGGCAGTTTGTTCAAGCACTTCACCCATATCGAATATTAAAACTGAATTCACTAGTTCTATGAGAGAAGAGATTTAAATATATAATATTTCAGCTTTCTTGATTTTAGGCTGGTTATAAGTGGGGCCAACAGAAATATTATTTCAAATGTTATTTTATATTGTGCATTGTCTTAAAGCTAAATAAATATGTTCAAAATTTTGTACAGATTAATTTTTTCAATAATTTAATAATAATTTATTTCGGTTTTCCGTTTCGGTTTTCGGCCAGGGTGTTTCCTTATTTTCGGTGTCAGCCCAAAAAAATCCTTTCGGTGCATCTCTAATAATTACATTAGGTGGATTTTTGTAGGTCAGTGATGTCCTCTAGTTGTGAAAATATGGTACATTTTTTATTAGCAAAGAATATAGAGTATATATTTAATAAATATTAAGTGAGAAACATGCAAATGTAGAAAATTTCAGCATGTGGGGGAAAAGTGTTGGACTGTTAGTGTGCAAGTCCCTGTATTTCATCTCTAACTGACCTTGCGCAGGGACGGCTCGACCCCTCCATGATAGATGCGTAGCCGCAGATCCTCTGGCCGCGTCAGCTGACCCTGGCTATTCAGGTAGCTGTGGAACTCCGCGTCACTCAGAGGAGGCTTGAATGGTTTCACCTCCTCTCCGTAAGACCAGCTGAAGGCCTGCTGCACTCTTGATAGAGTCCTACCCATCTGAAAGTGAGACATAAAGAAACTGTAGCCATGGGCCGGGTAGTGAAACAAAATACCTCGTAAATATGTCATGAATTTTTAACTTTGGCCCTCCTTTTTATCTTCATTGAGGTACTGGAGCGGTTAGTAAATATTAAAAGAGGCTTCAGGCTGTTTCCCAAAACGACAGCTGCAGTCCTGACAGCATAAACTATACATACAATTTAGACCTGCATGGCATGTTTCTTTGGGAAACCCCCTTCGGTTATGTTAGGATTGCATTAGGAGATGAGGAACCTGACTGAACGCGGCCGAGACTGGCTGGTAAAAGAGTTGGCTGACAGGGTGAAGAACGTCATCAGTAACCTGGGACAGCAGCGACTGAGTAAAGGGAAGAGCAGTGGACGCCAGCGACCTCTTCTCCCCCTGTAGCTGGTCAGAGCCGATCACATCCTTTGGACTGATGATGTCCCAGTCCTCCAGCACCGGACCTGGAATCACACGGAACGCTGTGACCAAACGGGAGCCAAAAGTTCAGGAGGGAATTCACATTGCCTGGTGCAATATGCCAATAAAACCACCATATAAGACATTTTCAATGGGGTATCCTTAATAAAGGCTTTGAAATGGTGAATTCCTATATTTGTTATCACCATTAAAATAATATTTATTTAATATTAAAATAATAGTACCATAATTTGTTCCTGCAGTTAAAATATATATCCAGTAGGCGGCAACAACGTATGTCAGCTGAAGCCTCACAGCTTGCGCGCTGTATGTTGCTATAGAAGCTGTGATTATTGCCTCTCGTAGGGCTTGTGTGTCTAAATCAGAGAGACAGTAAAGGTGTGACAAACTATAATTGATTCGTGGTTTAGTAAGTTGCTGTCGTAAACAATTTTGAGGCTCAAATGATGGTTTTATCATCGCCCTCATCAGAGGCCAGTTTTATTACATTCAGATATTTCAGATGATTCATCAAATTTGTGCCGAAACCTCCTTTATGGGTCTTATAACTCACTTGGAACAATCTTTGTCCATTTTAAGGCTTATTCTAGCTCATGTGTTCTAGCTCATTTTATAGATACATATGTATTGCTTTGATTAAAATACAAAGATTCCAAATAAAATATACACACAAATATTAATGTGACAAATCAGAAGTATTTAACTCATTAGGTCCAGGTTTCAATTTGCACCATACACATCATTCAATTCTGGACACATCGCAGTACTTGTGCCTCATTTACTTACTACCCAACCATGAGTATAATGATTAGTCACCGTCTGACATACTGCACCGCCCTACATCTAATTAAACAGGAACAATTACACTGTAGGCAATTTCATACATCTGCATCACTTGGGAGCTCTTGTTTAAATCTCTTTAATTATAATCAGATTATGGTGTACTTTAAGTATTGCTGCCACTCACAATATGATTAGTAAAAGTCATCATGTAGTTTATTTTGTAACTGACAATATTGTCACCTACATTACCAGTCAAAAGTTTGGACTCGCCTTCTCGTTCAACAATTACCTTTGTTTTTATTATGGGCTACATTGACGATTTACACTGAAAACATCTCCTACTGCTCTGATGTAGCTTTACACACTCGGCATTTTCCCACTCAGACTCATGAGTTTGGGTACTGGGTACTGGGTTTGGATCATCAGTAGTGATGGTCAGGTTGGTCCACAGTTAATGAGATGGTTCCACTACGGTTCTACTGCACATTAAGGCAAGAAACACTAAACTAAGTAAAAAAGATACAACAGTCCATCATTACCTTATTAATAAATACTCGTTTTGTTTACGGCATAATGTTCCTTCATTTTTATTTTTTCAATATTAACAGACAAATACACAGAATGAGAAGATGTATCCAAACTTTTGACTGGCAGTGTATATTTCCTGAGTCGGAGTTATTGGACTCTAATTATGAAACTACACGCCTCCCAAAATTGGTGTCTACCTTACGCCCTGTTGTGACTTTTCCTTAGAGGCCAGGAGAAGCTTTTGGGTGTCTTGAAGCAGAAGTTTCTCTTTATTCAGATACTCTCTGCTCAGCTCTGCAGTCTTCAAAAAGGTCGTCTAACTAGTACAGTGATAAATTTTAGCTTATATACATTTAGGGGGCGGGGCTTAGATCTAGAGACAGTGATGACCCCAACTAAAGTATTCCGAAATAGCAGCCTGCACCATTTACACCAGTCCTAATCCAATCATTACAGACTGGGCAGAAGTACCAGGAGCCATCACAAACAAAAGGTGAACATCTCAGTAATCAGGCTCATCTGACACAATAAGAAAACAGGCAGGAACCTGTTGCTACACCATTTGCCATGTGCTGCTATGTCAAAACATAAGATCAGCATATTTTAAACAGTTTCTTAAATTTGTAATCCTACAGCCCACAGGATGGTATATAAGACAGAAAGAAGAAACTCACTGTCTTCTGAAGGCTTGATGTCCATTTTAAGTTGCAGGTAAGGTTTAGCGGCACTGACGAAGGCCGCGTCCAGATCCCAGTCCGACAGGAGGGAGAGATACACCTCCACACCTCCGCGGTCGCGGGACAGGTAACTAATGCCGAAATTACTCCTTCTGTGGAGCAGAAATACAGATTTAATTCAACTGTGAATAACCATTCAAAGAATGAATGTCAAATATTATCAACAGCAAAACAGAGGCAAATATATTTCACATTTATAACCATTTCATATTTAAGTGGGTCACAAAGAAGTGCAGATATTCGGTGAAAACCTGTGTTTCAGCATTTGCCAACTTGCTGAGTTGACAAAAACTGAATCAGTCTAATTATTAACGTAACCCAGTTTAGGTGTCCTTGTTTACCCACACCTGCTATCAGAAATGATAACAGCACAAACACAGACAAGCACAGTCTGTGTTTGGCTTCAAGTTACTGTGGTGGCCACCTCATCCAGCGAGTATTTCTCAAGTATTTGTTCTAATATACACTCAACAAAAATATAAACGCAACTCCTTCGTTCCTGCTCCGATTTTTCATGAGATGGACTTAAAGATCTAAAATTCATTCCAGATACACAATATTA
>JBBMFX010000016.1:8476140-8489586 GCA_037832545.1 Rhabdalestes septentrionalis | reverse complement strand
TCAGTAAATAAGATGGGATTCAGGTGATCACTGATCAGTCCCTCATAAAGCAGAATGAGGAGCTTGTGGAGGAGTTGTATATGAGTACTATGTATTATTTCCCCCTGTGGCTGAAAACTTCCTCTCCCACTGAAACTCGTATCCAACCCTCAAAAGTTGACAGACTTCAAAAACAGGTTTGACTTCTCTGAAGTTTGTTTGAGCCAAAGTCTACAGTGAAAGCCGACCAAACCCAGAGACACACTCAGTCTTAAAGAGCCCTTACCTTCAGGACCAAAAGAGCTTCTAGATCATGTGACAGCACAGGTGTCTCTTACAAACCAAGAGCTTTCAAAACCCCCGTGTTCACTTTTACAGGGGAAACCGGCAGTTTCACTTTACAAAATCTGTGAAATCACTGTGTGGAACAAGAGTGCAGGAGGACATATTACCACACGTTTATAGAGGGATGGTAAAATAATGGAAAAATCAGGTCTAAAGTTTATTTTGTCTGTTTAAAATTAATCCTGGTGAATCCAATTGTTAAAAATACAATATAACCATATATAACAATTCTTTCAATGTGTTTCCATTATTTTGTCAACCTCATGTGCGCTTGAAAAGGTGCTGGAAAATCTAAAGCTTTAGAAGTCAGCCAGCTTCCATCACACGGTCCAGATTACGCCAGAGATGTTTAAACAGACACTCATGGGAGTTCAGTCTGGTGTCTTCAGGAGAGAATTTCAGTTTAGTCTCATCAGCTGTAGACTATTTTGTGTAGAAGTAACCCCCCCCCCCCGTCTATAAGGCTTCATAAAATAGGTGGTTTATTACAGAAAACTTTTGTCTATTCTCAAACGGTGGTAATATGTGATTACGCTGCTAATACTCTTGTTCAGAAGCTAAAAACTTGAGTCAGATTTGGCAGGGAGCTGGTTAACTCCTATCTGCTTTAAGCTGGCACCATTCCTTCGTCAGAAACCACTCTAGGGAAAGGAAAATAAGAAAGAGGGAACTGAAACAGAGACAGGAATGGAGCACCATCACAGCCGGGCAGGCAGAGACATGAAACAAGACATGAGAAGAAAGTGAGAGAAAACTCACAGGTTAGATGACGTAACTCTATGATTCAAGTCCCCAAGGGTCTGTGAGGTTCTTATGTAACTAGAAGCAGAAATGTGTTGGAGAAAGGTTTATTGACTATGATGATTAATAGAAAACTGAATAAGCTGAAGGAGAAGGAAGTAACCAGGGAAATAAAAAAATAAAAAAACACTTGGTAAAAAAAGTGACCCAAAGTAATGAAGCAAAAGATAAAACATGAAGTACAGGAACGAAAGTGGTTCAAATTTAAGAGACACCAGTGAGGTCACGTAGAACTAAGAGAGGCGAGGGACCTTAGCAGACAGGAAGTACTCACGCGTTGGAGGACTGGACTTCTTGCCAGCCTTTAGAGATGTTGTTTTTAATCTCCGCGAGAGGACTGATACCCAGTCGCCTCCTCAACTCCCCGGCATGCCTCTCTTTCGCAGACAGAACCTGCCTCAGGGTCAGAATTTCATCCTCTACCTGAAAAAGAAAAACAAGATCTGCAGTTAGGCAGCACAGATTCATCACAGCAAAGATTACAACCCATTTCCTACAGACTGCTTTCTTGCCCCATAAACAGAAACAACAATGGAGATGCTGATTAATAATAGCTGGAATGGAACAGACATTACAAAGCAAAATTTGTTAGAAAATGCTGTGAAATTGCCTCAAAGAGTAAACAGAGTAAATTTGGATTCGATTCTTTATTTGTCACCTGCACAGTCATACAAGTAAAACACACAGTGAAATTATTTCTCTGCATTTAACCCATTCACCAAGTTGGGATTCTAACCCCCAAACTTCTGAATGCCGGGCCAACGCCCAAACCACTTGGCCATCCAGCTGATCAGTAATGTTTAATAATGTATTTCAAATACAGTTGCTGATACAGTTGCTGATAATTTACATTTAATTCTACTGAAGCATTTCTGTATTGCTGTGTTCTCTTGACTATACATGTTTCTCCTCACCATCAAATGTCCTTTTAATCTTTTGTGATAAAAGGAAAGTTGTAAACAAAAAAAAACCTTTCAGAACCATGTGTCCAGTACCTTTATGAGCTCAAGCTGCATCTCCTCAGCCTCATCTTCAGTCAGGCCAGGCGGCAGAGTTTCACCACTGGCCTCATTCCTCATGGGACCTTCACACAAAACAATAACTCTGGTTAAACATCATAGAACATAAAAGTATATGAACCTAGAATAAAGTGCCTTTACATTTTTACCTCTACAAATACATATATACCTAGCAATTTTTAAAAAAAGCACGTTATTCACTGCCCCAGTTACATAACACTACAATGTTTTTATACTATTGTATCTTACACGTTGCTGCTTTTTTAAAACTCACTACAGATTATCACTTGCTTACACTGACAATATGTCTCTTATCTCTCCGTCTATTTGTTGTCTATTATATTCATATAACTTAGTTTTTAGTCACCAGTGGGGATCAGGATAACTGAAAATTGGGTTTTTAATCGTCTCTTCCACCTTAAACAGAGATGCCAGAATGGAACTGATGAGTCATTTAAGGTGGAACTGAAAATTAGAGCAAGAAGCTGGCAAACAGGGACCCAACTTCAACCCCGGAGGCTTGAGGGACCCTAACTGGTGAAAAATAATTTATATACCCTTAATGACGTCATTCTGGCATATCAGTATGTTACGTAACAAACACTTCAGGTAGCTAAAGTCAAATGTTACAAACACTGAATTCTACGCAATATGTAAGTGAGAAAAAGTGACTAACTCTTGAGAAAAAGGAAAGCGGTAATTAGAAAGGACTGAAAAGGCGAATTTAGCCCTGATAATTAAAAAAACTTTTTAGTTTTTGGTTGAGATGAACTCGGCTAACTCGCTAGCAGACAGTTTTCTCGGTCTGTTTACACTTTGATCTGTCAGACCGTCAGACCCAGCTCACCCCGGCCGGCAGGCTCCATCTCTCCCGGATAGTCCGCACTGAGAAGGCTGCAGAGTGAATAAAGAACTCTATTTTACTACTTTAGTGTTTCTGTGGGTTTTTGGTCTCTGGTCCGTTTCTGCAGCTCCTCCGTTCAACCAGGCACGCGCTTCCGGAACGTCGCCTTGACGTCAAGACGTCCGTACGTCACATGAATGAAAACAAATAGAAATGTTAACAATTTATTTTATTTATTCTTTAAAAAGAAGCAGTATTTCATATTAACCTCCTTTTCGTTTTGATATAAGTTACATATGCATAAATTAACCCATACAAATAGAAGTGTGAACAATTTACTATTATCAGGGTTTTGTTGTTTTTTATGTGTATGATAAACAAAGAAGTGGTATGTGTGGTTACATTTGGTTATATAAATTGTGTTTGCATTAAATGACCTAAACTGAAACAAAGATAAATGTGAAGAAATTTAGTGTATTTTATCATATTTTTTGTTGTTTTTATGAGGATTGTGAATGTAGAAGGAATGTATTCTTATTAACCTTCTTCTGAATTTGGTAAAGGTTATATATGTGTTAAATAACAAACCGGAATGTAAATAATTTGTGGTATGTTTGTAATATTTGCGTTTTTTTGTGATTTGCACGAAGTTGGGTTTTCTTCATGTGAATCTCCTATTAATTTTAAAAATGTATGTGGCTTTATAAGTTATATATGCATAAAAAACCCAAACAACATACAGAAATGTAAACTTTTTATTTTATCAACTTTATTTTGTTTTCTTTTGTATAATTATACATACATAAACAAAAGTCATCAGAAATGTTAATATTCCATCTTATAATAAATGTGTTAAGTTTGTTTTAAAAAGACATAATTCATGTCCAAAATGTGAACTTGTTCACTAATTCACTCATAGTGTTTGCTATATAGGGGGCTAACTAGTGAACAAGGGGCGGTGACCTTTAGCTGATTTCGGACACAGATAGATTTTTTAGTAACATTTTAAATTTTGGATTAGTTTTATATAAAGTTTTGTGCGCATAAATGCAAAGTTTAGCCATTTTTGCTTCTTTTGCAGAAGTTTAAAACAGATTTGCTGTGATTACAGTATTTTAATGTCCTCACACACTTAATTTTTTAAGCAGGCGCATGAGTCATCTTAGTTTTGGTTTGTGCTTCTGATCTCTCCTATTTTCTGTTCCTCTTGTATGTATTTGACAATGAAAAAACACAAACAATAAGATAATAATGGAAAAATTTGTTTACACCCCTTAAATTATGATCAACAGCGAGAAGATCAAAACTATGGCTATATCTGCGAAAAATGGTCAAAACGAACCTTCACTATGTGGACAGAAGTATTGGGACACCTGACCGTAATAGTCCCAACGGGGACTTTAAAGACGCTGCATTTTGTCCATGTATTGTCCCTCTCTCTCTCTTTCAGTATCTATCTGTCTATCTAGCTATCTCTCTCCCTATCGCTCTATCAGTTTGTTTAAGTTTGTCACAGGGAAGGTAAACACACTAAACAAAGATCCTTCATAAATGGACTTTATTGCATTAATTTTCCTTCACACCCTCCTCCAGAGAGTACGTTGCCATAAACACCAGACCCACCTTCAGATGCCTGAGAGCATCACTCAGCCTCGAAAGGAATTGAAATTATTGCTTTATGGCAAATTGGGCAGAAAACTGTCCTTTATCTCTTTCCTTACCTGATGGTGTCTGTTCCGGTAGGCTGATGGTTTCAGCAGGTCATGTGGTCCAGCGTCCTGCGAGGCCCTGACACCAGCAGGCTGTGGGATCTATTCCCTCGTCTCGGGCCTGTTTTCAGCAAAACCATCCTCAGTTCACTGATGCACAGTCTCCCAATTCTCCCTTTACATCACACAGAAGCGCAATCTGCATTTAAAGTGACTTAAATGAGGCTCGGATTAAATCCTTCAGGATTTCAGCGTCTATAAAACAACAGACCGCGACATGAGCGCTCAAACCAGGACCAACATCGGACAGCTGGTGAGTCAACACTTCGTTTTAACTTTTAGACTCAGACTGCATCCAAAACTGGTCCTTATCGTTATGTGCTTTATCATCTTTATGAGTAAAATCTACCATCTACCGTGACAGATCTTATGTGCAATCATTTTACCATGTACACTATCATCTGCAATCTTCTTATTCTGCACTAAATCTGTCATTATGTGCATTGTTGTCTAATAGCTATGAGCAATGTTGTGCAGCTTTCTCATTGGGCACAAAACCATGACTTATATCTTATTACCCTGTGTGAAATATATATATATATATATATTACTGATCTACTTCTTGTCTCTATTAATGCAATAACACAGACCTAACCCATGTTACTGTTACCTCTAATTCATTTAACTGTAAATAATCGATGTTATGCAGTATTTATACTCCAACATTTGCAGAGATCACAGTATTTTCTGCAGTTTTTATTTGATTTGATATTTTAATTTATTCTTGCCTCTGCGTGTCTTTGCAGTCCTCACTTAAGAAATGTCCACTGGAATCTAGTTTTCTGATTCTAATACGCTACGTGGACAAAAGTTTTGGGACACAGCTTTTCCCCCAGTGTTTGGGCCCCTTATTTCCAGTGGAGGTAAGTCTTAATGCTCCAGCAGACCAAGATATTTTGAACATCGCCATGTTTCGATCTTTGTGGACCCAGTTTGGGGGAGAACCTTTTCTGTTCCAGCAACAAAGCAGCTCCATAAAGACGTGCTGGAGGAGTTCAGTGTGGAAGAGCTTGACTAGTCCACACAGAGTCCTGACCTCAACCCCATCCAGCACCTTTGGGATGAACTGGAACAGAGATTGTGATCCAGCATTTCTCGTCCAACATCAGAGTCTGAACCTCATAAACGCTACAGAATGAATGGAAACGAATTCCCACATAAAATCTTGTAGAAAGTCTTCCAAGAAGAGTGGAAGCAGTTATAGCTGTAATGGGGTACCAGCTCCTCATTAAAGTTGGGTTAAATGCAGTCCGTGTTGGAGTAATGGTCAAGTGTCCCAATACTTTTGTTCATATTGTGTATATTAAACGATATTTGGACGTGATGACAACGTAAATAAACCTGGCTTTGATCACGTGTTGGAAGAAGCATCCTACACTACAGTTAACTGTTATTTTCTTAAATGTCTCTCTGCAGGAATCTTTATTCCAGGATGAGGGTTTCTGATCACTTCGTGAAGCCCCGTGTCCTCCTCCTCCTCTTCTCCGGTCTGTTTTTTGCCCACAGCGCCGCTCCACGACCCAGCAAGCCCATCTCCATCCGCACGGCGGGGTGTGAGCACCGCAGCAACGCACCGGCGGACCCCTCCGCCGGGGACCAGGGCTCGGCGGAACCCGTAGAACCTCGGGAACGAGCTCAGAGAACCAAGAGACTGACGGGGAACAAGCCCACGTCTCTGGACCTGACGTTCCATATGCTGAGGGAGCTGATGGAGACCTCCCGGGCGGAGAGGATGTCCCACAGAGCCAGAATTAACAAACACCTGCTCAAGGCCGTCGGAAGGAGGTCCGGCCAGCTCAAGTAAACAAACGTGTCGATGTGAATTCCTGTGATTTACATTTCCTGTGAATTTCTGTGATTTAAAAATGTTCTACCTAATATTCTGGATAAAATATAAAGAGTCATTCAGATCAAGTTTGGTGTATTTCCAAAAAACTTTTACTGCACCACAGTTGTTTACAATGGCGGTGAAGGGAACCAGACGTCCGCCTCACTCACAGAGAATTAAACAGATATGAACATGCAGCAGAACGACATTATTTTATCTTCTTTCGCAAGGATTTTAACATTCTGTCTTTTTTTTAATTTAAAGAATATATAACTGAGAGGTCATCGTGAATCAAAAGGGTCCCAATTTTTTTTTTACCCCACAAATGTATAATTATTGACATCAAGAAACGCTCATAAACACAGTTGACCTTCAGAAATAACTAACAATATTTGTGTAGGTTCACTGAAGCGTTTGACTACATTTGTGTCAAAGACATTGTGACGTCTGGTTCCATTCACCACCACTGTAAAGAAATCTCTTACTACGTTTCTCTATAATGAACCGTTACACACCAAACTCACCCAGAATGACTGTTTACATCTAAGCCACGGAATTATGGGGAACGTTCCTTGAACTAAATCTAGAATAAACTTTATCTAGAGCTGGGTAGGCTATGTTGCCAATATCTATGAAATTAATATCTGCCATTACTCATTTATTACTGCTTACAATCATGTAATTAAAAATGTCCTAAAAGCAATAAAAATAAAAATTACTAAATGTACCAAACAGGTAAATTTCTGTATCCTATAAAGGTTCATGTAAGGAACAAACCAAACTGAAATGTTCATAAACATTTATTTTACACCAGCAAATCAGATAAATGTTTTTTTTTCTTCTCTCAGACAGACAATAACCATGCTACAACATAAAGGCCTATTATTATACTTCATTATTCAGTGTATGTACATGAGACCTTAACCATTGAACTATGAGGAGCATAGTTTCGTAGCCACATCCAAATCTCATACCATCTGAAAAGGACGAAACTTTAAAAACATGACAAAAATAAGGTAATAAATAAACAAAAAAAATGCAGTTTACCATTTCACTATAATTACACGTTTTAATTATTCTTTCTGAAGACTATAAGGAACTTCTTTTTTTTTTTCACCTGGTCATGGTGTTCCATCGCATTCAACTTAAAAACATGTTGCATTTTCCAACATTTCAATGTAGAAGCCGAAGGAGACGCATTAGTGGAGAAGGAGATGCACAGGAGCACAGAGGCAAACATCCATCAAAAGCCATCAAGAGCAAGGGAACAAGGGTGGGAGGGAGAGAAAGAGAGAGAGTCTGAGTGACGGAACAGTGGAGAGAGAGAGAGAGAGAGAGAGAGAGAGAGAGAGAGAGGAGAGAAAGTCTGAGTGACATAATAGTGAAGTAAGAGAGACAGATACATGTCTGAGTGACAATAGGAGAGAGAGAGAGAGAGTCTGTGTGAAAGAATAGTAGAGAGACAGAGAGTGGAGAGAGAGAGAGAGTGGAGAGAGAGGGAGAGAGAGAGAGAGAGTGGAGAGAGAGGGAGGGAGAGAGAGAGAGAGTGGAGAGAGAGGGAGAGAGAGAGAGAGTGGAGAGAGAGGGAGAGAGAGAGAGAGTGGAGAGAGAGGGAGAGAGAGAGAGACAGAGAGAAAGAACAGTGGTGATGATGATGAGAATGGTGTTTGTGGCATTTAGTCTGTAAACTTCAACTTGGAAGAAAATGTGTTTATGTTTCAGGTTTGGCAAAAAAAAAAAAAGACAGTCATGTGCCATAAACGGAGCATGGGATCCGTCAAATCACGAGACGAAACGCACCATGAGAGTGGGCTGCAGATTTGGCAAGCGCTTGTAAATGTTCACGAGAAACGTACGAGAGTGCGGCAGGCATGACGTGAGGCTCAGTGTTCGTACGTATGAATGTTTGTAGGAGGTTAAAGCACTTTTAACGTGGTTGGTAAAGAAGCTGCGAGTGAAAATGCCCGTCGCAAACATCACTCGCGTGTAAAAGCTGGTCAGAATAAGTACGAATCCTGTACAGGGAACAAAACAGCACGGGATTCTATTTATTTGGGTTAAATACACTGGAGAGAACATTAAACGTGTGCCACATTTCTATATATTTTTCCAGTATGTTACATATGTCCAGTTTGTTTATCCTCCACAAATAGTCAGCAAACAAACAGCTGGAAAGTTTTTTGCCACATTTTATGTTAAATAGATTTCCCACTATGTCAAATATGTCCAGTATGATAATCTGTTTCCCCAATATATTAAACCTACCAAATAGATAGTAACCGTGCATTAAAATGTGCATAAAGTGATGTTCTGTGGGGAAGATGTGTACTTATTTTCACTTACAACTGAACTGGGGCGCACAAACCTTTGCACACGACTTTACAGTGATCATAACAAAAATCGAACCTACCAGTTTCACTCGTGACGAAGAACGTAAACAGCACGCTGCGAACTGTCAGGACTGATTCTACTGCAAAATGCACATATATATAAAAAAAAAACAAAGCAAAAACATGACACCAAAAAATAAGAAGCATCAGGCTGTAACTGGTTATCGAAATATTGAGAAATGTCACACCTTGGCTCAGAGCACAATCTGTTAAAACTTGTAGCTGGTCAGAGTCGTTTTATCAACTAGACGACGTCTGGCGAAAACACGGTCAGATCTACTAGATCTGAAATCGAAGAAACGAAAGACAAATCCGAGATGACGTGAAGCATCAGCAGTCATAAAAAAAAAACAACAACTGAAAAGAGACAGTAGTTTACATCTTCATGTGGATTCAATGCGATTTAAAACAAAACGGACTGATGCTACATAAAACCATTCATTGTTGAAATCCTCCCTCCTCTACTCGGAGAAAACAAGGGCTATTTTAACGTGTTCGGATTCATCAGCTCTCTCTGACTGTACTAAACAAAAGGCATCGTTTTGCCCTGAAATAAACGAGTTCACTCACCATCTCTTGGCGTAAGGGTCTCAGGTGACCACAAGGGGGCGGCAACCTACTCAACCAGTCACTTTTCACTAACAACAAGGATCAATAACACTATAATAAATATGAGTCAACAGTTACAAAGTAAAAATGCACAAAATATACATATACTGTACATACACACGAGGTGTGTATATTGTATATCTATATAAAACATCTGAAACATCTTTCCCTCTTACATATACATTTCGGTATACGAGATATGACGGTACGGAATATGGGTCCCTTTCGGATACGCGAGGGGGGACGTCACCGAGCCAAACAGCTAATTAATTCATTAGACCGATGCAAAGACTCAAAACGTTATAAAGACTAGGACCAAACAGCCTGGCCGGGCTAAGGCAAGGTCCGGCTAGTACAGACACCCACACACTGCACTTTAATAGTCAGTCCCGTTGACTGATGTGTACTAATTTTGGCTCAGCCTATACAGCTGCTCGACGTCTCAACACGGTACGGAGAACTCGACATCCAGATGGCAGAAAGAAATATTAAGAAAATAGATTTTCTGAAATGTTGGTGGCACATTATGCATGATTTTTTATTTATTTTTCGCCTCTCAAAACGAAAACACCACCGAAACAAAGACGCAAGGTGGACACCGGGAGCCGGGGCCTCGAATAAAGGCCCGCTTGTCGTCTTTCTTCCCTTCGCGAGAAAGAGAAGAAACGAAGAGAGACCACACGCACATAATCAAGCCAACCGTGTTGCACACCTTCCATCACTAACCTTCGAAACGGGAACATTACACGTGTGCATAAATCTACCTACTTTTAAAAATCGAAAACAAACAAAAACAAATGTTGGACCTCTACTACTGACCGTGGGGAAACAGTGCATGCTACAGGACAGCGAGCAAACCTGGCAGGAGGACGGGGCGATGGGGCGATGGGAAGGCAAGAGTGGACGCCAAAGGCCAAAGAGTGGAGTACAACAGGAGAACGAACGTCTTGAATATATTATTTTTTTATACGCTTTTGTTTAATTTTTTTAACAAGCTACACCGAGGTGAATTTAAGCCACTCTGGAAGTATGATGGCGGTAGTGTATGTGAGAGAAGGACAGAACAGGGAGGGCGTCGAAGAGTTTTTCGTTCCACTATCACTGGCTTTTACTCCACACCAATTGCTGCTTTTCCTTTTTTTTTCCTTTTTTTTTGACGGAGTGGCTCCTCTGGTTGTTCCTCGGACTGGGGTTAGGGAGCAGAGTGGCGGATGAAGGGCCACGTGGTGTAGGCGGGGAGGGGGGGGCGTTAGTTGAAGCCTGTGTCGGTCCGGTAAGTGGTGTGGTGGCCGTCAGACGTTAGCTGAGTCGTCTCTGTGGCTGAGGGCTGCAGGACAATGGGCTCACCTCCGCCCGCCTCTGTTCGGTGAAAGAAAAAAACATGCAATTAACGGTCACACAAACGTTTGCTTTGAAATATCAAATAACATTTTCCTACGCTGCCCTCTTGAGTTTCTATAGTCAAGAAACACAATTTTCTACTGATCCAAGATGTACATTACCAGACAAAAGCTACTCATTCAGTGTTTTCTCTTTGTTTTTATTATTTTCTACATTGTAGTTTATACTGAATACTGACAAATTCAAGAAGGAACACGTGGAATTATGTAGTAAATATAGAGACTTAAATAAACCGAAATTTGTTTTCTAATAAGGTAATGATGGACTGGTGGTTTTAGCCATAATGTGCAGTAGAACCGTAGTGGAACCGGATCACTAACTGTGTACCGACCCGACCGTCACAACTGATGATCCCAAACACAGTAAGAAGGCAAGAAGTTTAACTACTGAACTCCTGATGAAGAAACTCCTGTTAATTAAACTCCAGTCCAGGATTCCTCATGACTCTGAGTGGAAAAAATGCCAAGAATGTGCAAAGCTGCATCAGAGCAGTAGGAGATAATAAAAATAAGGGACATCGTGGAATGAGAAGGTGTGTCCAAACTTTTGACTGGTAGTGTAGGTGATCAGCTATTGCGTGGTGTGCTTCTTTAATTTAGAAATGAAGGCGGCTGTGTGAAGTCAACCGTGCCGTAAACCGCATTCAGCTCTTTATCAGCGTGGAGCTCATAGGAAATATGATGCGGCATGTTTTGCCTTTTTAATTTTAAACTGGAGGATGATTTGCAAACAAACACTAGAAGTCAAAAGTCTTGTGGAGATACATCATAACCAGCTCTTTAAGGTGGATCAGATTTGCTGATGTGGTTTAGGACAAAGTAGCTATAAAACTCAAGTTTGGTTTGTGAAAACGTATACACCTTCATACAAAGGTTTCATGGTTTAATTATAATTTAACTATGTATGTCCCCTTTAGTCTACCCTCATTGTTGATCTGTTTGTGTGCTGCTGTAGTATTGTCTTGTATGTTGCACCCTTGGTCCAGGAGGACAGTGTTTTGTCTCACATTTAATGTATCTGGCTGGGATGACAATATAGCTCAGGTTCAATACTTGACTAGATCAGTGGATTCGAATGTAAAGATATGAGACAGGCAGCTAACCTCTCTCGTCCGACTGCAGCTGGGCCTCCAAGTCTTCAGGAGAGACGTAGAACTCCTGGTCCTGTCCCTCAGGCGGCCGGGGTTTACACTTCCCACAGCAGCAGTTACAGCAGCAGCACAGACAGCAGCAGAAGTAGCAGCCGGTGGCCAAACCGCAGAACACGAACAGGGCCTGCAGAGGGCGACAGAGCATCCACAACACAAATCTCTTGTTAGAGGACTGGAGGACGAGAAAACTGAGACTTCGCTTACAGGGAAAAAGGCAGCAAGCCGCTAAGCACTAAATTGGAAACTGTCAAATCATCCGGTTTCACTACTGTGAGAAATAAACTCGACTCCCATAGTTACAAATGTCACAGATCACGTATTGCTTTAATCAGCAAGTATCAAATGAATCAGGTCAGAAACTGATGTACATACGAAACTCAATAACACCGGTTTTGTCTTTTCGGACTCAGAATCAGAAAACCTTATTGATCCCAGAGGAAACTGCTTATGCAATGACTTCACAAACACAGAGACAAGATCTAAATATAATCCTGTAGAGCAGGGGAATTCAATTAAAAGTCACAGAGGTCCAGTTTTTACGTTTCGTCCCAGTAGAAGGTCCGAACTGAAGTCCATCTTGTGTCTTATAGCCTTCCCCTTTGTCCACATTTTCATATAGTTTACTCAAAATGTATTGTTTGAGTGCACAACTTGACTATAAATAAAAGGAGTCCCAGGCAAATAAATTTAAGTCGCAAAACACATTCCAGTCACGGTAAATTCAAAATGGGCTATGTGGCTATTGAGGCAGAAAAAAAACTGTGTGTAGCGGTTTGTTTATTTATAATTCTACTACGAAAATATGGATTTCTGAATCCAAGAAAAGAATACATTCAGCCCCCTCCCACCGAAGCCTCGAGTATTCAAAGTTTTTCACTACCGAATACTCAAAGCTCAAAAATTGGCATTCGGACCGGCCCTACTACAGAATATAATAAAGTAAGAGCCGTTTGGGAGCCGAAAGAACTGGCTAGTCTTTGAAATAAGCCGAGCTTTCCATCACTATTAAAAAAACTAGCGAGAGAAGCCATTGTCGTATTAACTGGAGTTGCAGAGCCCGCTGTCTACAGCCACGTCCGTCCAAAATAACGCTCCATTAAAATGACTTAATCTCGTGAATTTAACAAACTTGTCACGGGTCCGAACAGAGCAATCACTCGGTCCGGATCCAGACCGCGGTCCGCCATTTGGTGATGCCTGTCCTAGAGAAAAATCTCAGTACCATAAACATCTTATTTGTCACATGTACGACACGTGGCACGTCAAGGTCAAAGGGAAATGAACGTGTCACTCCATAAATAGAGGAAGTGG
>JBBMFX010000016.1:7987698-8002833 GCA_037832545.1 Rhabdalestes septentrionalis | reverse complement strand
GAGAGAGAGAGAGAGAGAGAAAGAGAGAGAGGGAGAGAGAGAGAGAGAGAGAGAGAGAGAGAGAGAGAGAGAGAGAGGGAGAGAGAGAGAGGGCGAGAGAGAGAGAGAGAGAGAGAGAGAGAGAGAGAGAGAGAGAGAGAGAGAGTGAGAGAGAGAGAGTGTGAGAGATCTCTCCTGTCCTCTTTTTTAGTTCCTAAAGTACCGACAGCAGAACTGTCACCGATAAAGTTTATCGATACTTCGGTCTTTTATAATTACACTCCGGGCCCGAGTAATAACCGGGTTCGGTACCCATCCCTACTACTGTATTTGCATTCATTAATTCTTCCTGTCCCCCGCATGGCAGAAGCATCTTCAGACGCAAACATTGCTCATATTTTAAACAGAACCGTTACACTTAGTGAATTGCACTTATTGGTATTGCAGAAATATTACACAGTGTGTGTCTGCACCTGTGGGTCATCAGTGAAGTCTCTGTTGTAAAACGCCCCTAATTGATCACTATTAACATAAAAATTCAGGCCCCGTGATTCCATAATGTTTCCAAAAATACAAAAATCAATGGTCGACACAACAAAAAACGTCCCTCCCCCTTCAACAGGAGCCCAGGAGTAAAGACTGAGCCCCCAATTCCGGAACCTCAGGAGAATCTAATCGTGATCACTCAGTCGGGGAAAGTTAAATGAGTTTATTCAGTTCACTGATGTCGTGCTGTTGGAATGGATGTTTATGTTTCAATAGCATTTCATTTAAAACAGTCCAGATTAACCTGTAGCACCTTTAATGACTCTCCGCAGATATTAACTGGGGTCTGTTGTAATACCTCTGTTTTCCAGCCTGACTGAACTCATGCTGATGGTGAAAAGTGCTCTGACTGGAACCTGTAGGGGGTGTTGGATGGAGTCGTGGCACTCAAGGACAATAAAGTGACTTAAAGTTCGACTACGCCATTTGTTTCGATTAAGCCGGAAAAAATGTGTCGCCTGCTTCCAGAAATGATCGAAAGTAGCGACCCAGAAACTTGAAAGGGATTTATACTTTTTGTGGATCCTTCTTTTGGTAGCAGAGCCCGGTTCCTCTCCAGACTGGGGGAGGTGGAACCTAACTAGGGCTTCTCAGACACAAGTAAAGTGGAGTCTGTACTTATTGTCATTTCAACCACATAGACAGAGAAAAGAAACGCCGTTCCTCCAGGACCACGGAGCAAAAACAGGAACACCACAAAACTACACAAGTTTGGGCAGAACAAAGAACACAAGAGCGAAAATACATAGTGCCTGACAGGGGCAAGTTACAGCACTAGTTAAATCAATTCAGTATTATAAGTTTAATGCAGTTTTATAATTTTATACATGCACACACACACACACACACACAAAATCGTACACACACACATTCATACACACACACATTCATGCACACTCATACACGTGCGCACACACACACATGCACAATCATACACTCACACATATTCATACACACACACAATCATACACAGAACACACAAACACATTCACACATTCACACTCACACACACACATGCAAACAAACACACTCATACACACACACATACACACACACACATACGCATACTCACACTCATACACACACACATACACACACTCACTCGTAAACACACAAAAGCTCCTAGTGCAACATCACTGGACCTGTAAACATGCTTGCAGGACTGCAACTGACAGTTCTGAGTGTTTGTGTGTGTGTGTGTGTGTGTGGGGGGGGGGGATCTTTGACAGAATGCTGCAATCTTAGACAGAACTCACAATCTTCCAACAACAGAGTCACGGACTAAAAGCTGGCACCTCTTAGGAACCATAGCTTCCAAACGGCTTCATTTAACCAAGGCGCTAACGCATAGAAGTCTGATTCCAGCTGATTCTATCTGGTCCACTACTGTTTTTTTTAAGGAATTCAGTAAATACTGAAAACCACAATACATGTCTGAGTGCATTCACACTCTGTATGGACAGTTACGGGTTCGCCCTCCATCATTTCGTTTGTTTAGACTTCAAGAAACGACAAAATGAGGCCGAATGGTAACGATGTCATGGAGATTCTCGAACAGGGGTCTGTGGATTGGTGTGTGAAGGACGGTTGTACGCCGACGGTAAAAACGACAGGAGTCTCTGATCCCGGAGGAAATAACGATCACAGGCCGGCGGTTCATGGAAATGAAATCATTACTCAAGCATCTTCCCGAGAGTTCCCCGAGTTCACAGTAGCATGGAAGACTCGTGTTGCGGCTCTGCTGCAGAATCCAGCGGAGACTGACTTTATTTCCCAGATTTGGGACGTTAATGATGCGTCTTCATCAAGCTGTCCTGGAGAGTTCGGGTCGGGCGGCCCGGCGACCCTCCTGAAGCGAAAGGAGCGGTGTGCCTGGAAGATTACTGGAGTTAAGTAACACTCCGTCCATCCAGGAGCCAGTCTGTTTAAAGCAGATAAAACTGTTTCCTGCTCATATTCGGAAATCAGACCTGGGTAGAGGATTTAGGAGACCCAGGTGGTGGCGAAACAGGCTCAAATCTCCCTCCGCGCCAGCATCAATCAAACGCTTTTATTCCCAGAGGTGGAACGTGTTGGGCTGGCATCGTGTCGACTGTGTGGTTTATAGTCTGTACAAATCCACACGATGGGCTCTTCCCTGGAGCGGGGGTGTTTTAATACATGCATGTGAGTGTTTGGTCCTATACAGGGGTCCTCGGGTTACAACACTCTCCACATACGAGGTTTCGAGTTACGACGCTCACTCGGTTACTCTGTTATCCTCGTACTGACGGACTGCATGGGAACTAGTCTCACTGCCGTGGTGGAAGGATACGCAGTAATGCGGCATCTGAATGAGGGAGGTTTCCTTTTTCTGGGGCTTAGTCGTGTTTTTATGATTTTACTGTGTTTGAGGAAGTAACTCAGAACAGAGGTGGTTTCAACTTACACCCAAAATTCGGGTTCCATCACTGTGAAGGAACGGATCTGTGCCGTAACTCCAGGACCCGCTGTGATGTACATACGCAGTCACATGACAGTCAGTGTTTTGTGGGGAGAGGTTTGATATAAATGAACCCTGAATGCATTTATGGTTCGTTTATATGATTTGCAGTTTGCGTTACAATGTATACAGTCGTAACCGTAAGTATTCACACCCCTGGTAAATATTGAATCAGTAATTTTGGTTTAATTACGAGCGATTTTCTTCTCGACTGTAAACGACCCGGGCGTCTCCCAGAAGAGAATCAAACGATGGACAGGAGGCGTCACGGTGGAGAGAAATATTTCTCCGCTTTTATTTACATTTGAACAGAAAGTGGCCTGTGCAGTATTATTGACACAATACAATAATCAATAGGAAAGCCTTTGTTGGCTTTTTACAGCAATCAGACACTTCCTATAATTGCCGATGAGCTTTTTGTGTTTCCCCCAGACTGGGACAGTTTGCAAAAACTATGTCTAATGTTACACATGCCACTTTTTTGTTCAAATGTAAATAAAAGCTGAGAAATATTTCTCTCTGCCATGACGCCTCCTGTCCACCGTCTGATTCTCTTCTGGGAGATGCCTGAGTGGTTTCCAGTCATGAAACTCGCTTGTTGAGTAAAGGTAACTAAGTCCTAATTTGCCAGGGGTCTGAATAATTTTGTGTATAACTGTATTAGACCCTCTACAGGGCGTCCCCGAGTTTGGACAGGGTTCCTTTCCTACAACAGCAGTGAAACACACCTCAGTCTGAGTCTCTCACCGAACCTCACACAGTAAAATCCTAATCCACAACATAAAAACACAACTAAACCACAGAAAAAGGAAAAGATTATAAACATCCTGGGACGGCGACTGCCTCACTGGCGTGCCGCGTTACTGCGTATTCCTCCGCGGCACACAACCAAACTAGTTCCTCACGTCGTCCATAAACGCGACTCAAAGGGTGTAAGCATGAACGGTCACGTCTCCGGCTTTTAAAGGTGTTAGGGGAGCGTTGTAAGCTCGAATCATCCTATGTTGAGACTGCTGTAACCCGAGGACCCCCTGTAAAATATTTCAGAAATTTCGAGGGTGATGTGTCTGCTGTTCCTGAAGTGGTCACTGTGAAAAGAGGAAAAAAAACATGATCCTGTTAACAGTTTTGGAGAAACCCTGACCAGGCCAGACCGGTGTTCCCTGGGGTTTGCGGTGTTTAAGTGTTGTCCCGTGTTCCGGCAGCACCACCTGATGCGGCGGCGGTCGCGGCTGAGTGCCGGTGCAGTGGCTGCAGAGTGCGCCGGCAGAAAGGCCCATTTACTCCTGACAGGCGAACACGACAGAAAGCTCAATACCATGCACCGCTGCCGCCGCGGTGCTCTGCACTCTCTCAGACTCTCTCAGACTCTCTCAGACTCTCGCTCCTCACACACCTGCCGCACCTGCCCGCACTCGCCATAACCGAATAAATTTCCTCCAGCTGCTCGCCGCCACACAGGCCCTCTCACGGTAAAAACGCCGTCACCGGGGCGCTTATTAGTGAAGGGACGTATTTAAACGATATTCTGCCGCAATAATAGACATACTTTCCACACACCCCATTCTGACTGCAGGCTTTTTACTTTATTTTAGTTTTCTACTTAAAATATTCTGGAAAAATGACCAAACCTGCAGACCGAACCTGCAGAACGAACCTGAAGACTAAACCTGCAGACCGAACCTGCAGACCAAACCTGCAGACTGAACCTGTAGACCAAATCAGCAGACCGAACCTGCAGAACGAACCTGAAGACTAAACCTGCAGACCGAACCTGCAGACTGAACTTGCAGACTAAACCTGCAGACCAAACCTGCAGACTGAACCTGCAGACTGAACCTGCAGAATAAACCTGCAGACTGAACCTGAAGACTAAACCTGCAGTCTAAACCTGCAGACCGAACCTGCAGACTGAACCTGCAGAATAAACCTGCAGACTAAACGGCACCCGATTTGTCTGTAACCACAAGATCCTGATGTGGTCTGTTTTTATTATATTTGATTAAACACTCTAGTATGCGGGGTTTGTAGTTTCTGGTTTATAACTTAGATATCCATTGGATATATTTTAGGTATTACAATTGTTAGAATTTATTTTGAAATGTAAATACAGTATGTCTGGGTCATCTGTACCATTGGTTGAAAAGAATCTGAAAGTCTTATGTTATTCATTGCAGAAGGTGTCGTCAAATCAAACAAAGGCCGCAGTCGTCAGATACAGACGATTGCAAATTCCCCGTATGATAAATGACTGTGAGACTCGTGGGACGATATGAAAGATATTCATCAGCAGCACGAAACCTTTTGCCAGTGGCAGCAGATATTTGTTTTTGTTTAGTTTTTTCCTGCAGGCGTCGAGAAATATCGACCCTCTGAAGGCTGGGGCGACCTGTTCAACTTTCTGGAGCTTTCTGATGAGCCATTTAACAAATTAAGAGTCTTTTATTTCATTATGTGTATCATTTTCAGTAAGGTTGAGTTGGAGAGACCCAGCGACCCTGTTCACCCACACACTGTCTAACCTGCTGTCGCTGTGAGGTTCTGACTTTGATGCCAAGAATTCTACTACGAGTGACAGGGCACATCACACACACACACACACACACACACACACACACACACACACACACACACACACACACACACACACACACACACACCAAGACCTAAACCTCCCTGGAATAGCTGTGTTCAGTGAGCCCGTGAGATGAGAGTGTTTAGAGCGTCTCTTTTCTCTGAAGGTTTTTGTTGTTGTCACTTTTACGAGACAGATATGCAGCCCCCCCCCGCCCACCCCCCCCCAGAACCCGGCACTCGGTTCTGCGATCCCCGGAAGGCACGCTCGGAGCACGGGGGGGTAGGGTGGGGTTGGGTCCTGCCTCCACTCCTAATTGTACCACACTCAGATACTCCACTTGCGAATTAGCCACTTATCAGTCGGCCCACTAGGGGTCAGGGTGCCGGACACTGTTCTCTGGGAAACTTGAGATTGCGTAATCATGCAGAAATGACCTGATCAATATCGCCACTGTGATGGCCGAGTGCGTGGTGCGAACCTGGTGGGGAACGGTCGAATCAATCCAAGGCACTTCGCTGGAAGAGCTCGGACGAGGCGACTGGCCAGAAAAGCGTTCTCACAAACCTTCCCTGGAGCTCAGTGTGTAGGATATTGACCAAGAGATCATGGGTTCGAATCCTGCCTTCAGTACACCACCACTGGGTTCCTGAGTTAGACCCTTAACCCCAAATTGCTCCAGTTAGACTGCCCCCTACAGTTCGGGAATGGAAGTTGCTTCGGATAAAAGCGTCTGATAAATGCAGCAAATGTAACTGTTCACTCGCTCCTCTCTCAAATGCCGGCTTCTCTTCTTCTGTGTGTTTTCCCATAGAAACACTGGAACTCTAAACCTCGCGTTTGCCTGGACAGCAAAGGAAGAATTTCATCACAGAAATGCGTCTTTGATCTCAATTCAACTCAATTCTTCACTCAGAGAACTCGTATGTGGTTTCCCTTGTATCCATTAATGAATAAAACAATAATGGAATAAACCACAGGCCTGGGGTTAAAGGGGTCAACAGTGGGGTTTAGGACAGAATTACTGGCAGCAAGTTTTAAAAGAATAAATACAATCACATCTGCAATTCCCTTTGCGTAATGTGACCTACAAATACATATTTTTTTAATTATTTATTTATTTTAATGAATTGGGCTTTCATGCGGTAATCAGAGGTAAAAGAATCTTTGATTCCTCCCAACGCTTTTGAATGGCTTTCCAATATCAGCTTTATCAAGCCCAGGCTTTCCCAAATTTGTTCTAGCCTCTTAGCTTTCTCTTGTTCTTTATGTGTTTTCTCATAGAAACACTGGAACTCTAAACCTCGTGTTTGCCCAGACAGCAAAGAAAGAAATGAATTGCAGACAATTGCGTCTTCTACCGTATGACAATAAACGTTTTGAATCTTTGTGGGCGACTCGTGGTGCAGCTTTGATCTGCGTGTTTATCCCGGGAGTGCAGGGAAATGTCAGCCATCCTTCCTTCCCCACCTCTCCCAGCCGGCAGATATTGGTCACGCGATCCTGGTGCGGCGGGAGTGGACGCATGCGGCCAGTCAGACACGACGCGGTACGAGAGTCTCCAAATGTCAGGGTGTGAGCGGCTGACGTGGCGGTATTGAAGGGACCCGTCTCGCCGACTGTCGCGCGTAATGAAGACGCACGAGCGGCTCGGCGCGCCAGCTGGCCGCGAACACGTCGAGTGCAATCAAGGCGCTTCAGGCCCACCTGGCACCACGTGTCTCCTCGAGAGTTCTTCTGAGAAGAATGGACTCTTCGGAGAACCAGAGAGTTAAACTCTATCGGCGCTCCTCGCCTGAGGAGAAGTCTCGACTCCCCGCTCGCCTCTCAGATGGGGCTCGTTCGCTCCTCTCCCTGAGATCAGCATGCAGAAGTTTCCTCTCTAATTGAAGCGATTCAAATTGAGCCATTCATCACCGGAGATTCTGGGCCGGGTTCTGCGGCTGGAATGAACCTGTGATTCATTAGAAAACTCCCAGCATCCATCCTCCCTCTCCTCCTCTTTCATCTCCTGCTCCCATTCATCTTCCTCAGTACCCCCCCTCCTCCTAGCCTGCATCCCTCCATCCCCTCCATCCCCGCCTCTTATCTCCGCTCGGGGTTCGCCTGCCCGGGATCCCTCGCCCCTCCAACAGCAGGCACCAGAGTTTCCTCCCGGTTTCTTAATTAAGGTGAGGAATCGGCGCCTAAAACTCGATACCAAAACAACCCCGCCGTTCCTGAGGATTATCTCTAACCCCATAAACTCTAAGAGCCTCTGCGTGGACCCACGACTCAACTCTTCACTCAGAGAACTCTCATGCAGTTTCCAAATCAATCTTACTCGTTAACGAATGAAACAAGAAAGGAATAAACAACAGGCCTGATGTTCAAGGGGTCAACGGTCGGATGTAGGACAGAATGACTGGCAGCAAGTTTTCAAAGAAGAAAAAAAGAAAAAATATCTGAAATCACATTTGCTAAGAGAGACCTACAAATAAATACAAACAAATAATTGTTACGTATGTATTTCTTTCATCAAATTGGGCTTTCATATGGTAAACAGATGTAAAAGAATCTTTGATGCCTCCCAACGTTTTTGAACGGCTTCCCGCTCTTTCAGCTTTATCAAGCCCAGCTTTTCCCAGACTTGTTCTTTCCTTCTTTTCTTTTGCAAATAAATGAGATCTGATACTACTCCAGGGGCAGCAGCGCTAATTGAAGTGTTCCTACATATACACTCTTACTAGGGGCGTGCAAAGCGCCAGGTATCTGTATCTGTATCTGTATCTGTATTCGTACTCGAGTAAAATTCAAAATATCAATTCAAATCAGTCACTCACTGTCCCACTCACTCACTCTGTCACTCACTCACTCATCCCAGCATCCACTGCGGTCTCATGAGGAAGCAAAGCTTTTTGTTTGAAATAATTATTCGTAAACAACTCGTTATTTGTGCCTCTCCGAATACCGTACTCGGGTTCGGCTCCACCCCCTTATACGTTCGCATATATTTCCACAATGTACATGAACAAAAACCCATACAGATTATATATAAATATATATTTGCAGACACATGATGAGATATTTTTGTACTAGCTGTACTTTTTGTTTAATCTTTGTGTTTTTTTATTCTTCTGTTTTGCTGCTCTTACACTTTTTCCTGTCCATGTTCTTCCGTTCGAATGTGAATGTCCCACTGTGGAACTGATGAGGGTTCCTCCCCTCTTCTCTCATTTCTGCCAAGAGGAGAACTGAACCATTTTCAATGTGAGGAGGGAGACTCCTGTACCCTGGCTGGAGTCCGGCGGAGGATGAGGAGCGTTGATTAAGAGGACCAGCGCTTCTCAGAACCGGCAGAACCGGCAGAACCGGCAGTCTCTGTTTTCCTCTCCTCACTGGCGTCGCATTAGAGAGGTTTAGATCTGTTGCTTTTGTTACCGCCAAGTTACAGAAACAGGTCCTACACACAGGCAGGAATAAATCTGACACGCCAACACACACATCGATGCAATTTTTCATAATTCAGTTTTATTTCAGAAAAATCCCCATCTGTGGTCCCTCATCAGACTTTCTCGTAAGCAATGAAAAGCAAACACTGATGTATTGGCGCACACCAGCAGATATTAACTGCCACATCCGTGATAAAGAAAATGCAGGATGACATTACAAGGCAATTTGGGGAGAGTTCAATCATCCTTGACACCCCGAGTTGAGGAAAACTTTGTCCTCTTGGCTTTTTTGTTCCTCTTGTTGTCGTATCTCTCCTGGTCTTTCTCCTTTAATACACCGACGCCGGCCATTTATCACACACCCACTCGTCCGTGCATCTCGCCGAGAGGCTGCTGGAACCCGGCCCTTTTCTTAAAAGCTTTTTTTCGGCCGCTGTCTTCACTCAGCGCGGGGCTCTAAAGATCTCCTCCTAGATTGTAGAAGATCTTAAATAGATTCGCCTCCCAGCGTCCTTCCTCAAAGGCACGTACGGGACTCAACAGCGGGGTCTGGCAGAAGGTCACTGATATAAATGAGACTCAGAAAATACGAATCCACTCCGGGATTTGGTCCCAGCTTCGTGGATGCTGCTCCTGGAGGTAATCAGAGAGTCCAGGCACCTGGAACCGTATCCTATTGGACCCAAATCTTCCTCCTGCGCTGGATCCTTCACCGCCGGGTTCCCATCACTCCTCTTAATTAGACCTAACTGTTCTGTGTTCAGCACCACCGCACATGTGAAGCACCTCCATGTGCAAAGACCAGAAAGTAGCTCCATCTGTCTAATTTAACATCTTGCTCAATATATCACACTGCACTAAGGACGGACGTCACTACTTTTCGAAACCGAGGGCGATACTTGATTCTGCACGTTTAGAGCTTTAATAAAAACACACTCCAGTTTAAAAGCACGGTTTATGTTGCACACTTTCACAACTCATATCATTTAACTGGGAAACATCTGGAACTGGAATTGGAAAATGTTCCGCTCAGCAGTTTAGCCATTAGCTGTTAGCTGTTGGCCAGTGGAGTTTCCGTTTCTTCTACTGGAATAAACATAAAAATATCTGATCAAAAGAGGACATGCAGGCTCTAGTCTGCCCTCTAGTGGGGAAGAGGATGAGAGTAGTCTACGTGTATAGCACTCGTCTGGTTTTCGCAGGAGTCATGCGTCCCATTACTTTTGTTCATATAAAAAGTAATGGGACGCCTGACCCGTCTTGTTCATATAATATGAACAAAAGTAATGGGACGCTTGACCCGTCTTGTTCATATAATATGAACAAAAGTAATGGGACGCTTGACCCGTCTTGTTCTTGTATTATGGACAAAAGTTATGGGACGCCCAACACTCTCGAAAATCAGCCGAAAATTAGAGTGCTGCGAAGATAAAAATATAGGGATACCTAGCCATTACACCAACAGTATTTAAGGACACTGTATTCAGCTCAAAAAAGGATTTAAAAAAAACCTGCGTTAACATGCGATAAAACAATCGTCAGCACTCAGTAACTAACGTGTTAATGCATTAACGTTCCCAGACTTAATATATTTGTGTGTGTTTGTGTGTGTGTGTGTATTATATAGCGAGTAAACAAAAGAAAGAATGAAAGAAATAAAGAGCTGTAAAGACATAAGTAAAGAGAGGGAGTGCTCCTCTCTCTCATCCTCCAGTCCTGACCTCGGAGGAATGCGTGGGATTCTCTACTCCTTTCTTTCCTTCCTTTTATATTTTCCTCCCTTCCTTCCGTTTGGGTGTTGGGGAGCGATGGCCGCTCGGCTGGAGAGGATCATTTATTGGACTAAAAGCCTGGGACTTTAGTGGGTCAAGGTTATGAGAACCAGAACCCCTGCAGAGGGAGAGGTGGGGGAGAGCTTTGAAGAAATTTTGTCTGAGGGCTAAAAAATAAAAAAGGTTTTGAAACAGCATTTCCTGTCTGGTCTGAATAACAGGCCTGCAGGTGTGATGGGGTTTCGCTCCCTTGTGAGTGTTTTATATGTATATATATTAGGGCTGGGAATTTAACATGTTAATTAGTTTAATTAATCACAGAAAAAAATTATGCGTTAATATTTTTGATGCAATGAGTGCTTTACGTCATCTTCTCATTCAAAGTTTTGAGTAAACAGCAGGAGATCTGAGTCCCAGATCACCGCTGCAGCTGCCAGAGAGTGCAGTTCAGTTCAGTGAGATTTGGAATGAAAAAAACGCCAAAATGTCTAATAAATAATGTCTTGTGAATGTTTTTCGCCGATTCTGACTCTGAAGGGGAATATTTGCCTTTTGGAAAAGACGCTCGCGGGTCTCCCGGTTCTACTCTGGAGCGCAGCTGCACGGCCGTGCGAGGAGAGAGTGAACAGGAAGCACAAACACGTTTATTTCAACACTCTGTCCATCGGGAAAGTGTGTGACAGTGGGGAACGTGGTCGTAGTGTCTGTAGGAGAGCTGTTGGTCGAGGAAATTGGGCTGGAAGTAGCCACATTAGCTTTCTCCATCCAGACCTCCAGAGGGGCGGAGTCTCAGCGCTGTGGGCGGAGTGTGTGAGAGAGAGAGAGCTGGGAGACGTAGTTTATCAAAACTATCATATACTGTAACCTAAGGTTTTCATAGGTTTGGTTCAGTCAGTGATAAAAATGTCATGACCATTGTAGCCCAAGTTATAGGCTTGTATTCAATATAAATGGTAACAAACTGCTTATTGTAAGTCGGTATAAGTCTTTTTTTTTTTTTTAAGTCAGGCATCATATTCTTATTTTTAAACTAATAACCGTTACTGACGACAACTCTGACTCTGACATTTATCTAGAAACTGACGGTTACAGTACCTCTACTCGTTTATAACTAATTTATAACCTGTTTGATAATTACGTTGTAGAGTGTTTATAACTCATTAATAAGCCGTTATAATCAACCCATCACAGTTGATGCAGGGTCACTATTTTGCTAGCTATTGAGTTTATCTCACAACATCATCAGGTCTTTGTTAACAGGCTGCCACCATTAAAACACCAGATCTAAACAAACAGTGATCATGCATCAATATATCATGACGGTTATGACTTGTTTATAACTGCTTACAAGTGCCTCCTACCTGATTAACAACAACATTATAAATAATTTATAAACTCTTTATGAGTTTGTTTACAAAGTCTTCCTGGAAAGTGGTATTTACTGAAAGATTCACTGTAAAACTGTAAAATATTCACTAGAAATGTCTTATAATGCACAATATGCACATTTACACGTATAAACCCCGACACAGTGTGTAAATCAGACCTGGTTTTGGCATGTAAAGCCACGCCTTTATTTAAGGCTTGAGGAAAAATTGTCCAAGCGTCCACAAGTGCGATCATTTACCAGGCAAAGGAAAAAAATAACAGGCAACCAGTCGGTAATTCTTGCATGCAACAAACACATTTATACGACTAAATTTACGACTGAGTCAAAAAAAATGTTTGCTACATAATAAAAATACCTATGTAAAAATGTTTTGTTGGTGTAAATACATTTTACAAACGGTTAACCTTAGAAGTGGGCACCAAAATGTCTAAATCCATGTGCAATGTAACAAAGAAAACAGTTGTTTATGTTTGGTCACATCATGACCGTCACAATCTGCAGCATTAACACTGAACTGAGCTAGAACACACTGATACTGACACTAACCTGCCACATCACTAACACACTAACACACTCCAGGCAAATCATCATCATCATCATCCTCTTCGTCATTTAATGCCTCTAAAAGCTCCCGCACGGACTGTTATTATATGAAATGGTTATGAATACGCAGTCTGATACTCTGATTCAGGAGCGTGATGAGAAGGTTTTGGACTCAAATGTATTTTTAAAAGCCAATCATTGCTGCGAGGCGAATTTAGGAACGCAAAACAGTCCCTCAGGAGACACATGGAGGTTCACTGGTGGTAAATTAAATGGCTATTTGTGTACTAAAGGTACTGAAGCCCTGGTTCTACTCACCCCTGTAATGGGAGATGGTTCGTGGAAAAATCAGCATTTATTATTTTGTGATTCATTTATTCTTTTATGTGAATCATTTCTGTCTTTTGAATGATTCAGTTTTACTCTGTATCCATTTCATTCACTGTTTTGATTATTTGTGATTTATGTAGTCAATTATAAATCCTTAGGAAAGTTTAAAATCAATTTATATGCTCAGGGACACTTAGCTTGGTTGCCTAGCAACGAGGGGTCCTGGGTCGATGTGACTTCTTATTTGTTCATAACAATGTATGTTTTGACTACAGTAACTCTCTGGAAGTCGGTAAACAAGGTCGGTTCTTATGTACATTTGTGTATAAGAGTTAACTGAAAATCTTAGTCATGCAGAACAGACTTTGATTGGCATTGGTGACTGAGGGTCTCTGGGTTTCCTTTTCTCCTTCTGCACTTGTATTTGCAATTAAAATCTCCGATTATTTTGAGCAAAGAAAAAAGACACCTGGGTGATTTTCTCTGGCTTACTGGCGAATTGCCGTAACACCTACAATGGGCCGCTCCATACCAAACCCAATTAACCAATCAATGCCAAAAACATGCAAAATTGTATCATCGTATTATGTGCAGGAGTATAACCATTTGAGACATCGCGGCTTACATCAAGATGTGTTAAACCCAACAAAACAATCCTGACCACCACAGTGTGATATCAGTAACTCGCTCTTATCCTCTCACTGATCTATAGTATTTGCACCTCGGCATTTGTGTTTATGGTTTACTGTATTTCATAGTATTGGATTTATTTACACTTTAGATTTTATATTGTTTTGGGGTCTGTGCAAGTCGTGGCACAAGCAATTTCCCCAGTAAAGGTTTCTGATCCCGACTCTCGCCTTCGCCTTTCATTTACATCTCCTGTGAGAAAGTGAACGATCAGACTCTGTGGTGGATAATCGGTTGTTTGTGGCGATTCGTCACGGAACGCCCCCGGGTCTTCCACACCGACGGGTCTGAGAAGCTGCCTGCGCTACCCGGGCCGCCTCCAAGCATCCAGCGAGCGATCCTCCCGGAGTGTGAGAGGTAAATGGGGAGAAAAGGAGGAGAGGAGCTGGAGAAGGAGAAAGCAAAGGGCTGAAACAAAAGGCGGGGAAAGAAGGAAGAGGTGAGAGAGAGAGAGAGATAGATAAAGAGAGAGACAGGCCGAGGCCGGAGGGAGGGAAGGAGCTGGCGAGTGTTCGAGCTCGGCGCTGCGCTGAAACTGATTCTAGAGAAAAATGGTCCCATATTGCATCTTGGCAGGCTTTTGTGCGGTGACCTCCAGGACCAACGTGCCTCTCTCACTTCGTCAGATCTGTTGCTCTGATGGAGCTTTCCTATAAATACGATTCCTTCAAGACAGCCAAGAGCCGCAAGTAGCACAGATCCCGAAATCTGGGACAAAGCTAAACTGGAAGAGATGCGATTCGGCGAAGCAGATGGTGAGTGTGGCGTGAGGTCGTGTCTGTGAACTGCAGCTTATTGTGAGTCTGAATGGAAGTGAGACTCCGGCCAGGCGCCTCCCACGCCAGCGCGAGTCCCCAAGGCTGCCAGTGTGAAGATTTATCCATAAGCATGTGTCTGGATATAAAGACGAGGTCTCTCACGGCGTGAGGTCCTCCGCGGCTTCACAGACATTCGAAAGCGCAAACAAGCGGAGAGACGCGCACGGAACGTGGAACCTAAAGGCAGGGACTCGCTTTACAGAGAAAATCGGGAAGATTTCGCCAGCAGCGAATTCAAATCTGTGGTCTTGGATATCTTACACGACGGATTTGCAACCAAACACAACCACGGTTGTCACCAACCCTGATGAGGCCCAACACAATACTGGGGTTCATGCAATGATGGGAACTATTTTTTGAAAGTTATCTTGGTTCAGGCTTGGATTAGTTTTATATAACGGGTGATTTTTTATGCAGCAGAGTTAGAAATATCGCGATTGCATCATTGCCATTCAACCAGAGGGGGGCGTGTCCCCCTCACATTTCATAATTATTGGTTTGGACCCCTCCCCCCTACATTTACCATAAATAATGAGTTCCCCCAGTGCTACAGAACCTTGAATCTTTGGTGAAAGAAAC
>JBBMFX010000016.1:7801795-7814956 GCA_037832545.1 Rhabdalestes septentrionalis | reverse complement strand
TATATTTCTGTATACATGCATGTGTGTGTGTGTGTGTGTGTATATATATATATAGTTATATATATATTATTATTATTATTGCACACACTCTTAATAACTAGTGCTACTGTGATTTGGGCAATAGCAGTGAAAGAGTGTGAGCCAAGTGTTTGACACCCATTGTTGGAAAAGTTTTATTCTTGCATGCCCTTCTGGAAGCAACCCTGCACATTTATCGAGCTTGGGCCCGGCACTAAGTTATACACTGGCTTGTGCACCTCCAGTGTCTGTGTTTGGGGGTAAGGCATGGTTAATTTCAGAAGACGTGTTAGAGAGGAGGCAAATTTAGGTGGAAAATTATAAGAATCTTCTCTGCTTCTCTGCTATTCATCTTATGAGCAAAGGGATAGCCTCCAGCCACCCCCATGGTCCTGGTAAGGATCAAGGCAGCTTCATGGATGGATGGATGCTTAATATCATGAAACAAAGGGAAAAAAACACATTCCTGTTCTTTGACATGATGACTTTGTGGTTTTCCATTTTTGTTTGCTGTAAGATCCATTCTCTAGGTGTAAAAGACCTGTTTCATAGGAAAGAATAATAGTTTAGTATATAAACACTGAAGGCTTTTGAATTCTCTGATCTTGTGATGTCACAAACACACATTTACATATATTCACCTACTTAGCCTACAGCAGTTTTACAAGTCCCAGTTTTGGTACATAAAATTACACACATTGATGTGAAGGATAAAATAAATTTAGGGGAAAATGCTGGATATGGACCCTTTAAAAACTGGAGCTTTTTTTTTAAAATCTTAAAACACTTATAAACACTTACTCGCTCACCAATAAAGACAAAAATCTGGTTCCTGTTTTTGTAGATCATACACATTCTATCCATATTATTGAAGGAAATACATGTTGCATAACCCAACCCGTGGACCTTCAAAACAGGTAGAAGCAAACTGTTTTACAGCCTCTGTAAAAAAAGGCTTATAAAACTCAACGGAAGTGTTTTTTCCATGGCTTTGCTCCAAATTACCCTTTTTAAGACCTTCATTGTTTAGAGCGAATGTGTGGTCTATGTCTTGCTTGCTTCTATGTGTTTTGCTCCAAGGCCTCCAAGGAATGTACGTAAGTTTCACTCTACACTCTTTAAAAATATCCCAAAAGGGGGTCTTTGAGAGGTGCCACTGAAAAACCGTATTAGTTATTTGAAGAATTGTGTTCATGATTTAAATAGGTTCTTCACTTTCACATGTTTTCAAAAATGATACCAAGCATTTAAAACCAAAATTTTTCATCCAAGATAACTTTTAAGAAACCTTTGTGCATAGAACGTAGGGACGTGTTGTTGTTATGGCAGTTAAGTCCTTCTTGATCTTCTGCATGAACGTCATCCTCTTGATATGTGATGCAAATGTGCTGGGCAGCTGGTAGTCCAGCACTTAGGGTGTTCAACCTGTGGTCAAAAAGTCATCTGTTCGAATCCCAGGACTGCTGGTGGCACCACTGAGGTGATCTTGAGCAAGGTACCATCCCCACACACTGCTCCCTGTGAGCTGTGTTCCTGGCTGCCCGCTGCTTCACTTGATGAATGGGTTTAAATACAGAGGACGGACTTTTTGCTGATCACACCGTCTGCTGTGTTCAGGTAAGACTGAATGGTCACTTTACGTTCCTTAAATATCTTGGGAAGTTTAGTGAAATGGAAAAGGGAAAGTTTGTTGTTGGTGTCTCTGCTCCAGCTGCTCCCTGAGTTACTCCTCCTCCTTTCTTCCTCTGTAATTCAGGGGAAACTCACAGGAAGGTGCGGCAGATAAACATGGCAGTGATCTTTTCTGAGTATTTTCACAACTAATCTTCGTATGTGATAATGCCTGGTAGAAAGTGCAGGGTACACAGGGGGCAAAGCTTTCTGTCTGGAGGAGTGGTTTTATGAAACCTGAGAGCGTGAGATGGATCTGCTGACCTTTACCACCAACACACGGGCCCACTAAGAGCTTTTTAGAGGTGGAAAAACAGTAGTCAGGTTGCACATGACCTTAGCCAATCCTGGAATTACTCCCGCTTTCACCCATGATAGACAGAGTGTTTTTAAGTGACTTGTTATCGTACTGTGCTTACTTAAAGAAGAGTGAGAATGGGATTACTCGTGACATTCAGGATATGATATGATATGACATGATATGAAATGATATGTAATATATGTAATATGTGATATCTGAAACTAGTTTTGCACCACATGTATTGTATTGAAATTTATTAATACTGAATATATATATTTTAATGTAATTTAATAACTAGCCTGCAAAGGACTGGTAACCTGTCCAGGGTGTTCTTTTACTTTTCACCTTATGAGAGCTGGGAGAGGCACCAGTGGCCCCTATTTTCCTGGTTATGGGGCTCAGATCATGCTAAAATGATCAGAGATGTAACAAAGGAAAAAAAAACCTTTCTCTTTTTGAAGTGATGACTTTGTAGTTTCCCTTAACTTTTGTTGCCCTTAAGATGCATGAATCTTTAGGTTTCAATGGCCCGTATAATGGAAAACCAAATCACAGTAATTACACTGTAAAATTTCAAAACCTACCCAGTGCACACCGTCTAGTGTGTAAATAAAAACCTGCAATGACAATCCGTTTCTAATTGCTTGATATTGTGATGTCACAAAACAGAGTTAAATAAATTCACAGAATTAGCCAACAACAATGTATCCCCACCCATTCCCCCCCAAATGTTGTGAGCAGTATTTCATGTTATAATTATCCTATAATTAATATTTAATCATTTGTTTATATAATAATATTATATAGTATATATTTTATTTCTGAAGGGTATATTGCTTCTACTTTCTTCTCTTTTACTGTCCACTTTGCTGTTGTAACTATGTACAATTTCCCACCACTGGGACCAATAAAGGCTTATCTTATCTTAAATGTCCTGTATTCCATTCTTGCACAGTGAAGTACTCAGACACTTGTTTGTTTGTCTTTTAATATACTTGGAGTTTTAATATACTTCCTTCAGCTTTACATATATAATGTCAATGTGGTTTGTCATATAAAAAGTTAAACAATGGGCATTTACAGCTTCTGTGCATCTTCAGTAAGATGTAACAAGCTTTTTAGAACATTGAGTTTCAATTTTGGCCCTTTTCTCCTGCAGTTATTGTTATGGGATGGGGCTGCAATTTTAGACCCTCCATCCATTTACAATGGGATTGAAGGGGATTGGCTAAGCCAGGCCGTTCATGAATCTTCAACTCCTTTCCCAAAAGCTGTCTTTAGTTAATTTGACAGCATTTTCAGGTCGGCTGCCCGCCCCTCTGGGGCGCCTACAAAATCTTTTGTTGGAAACGGGGTGGGATGGGGTTGACAGATGAAATGAAACTAAACAAGATGGGGGTGAGCTTGCCCTGCCAAAAAGAGCACCATGCCCCAAATCCCCTCCCCCTCCATGTGCCCCCTCCTCACATTCAGTTCCTTGGCTGATGAGATTAAATTCTCCTGTAGTATCCACAGGAACATTTCTAAATATATGTTTCCTTCAAGTTTCAGTGACCACAGTTCATTGTTCCAACAGAGCTCTGATTTGTCTAATTGCTTGTTTGCAAATTTTAGATCCATGTCTTTTCTTCTTCTTGAAGAGTTTATGTGGGGTGTAGAAATCAAGATGATTTAGGTGCAGTTTTTTGCTAATTTCTCTCTGTGTAACTGCTGCTTCTAGGTTGTCCTGCAGCTTTTTCAAGTGACTGCCGGCTTCTCCCTTACCTTCCTTATCATTAGTCTGAGAGCATGTCTGGAAATTTTCTGGGAGCAGTTGGTTCTGGTTCCATAAAGGTTTTTTTTGCACATAATTGAATCTGGTGTCTAACGTATTAATTAATGCTCATTTTTAAATTGAGCATTGTTTAATAATGTTTAATAAGTTCCTTCACCTAGACAAAAGATACAGTAGCATTGTATTATAGAACTTTACATAGTTTGATGTTTTTCTAAACATATCTTTGTTTATTCTAATGGAAACATACTTTGGATACATGTATTTATTTAAATGTCAACAGGCATTATACTTGTAAATATGACAGAATATATACTTTGGAAGTTTATTGAAAAATGAAAAGCTGTAGAGCCTGAATGTTAACCTTGTATGGGAGATGTAATGTCCAGTACTGGAGATATTCTGGCTTGTTTTTAGTTTTAAGTGGGCTGTGACCCTTAAACCAAGAGCCCACTTTGGCTGCCTCTGTTTCTAGAGCACAGCTGAAAGAGTAGATTCTGGAAGCCTGAGGTAGAAAGCAATGTGCTTACTTGACTTGTGATAATGTGCTTTGATACGTGACTAAATGCTCACCTTAACTGGGCTCAAGGTTCTTGGGAATATTGATTTGCCTGGTAAAATATTCATGCTGCCCTCCAATAAAAGCCAGCTAGTACAGTTTATTCCAACCCCATCCAGACTCTTACGCAAGTTTGGATTTCGTCCATTGTTGTGAAGGCAAGCAGCCCAACGTTTAACATCAGAAAACGTGACATGAAGGACAAACTTTTAGGATCAACTTTGTACTTTGCATAGTCTAGACAGGTCCAGTGTCAATGCTCAACATTAAACCCAATGTAGACCTGCTATTACATACATTTCTGAGGTTAAAATCAAAGCCACTGCTGGGTTCTCAGATATTTACTGCTAATATTTGCCTTTGTATAGAAGCATCCTGAATTGATTATTATAATGTTATTCTTAAACTATGAAAGTAGATTTTCCTTTTAAATATTGTGCTGGGTTCAAAATGTTTCATCATTTCTTTGGACGCAGTGTTTTGACTTCTAATTAAAGCTCTGGTGGAAATACGGCATGACTGATGATTGATAAAAGTAGCATGACAAATTGTTAAAAGGATTTCGTCTATGCGAGGTTAATGGGAAGCCTTGTTCTGCAATTATGTAACAGCAGAGACTGCAGATCTGCTCTGAGTAAGAAAATCCCCACTATTCATTCTTTAGTCTGATGTTAATTGTCCATGTTTTTTCCGTTTCTGTCTGCAAGACATTTTACGGGTAGGAAGCTTTAAAAAATCACAGATTAATAAACAAACCATGAATGGCTCTTATTAAATGTTAGTTTTATAAGATAGTTTAGTGCATTTTTTATTCCTTTTGTTCCTTAATATATTGTTGAGTGAAAATGAAATGAAATGAATTTATTAGAAAAATAAAATAATGTTTGACATTATACTCTGGAGAAAAGATTTTTTTGTCACAGTTTTTTGGCGTTATCATTTGGTTTATGATGCCTTTAAGTCCAGATAACTCAAAAAACAGCGATTTATCACAAGTTGAGAATCCTCTCTTGGATTGCATGTTTCCAAAAGAGGATTTTTTTAACTTGTTGACCTGTTTACGGATGATTATGGGTCCAAGTGTGGTCTGAGTATGTGGGTTTTACTGGCAACCAAGGCAATTTGATGGAGACTTTTACTGGGTGAGAATGTTTCTTCCATTGACAAGAGAGAGCAGTGCAGGATTGGCCTTGTTCCATTTCTAAGAGACCCACACTCGCATTATTTCATGAGCACTGCACTCAAGACTATTGCATTCACGTCACAGCAACAGAAATCACACAGACAGACACTAGTTTTACAGAAATAATATTTAATGTTGTACAGTCAAAGCAAGTTTTTTTTTAAGATCACAGCTGGCTGAATTACTGGTGGAAGCTGTTCAAGCCATTCAAACCTATAAAAACCTCTACAGTTACAACTGGAAAAATCCTGTGGGGGGGAAAAATTATGTGTTATTCACTATGTCATTATCCTCTGTTTTTTTCCCAGTGATTCTGATGTAAGACTGAACTTCTCAAGTAAGACTGGATTTTAAATACATTTTACGCTTTTCATTCCTCTAAATATAAAAATGTCTCAAACGTAAATCACAGGCAGTGAAATAATAAAAAAAAGAATAATAATAATATTTAACTCAATTCTCTAGGTTGATTCTGAAAGGCACAATGTTATGATACAATGCAAGAGTTTTATGTCATGTACGTTTATACAGAAATCAACATGTCATGCCAAAGAAAGTGCTCCGCTGTGTGAAGGTGTTATGTGGGTCGAGGGCATTTTTAAGGGTAAAGGACATGAAAAGAACAGGTTCTCATAAATTATACAGTTTAAAACAAAACAACTCGCAGCCTGTAACAGTATAAAAGTGTGATTACACAGGTCACAGACACATAGGAATGCTGCTCGGAAGGGCTCTCACCAAACCGAGCGAACAAAGAACAGATTCATGGCGCAGTCCGGACTAATACCGCTATTCAGGCCCTCAGCTTGTGTTCAGCAACGATTGCCAAGCTTACGCTGGGTCACGATAAAGCCTCTTTAATTACTGCAGAGTCCCCATTTCCACGTCCTTTGCAAATTTATAAAACAAAACAAAACAAAAAACCGACGAATCATTATTTTGTCATCTAAATTACACCTGATTTTCCGAATTTGAGAATTCCACGTGTTGTCCTCCGCCTCTCAGTTGTTCTCTTGGGAAACTGCAGTTTCCTATGGCGGAAAAAGAGAGACGGTGAGGTTAGACATGCCACAGAATGAGTTTACTTTGATAAAATGAGTTTACTTTCAATTCTTGAGATTAAAAAAAAAAGAAAAAAAAAGGCTTGTTGAGGTAAGCACAGTTGTCATCCTCTATCTTATCACAGGTCAGATGGTGCAATACTCCTGGTCAGACAAGCATTTTGGTCAAGGTGAGGTTATGCAACTTCTGAATGGAAGATAAGCCCATTGTGTTTGCAAAGGCTGGAACAGATCACCTGTGCGTCTGTTTCTAGTTCAGCTACAGCCTGAACACTCAGCGCAAGCTCTCACATGTTGAACACATCAACCAAATCACTCTCTCCTCGCTACACGTCTGCTAGCCTCTGAGACAGATTCCCGGAATTCCACCGCAAAGCGCAGCATGGAGAGTCAGTGTCATAAAAATGTAGCGAAGCCCACAGTCAGGATGGGGCCGGGCACTTGTAAGGAGCTGTAAAATTGCCTGCAGGGTCAGAACTTGCCTATTTTAAAGTTTATTTTTGGTCAGGGGTCTTGCAGCATCTGCAAATATTTCCAATAATTTGTCTAGACGCACTGGACAACACAGTTCCGCTATATTGAGAGGTTTGAGTAACATAGACTGTGACGCGATTAAATCAATACTATAAAAATGTTACAAAACAAAACATTATGAAGTTTCAGTGTTCATAGGTTAGCTCTCCAGCCCACAAGCTGCAATTTCACTTAATTTTGAAACCATCGATTTGTTACGTCCCTAAAATGCACATTTTAGTATATCAGTTTAGCCCCGCCCCTTGAAGTTATAAGGAGTGTTTCAGCCTGTACTGCTTTTTTTATGAGGCACGTTAAAGGGCAGCCAATCAAAACCAATCCATATCAGTCATAAAGGTACAGTAACGATTATATATGGAAATAAATTCTTACATTTGCATGTCAAAAATTTGGAGTAGTACTCTTAAATAATTACTGTATGATGTATATTCACATAGCATATGGTGTATTAAAGCAATTTAAACATAAGTGTTATCAACATATTACATTACATTTTATATATTAAGGGCGATATAGTACACAAACACCAAACAGACACCAAACAGAAGATACTGACACACTCGGCTGCTTTATACTGTCAGTATCCTGATAGTAATGTTCTAGACAGATACGAATAATGACCCTTGGGTGCAAAGAGAGATACGTTTTATCTACTGATAAAACGATACGGCTTTAATAGCCGTGACATAAACAGACACCAAAAGGACTTCCGTAGCAGAGCTCAAGGGTTATATTAAGGTAAAAAAGAGCTTTTATCTACTGTCCTCTCACTTCTGTGCCCAGTAAGATACCCTCAATATTGCTTGATGACTATAAAAGCCCAAGCCTACTTTTATTATGAGATAAATTAATGGGATATGTGCCATTCCTCCATCTGAGATGTAGACTTGTGGACTTCTCTCTTTAACCAGCCAGAAAATGAGATGGACATTGTTAAATGTTGATTTTAATCACATGTTGGTCTGGCTTTCAGTATCAACACTATAAAGTCCATCCGCCGCCATGGAATAGATCCCATGCAAAGTAAATCAGGTCATTAGCAGACGCAGTTTCATTGGACTCCAGCCCTGGATGACCACAGCCCCACCGAGATTAGTGATGTAAATACACTACTTTATCTCTTTACCTAATTATCAGTCCCTTCGTCAGTTAGTTATTAGCTCAGTAGATAAACTGCATTCTCCACTTCAGCATTGAGAAAATCTGCACCCATCAAATTTTAGCGTAGTCACATTCCGAGGGGGTTCACGGAACAATATACGCTTGATATTATGCTAAAAGTGACCTGGATAATGTTTCATAATAACAGTGCGTTGTTTTATTTATGTATTAATGAAACATCTTGGACTTTTGGCATTTTTAAGTAGGTTTCGCCTCTCTAATGCGACAAATGTTTGCAAGAATATCAATAATCAAAGATTTGTTGTGAGGTTGTTTTGATTAATGACCCCATTCACCTGTACTGTCCTGAGTTTGGACCTCTTTGTGCTCCTGGCCATTTAAGTGGCTTAAATAATAATGTATTACAATCAGGCCATGTACATACACTGCCATTTGTTTCATGGTTATTGTGGTTTGCCAGCTATTCTGAGTGCTTTATGTCCATTGTATTCATATTTATTGAGGATATGAATAGTTTTGGCCCTGAGCATTGTGATTTTTTAAGTGTCATAGCGGTATTTGCTTTCTTTGTTTTTACGTTTCCAGTAAAAAATGTGTTCTGCTGCCAGCTGAGGTGTCTACAAGGGAAAAAATGTGACTGCAGACTTACGAATGGCGTTCTCTCCCCAAATTTGCTCCAGAACGTCATTTTGACACTGTTCCTGTGTCCCGTTCGCTGGTCAAAAGTCTGGCACTGCTGGAAGGGGGGGCTGTACAGGTGCAGGCTGGCTGCACATTCCGTGTGACTGACGTTCTCTACCCGGTGGAGGCCTATGGAATCTGCAACAGAGAGACATTCCAGTGGAAACATTCAAGTGAAGCCGTATGGGGTTTCCGTTTGCAGCACAGCCACGTTTCACATGCAGGAGGTGCAACCTCAAACCAAATGGGCTCAGGCTGGTGGCTACTGTACATCTGAATGAAGAGTTAATTATAGCGGCATCTATTTTAGCGTAAAGCCGTATCTGAAGGCTTGATATTAATAAGCCTGCTGCAATAAGTAGACCAACCCAGGTTCACATTTGATGCTGCAGACTGGTCTGGCAGTGAACGAATGTAGGATCGAATGACAAGACCAGAGTGAAAAGAGATGCCGCCTTAAGAAAACAGCCTTGCAAAGTAAGCGTTTTGGTCCAGTGCTTAATGGGTTATTACTTGTCTGGGCCACTAATGGAGGTACCACTCCGTACCATTTGGTTCAAAAAGCACCATTGTGAGAGCAGCGCTATTACCATTGATGTAGGCACACTGGTTTTCCAGTAAGATTCGCTGGGATTTCTGGACCATGTCACCGTGTGATTTACGGTCAGGCCATTCAAACAGAGTCTCCTTCAGCTGGCCCTCCAGGAGCTTCATGAAGCAGTGGGAGTCTGCATGGTCATGGATTGAACTGTAAGCAAAGAGAGGAAGGGCACACTCAGGAATATGCAACACTTGCTAATTTTAGATTTCATGTAAATATATCATTAACCAAAAGTAGAAAACAAAAAAAAAAAGCCAGAGCTGAGGCTTAATGGGACGACAGCACGGCATTTTGTGCAAACCCATAATTTCATTCTCGCAAAGTGATCCAAGCAGCGCCTGCTTCGGAAAGCAGTTACATAAACCAGTTTTTAGAACATTCCATGCAAACTGATAATGGAAATCCACATTTGCCTGCCTTTTTATTCATTTATTTGCACTTATCATCCTTTATTACCTCTTAACATCCAAACCTCATCCACTGTCACCAGGTCTCCAACCACACAGAGTTATTATTTATCATCATTTATCATTAACCATGCTCATAAATAAGCTTACAGGCAAAGGTCTCTGTTTCACCTACATCAAAGAAGAGATGGTTCATGGTAAAAAGTTCCTCTGTCAACACACTTCTTCAGTGTTTTAACACACAGCTACTAGCCGTTTGCTGAATGTAATGTATTGGGGGGGGAAATCACACATAAAATGTAGCCATGGCAATTGTTATGCCTTTATATATATATTACATTTAGTTCATAAATAGACAATTGGGCAGGGGCATTTAAATTTTGCATACAACTGTTAAAAAAAGTAGCAAACTTTAAATGTATGTAACAAGAAAAGGTTCTTTTAATCGTAAATGTATAATAAAAAAACAATGTTTTTACTGTTTCAGTGTTAAGATCAGTAACCTCTTACCTGCCATGCCCTTCACCCCAGCAGAGAATCATTAGGTTGAATTTGCCATTGCCTTCATCGACGAGATTCCTGGTGTACCTGAACAGGAACATTAAAGGTCTTAGATTAAGTGATGTTTTAAAGTCATAAATAATATGCCAAATATAGAAATGTAGAGTTTTTAAACTTTCTTCAGAAACTCTGAAGATGTTGATAACTTTGTCTGTATGAAAACTGTAGCTCAAACCTACAGACCATAATTACTTCTCTTAAATAACAGGCTTCAAATTAATATCCTCTGACATTAATATCAGCCTAGCAAGATTTCAGGTCTGAGGATGACTCATGTTTCAAAACACCAACTGTAGAGAATGAAAGAGTTTATTTTAAATAAAATAAATAAAACCACACCGCACCACTACACAAAAATGTGCACTTACGCTTTACACATTTTTTTACAATTAAATTCATTTTTCGTTGAGTTATTGAGTATAATTGAGCTGAATGTACAATTTAATATGTTTGGTGGCCTTATGGTTAGGGAGTTGTCCATGTGATCAGAAAGCCGTGGGGTTGAATCCCAGTACTGCCAGAGGCACCACTGAGTTCCCCTAGAGGAAGGTACCGTCCCCACTGGGCTCCCCATTGCTGGGTGCCGACTGCCTCACTTGGTGAATGGTTTAAATGCAGAGAAAAAATTTCACACTGTTCACAACGTGTGCTGAAGTGTGTTCACGCCCGACTATAAGGGATCACTTTACTTTAGTCCCAGTTCATAGATAACAGAGCATGAGAAACCGCATAAGCAGGTCTACTGAATACCTACACAGTGTGTAAATATTATTTCTGGCCAAACCTTAACCCCAGTTCCCAAGTTTACAGATATAATGGTAAACGGACCATGACTCCACCCTGGAGAACCACAGTATTAAACTGTTGTTCTTTCCCTGCTGTAACGGCTAATTGCAATCTGATTGAACTCGGACGCTCTGTAATTATCTGATGAGCTGAACAAGGGCGTGTCAGAGCCAGAAAAAAAACAAAAGGCAAACGACCCAGCCCACTGTGCAAAGAACACACACGTCCTAATACAATCGACACACCATTTCAAATGCTTAAGCTAAATCCCGTCTTTTTTACTGTGAAGCTTAGAAAGTGGTGTGCCATCATTAATAATGCACCTGGCTGCCTTTTGTCTTCACAGAGCTTCTAATCCTGTCTGCAGCGCTGCCGTACACGTTATAAAAATGTGTTCAGGAAATGAATCATTTGTTGAGAGGGAGGTCCCAGCAGCAGGGCGGCAGGTTGATCCCGGGCTTGTCCTAAATCAAGGACTCCCCTGCTTGAAAATAAGTGAGATTTTAGTGTTTGTGTTTACCAACAGTTATTAGCAAACAGGAGGCTCCTAAATGGCAGAATTCTGATAAATGTCATGTTTGTGAGGCTAATAACACTCAAGGTCAGGTTTCGGTGGACTGTGACCATTTGAAATTGTTTTTGGCCTCAGCGAGCAGAACCTTTCACCTGCTGCTGCTCCTTCATTAGGCAGCTTTCCCTTGCTACCCGCTTCTATTGACACATACAAATTTGTTCTAGTGGCGGGCACACCTGCTTGGTTTCAGACGATATGCATAACACTGGGTTAGTCCCTGAAACACTTAGAACAGACAATTTCATAGCTTTAGAATAAACGAACATGCTGCTTTTTAAATTAACACTCTTGATTCAGACACGTGAAACCAGAGACGCTTCTTTTATCTGCAGTTTCTATTATGTTGCACTTCCCTTTCATATGAGCCGCGCAGCTGCTGACCTCAGCAATTACCTCAGAGACGTCTCGCTTCCATCACTTCAACTTCGCTCTCAAATGAGGCCTTCAAAGTGTGGAGAGTTTTTCTTGAAGCACCTCCACTTATCCTAAAGCGCATTCACTATAATAGACCTCACCACTGGCAGTCTACTGGTTATATTACAGCTGTGACTGAAGTCATACAGCAGTGTTGGAAGGTTTAGTCAGCGGATTAGTTTGTCTTTTTATCAGTCGTTTGACTGGTGGTCCACTAGGATCCCTTTTTAAAAATAAAAGCAAAAACAAAACACTAGATGTGGTGCTACAATCAAATGCAAGTGACAAAGCTTTTTGGTTGCAGATAAAAACAGGCTATAGGAATACAAAATATGATTTCATGCATTTAATTTCAAGCAAAACAAAAAATATGGATACATTTTTAATAAAAAAGTAAAAATCACTCATTTTATTTCTTGTTGATTATTTGCAATGTAGAGTTGTTTGAGTTATGACTTTTGGAGAATACACGAAACATTAGCAGATTCTAAAGAGGTAAAAGCTCTACTGATTCATAGCACTCACCGTATCCCAGATCTGAAGCTTTATTTGTTTGCCATCTATAGTGATCATTCGTGCTCCGAATTCTACACCTGCAATCAAGAAAACAACAGAAAATGATTTAAAAATTGCATTTACATAAAGTATGACAAAAAGTATAAACTCTGTCGCAACTAGGCATGGGCCGGTATAAGATTCTGACGATATGATAACCTTGGATAAAAATATCACGGTTTCACGGTATTGTAATTACTGCTCTACAATGTTGTATTTAAAGGTCTGAGTAAAAAAACAACTCTTTTTTTCCCAACTGAACACAGTATATTTTATTTTAGAAAACATATAGAACATTTTGTAACATTGAACATCAGGCAAACTTATTAAAATAAATAATTGAATCTTCTTAATTTAAT
>JBBMFX010000016.1:7754937-7778069 GCA_037832545.1 Rhabdalestes septentrionalis | reverse complement strand
GCGACTTTGGCGCTTAAAGGGTTAATATCATAAATGAACGATTATTCGACTAATCGCTAAAATGCAGGAGTTTTAGTGGACTAGGAATATCTTTAGTCGGGGGCAGCCCTAGTTTTAACTTTATTCCTCTTGCAGCACTGAGAATGTTCATGACAAAAGAATTTCCCTCTGAAGATAAAAGTGATTTTTGTGCTAAACTTTTGGTTAACTGAAAACAAGAATCAACAGTCATCCTATTATATCGATACATTTGCAATGCTGTTTGATTTAAATTTCTTTAAACAACTCACATGATTTGTTAAGAATAAACATGATTTCATAAGACAAGATTTAAAGTAATATAAGGGGTTTGTACCAAGACACAAAACTTAAAACACTTGTTAAAAGACTTGACAGGAGATAGCAAAAATAATCTCCTCCTCAATTATACATAAAAATGTACGTAAATAATGTACCTAGATAATTACTATAATGGAATACCTTGAATATATGCCGCATGTTTAAACTTGTTTTTTCTTAGTAGTGTGCATCAAAGCATTTTAACTTTGAGTTAAAAAGAGAGGAGGTCATCTTCCTAGCTCCTTTAGTACAGTCACTTTTGATTAGCAGCTTTTATAACCACCACAGATATGAGATTTTGACAATTTAGAAAATCACTTATTTCATATTTTGTGTTATCAGAAGGTGTGACAGGGTCATTTTGATGCTCTTTCAGAACTGATGCATTGATGCAGACGCTTTGAGTGATATTGGTACAATGTTGCTGAAACAATATGCTTAAAACAAATGTTACAGACACAGGCCATAATGGTATTCAGTGATGAATCGTCCGTGTCACATCCGACATAAGGATTAATCTGTATCTGGACAGCACTTAAGGCATGATGACTAAATGAAAGTGGTTTCTTTTATATTCTGCCCCAGAAATCCTTTCGCAGAGGTTTGCTTTTTTTTATGACTTATGAGGATTTTGTGGGCGAGATCATTTCAAACCTCATAGCATCTGTATTATCCCTTCACACTCTTTGGCTGCCATATTAAAAGTTGTAGTCCAATTTAGGTTTATGCCAGTCTGGGGCCTGTGATATAAAATAGAACCGTTCACAGTAGCTATTGAAGTAAGTGTCAGGTTTGAAAGAGTGTGGGCGGTTGTGTGCTTTGCGTTGAAAGAAGTGGAGCTCGGATTAAGGATGTGAAGGACCAGCATGACTGTAAGAAGTGAAGAATTGTACCATGCATGTCCTCAGGTTACGTTTAAAAGAAACTACTTAACTTGTCTTTATATAAAATTAGAGTAAAAGAAGCAGTTAATAATACATTCCTCAGAATTGTACATCGTTGTTTCAGTACATAAAGCTAATACAGTACATATTCGACAGAGAAGAAAGCCAAATATGACATTTAAGACACTTTTTAGTGCATTATTTCTGTTTGCTTCGTTTAACATTGAAAACAATGAATCAAGCATACTTTAAATATGTGGCATAACTTTTACATAGGCCACATTTGATGTTTTTGTCGTTTCAAGTTGTTTACTATGTGAAGTTCATCATCAAATTGTGCAGAAGTGTATTTTCCATACAGGATGTACTTCTATTTACTTAGATAAGGATACTTATTCATAATACACTCTTGCACATAATACATACGGTACATTATAAATGCATTATTCAAACATAATACATTAAGCATACATTATACACACATATATGCTTTCCGTACGGTGTCCTCCCTCATGAAATTCCTTAGGAAATTTTGTCACAGGCACATTGCATGTATGATATATAATTTAAAACATTTGCGCTTATTGTTTCAGCCAGAAAACAATTTTGGTATGCATGACATTTTTATGAGAATTGTTTTTAGTGATTTGTGGTTAAAAGTTGGTTAAACTCAGATTTCATGATACACTGAGACTAATAGTATTATGAGGTCAGAGATTTTCTCTCCTCGTACTAAACTATTAGTAAATCAAACACATAAGCTCTGTTTTTCCAGAACTGGCCTTGAGAGTGATTTATTTATATTTTAAGCTGCAGTCTAATTAAGTCATGCGCTCATTTTCCTTATTAGCTGGAGAACATAGGCTGGCAGCTGAACCTTCAGATGGCCCGATCCTCGCAGGCCAAGCTCAAGGCGCCGCACGCAGTGCTGGACTTGGGAGTCCGGGAGGAGGAAGAGTCCGAGGTAATCTCTTCACGCTGCTTATCCACAGCCATCCAAACCCACCCTCAGAGCAAGGAGATGTTTACTTATTCGCAATCTCTCGAGATCGGGCCCGGCTTTGAAACTGATGCAAATGTGGGGTTCGTTTTTTTGGCTTGACACAGAAAAACAGAAGCCGCGGAGGGGGAAGAGCTTGTTAAAGTCACCCTCGAGGCTGTGGCTGCCAGACTTGGCCTCTCTAGGTATTAATGCACGGTACGACAGATCCATGTTTACCATGACAGTCTGAGTTGCCAAGAAGCAGACATAATCTGGGCCTGCAGAGGAACAAAACACTGGGAAAAAAACAAAACAAGGAATAAGAATATAATCTTCCGTCTCGCCGTGAGCAGACTTTACAGTTTTAGTAGGTTATGAGATATTTTTCTCTTTTTCAAGTCCTGTATGTAACCTGTGGTTTTTGGAAGCAGTTTGGCATATTTGAATGACAACAATATTGAACATATTTAGCTCCCCCTCAATTCTAATGGGCCATTTTTCCTTTACAATAGATCCACTTACCAGGACTCTGTTGGGAATTGATAGCTTTAAGCCTGGAGCAAGCCAAGATAATGGCAGGAACTGTAAGCTTCATGGCTTTAACTCGGCTGTTCAAAAGGGGGCACTGTTGCCACATGGCAAAAAGTGGGGCGGTCTGTTGTCCAAGTCGGGAAGTATGAGTGTACATGCTCTTTAAATGGAGTTCTAAGGTTAAGGTAAATGGTCTTTCAAGCCTGAATGAAAGGCTTGTGGCAGGTGTTTTCCAAAACTTTTAGATCAAAGTGCTGGTAGATTTACTGAACTTGTTTGCTTTCAGTTCTTGAACAGTTCAGTTCTTAAAAATCTCAAACATGAAACAACCTCTTTCTGAAGACTACAAGCCCAGATCTTTTTTTTTTTATAGGTTGCGATCTTGACACTAATATTGTTGCATTTGGCGTCCATATTTCGTTCTGCCAAGGAGCTGTTAAGACGGTTTATGAAGATAGATTTCCATTGTATTGAGCAAAATTGGTTGACTTTCTCCATCATAAATCAAACCGGTCTTTATACTGTCTCCACATAAAAAAGCTTTGAACTCTATTACGAGAAAGTTTCCCTTTTTGGGGAGAATCGCTCCAGTGACAGCTGTTGAGAAGATGGACGATCTTAAGCAGTCATGTTGAAATTAGCAATCTGCCAAGGTGTTAATTCGTGAGGAAGAAAAAGGAGGACACTGATTTGCCTCCGTCTTTAGGTGAAGCAGACCATATGCTACTTCTTTGCCTAGGCAAAGTCGAATATTCCTTTCCTATGTATTCAAGGTTGGGCTCTTTCTGTAAGTCAATGGTTATATTTCATGCTAAGGGCACGGGGTGGCATTCTAATGACGGTGTAAAGTGTTGATGTTTTGACAACCATATATTGTCTGGTTTCTGCATATGATGAGGTTTGCTGGGCAGCACTGCTCAGTTTTTCCACATCGTCCACATTCGATTTAGAGCCGACTTTGATTGTTTGGGTTAAATTGCACACTGGAACGTCCTGAACTCTCTTGTATTTTGAATAGCTGGGGTATTGCACACCGCGGCAATTTTGTGGCCACAATAAGTATTATGTATTGAATGGAAAATCTGAACAAGCTGTGCGCTACAGCGCTGGAGTCTATAAAATGAACCAGACGCAGGAGAGATGGCAGAGGACAGCTGTGTATTATCGATTGGAAACCCTAGCAGCTTTGGAGAATTCACCTTAGATGGGCAAGGTGCTTCATCAGCATAGTCCCTTAGGCATAATCTCTGCTTCTCCACACTCTCGGTCTTATCGTGGCCTGTTAACAGCTGGGTCCTCCTTAAAAGAATCAGGCTCTTTGATATTTCTCTGAACTTCTGAGGCTTCCTCCCATTTCCTTTTCCTCTAAGATAATCAAACTTTGTCTGTAGAAAGACTACAAAACAGGGGAGGATCTATGAAATGTTCTCCTTGTAGACATATTTGACTGATAGGGAATGCTGTCTGTTATAGGTTCATGTTTTCTTTCCTGCAGTTTTAACTGTCTTGTTTAGTCGAACTGTCAAAGTTTTTTGTGATGGAACACTTTTCTGAGCACATTGTGAATATGGTTAGTAGTTCGTGTGTTTGTGTGTGTGTTTGTGTGTGTGTTTGTGTGTGTGTTTGTGTGTGTGTTTGTGTGTGTGTTTGTGTGTGCGTGCGAATGAGAGAGAACATGATTCGATGTGCAGCATAACATGGAAAAAGATATTTATTTACATTTTTGAACTATGTATCAAACCACCTGAAAACCAAACACTGAATATGTGTAAATACCCCGAACTACTGTAACCTTATATTTTTGCCATATGTAGACTATCTAGGCCTCTAATGTAATGTAATGTCAGGTTGAAGTGTAATAGCAGGGTCATTAACTAGTTGACAAATACAGAGTGATAAAAGGGGGCTCGTAAAAACCATTTATGAGGTTCTGTAATATACAACTTTGAGTTGCTTAATGTCATTAGTTATGTATTTTACATCTAAAATGTTTATAACTCTGGCCTAGTTATTACATCAGAATTCTGCTGCATGATTCTGTAACCTCATGCTGAGTGACTGCCTAGGTTACGGATCTCTGCATCCTTTTTTTCCCCTCCCTTCTTATCTGGCTTGTTAACACTGAGGCGTTAACTAATTCTGACGTCAGACCTACACGACTTCTATCAAAGTGTCTGGCTTGAAAGCGCCTCCCGCTTTTAATTTGTTTTTCTGGGTTCAGCCACTGAGGAGCGAGAAGCTCTTTGTTGCGGGTCTCGCTGGTGAAGGCGGTGGCCTCATTTATTATCACCTAGAGATAACAAACGTAATTAAACATCACATTTTGACTAGCGAATAAACGCTGTACTCATAACCTTTCAAAACATCTACTTGTCTCAACAGCAGATGCAAAACAGCCCAGCAACTTTAGTGCAGAGCTATATATATAAAAAAAGAGCTCCTAAAAATGACAAATCAGGACGTTCGCTTCTAATTGGCACCTTCTTAACATAAATATACCTTGTCATCACATAGTGTTCAAATTAAGAAAAGGGCCCCAGAAGTGTTGGGATGTTACACAGTGCAGCTCTTTTGTGTCGAGTCTCGCTCTATTTGTTTATGGGTGCTCCGCGCAAGCATTTTGTGCCTCTGTTTGCCAGGGAGACTGGATGGCATTCTTCGCTGGGCTCCCGTGGACTAGGGCTATTGTGGCATGCTTTATCCTTCTGTTTACTACCACAGTCCAGTGGCGAGCATCCGTGCATGATGTCCCATCTTTATTCGTGGCCACGCTCTTTTACTCGGATGGAATCACACTCTGTTGGCCTGTTCACAATTTGTTGTTTGAAGACCCGGGGTAGAAAAGTCCTAGCGTTTTTGAGTCTGATTGAAAATTATTGCATATTTTGTCTGCATACAGAACAGCACGCGGGCAAACCAGGATTTTGGCTTCAGACCAGAATTTGGCTGCATACTGATTTTTCCCAATCAGGGAAGGCCCTTGTCTCCTTCGCCGCCGCTGTTGTAGGACAGTTAAATTACTGCGGCGCTGAAGCCCATCACTTTGATGAAAGACAGTTTTGATATTTCGTTATTTATTTATTTATTTATTTATTTATGTGCCGTTACATCTGGGCTACTTATGATAATAGATGCTTCGGCTAGATAATGTGGTGAATTAGAAAACTTCTTGTTTGTGCTGGTAGATCTCCTTTGATGTCAACTGCCCGCAAGCAAGGAAAAGTGACGCCCGAGTTTGAAAGTTTGCTGGCGGAGGGCCATGTCTCTGCTGCGCGCAGTGTTTCTAACAGAGGTGATGTCAACATCTGATGCACACCATCACAGGTGGAGCAGAAGATGTCCTATTTTTGACTGCCAATCTGTTGTGTGTGTGTGTGAACACTTGCGTCACCCACCAGCCTTTGGATTGGGATGCGACTGTACGCGGCTAGATTGTTCGAATGCTCTTCTTTCCCACAAGCTGTACAGTATAATTGACGAGGCCCTCTAGCTCTCAGGGGCTGCAGTGTCGACATACCAGAGGGATCTAAAAGGGTGCCTAGGCGATCGCTGAAGTTACCACACAAGAGAGGTTTCTGTTGCTATGAATAGCAGCCCGTGAGCCTCTCTCGGCAGCTATAGTGTTTCAAAATGGACGAAGGGGATGTTTTTAGCGGAGGAGGAATTTTGGCGTGCCGCTGTTCTCTGCATCATGCCGTCTCAGGGCACCGCAGCTAAGAGACACTAGTTTCAATGTGCTTCAAGACTTAGGTGTGTCAACCTCAACTTCATGTTTATTTGCTGTGTTTTTCCACCAGCGTCTGGTTGTGGAGCTCTGTCTTAATCTCTATTGAAATAAATCAATGAATGGCTCTACACCGTCTGCATTTCTCCAAGCTGGATATCAGTAAGACCGTTATCCACTTTAAACACACCTGACTGCAATATAATTGGATTCTTCATATAGATTTGAAGTAGACCTTTCAGTTTAATGCCAAGCTACTATTCCTAACTCCTTAGTGACAGCCTCTGAACTGTCTGTTGCTGTTGCAATAGTTCATTGGCACTTAGACGTTAGGGAAATTTCATTTACACTTACAGCCGTATGCGAAACTGTGAATGCCTCTGATCAAATTACGCGTTTCGTTGTTTCTGTAAGAGAAAATAAGTCAACACATCGTCTATGAAGGACACTTTTTTTTCTCTGCAGAGGACGCATACATATTTTCACTTGGAAAACCAACAAAATATGTAATTTAGCCAAGGGTGCACAAATTTGTGCATGCAATTGTTTATAGTTGTAGGAATAAGTGTATTTGCTTGGGTTTGACTTTTAAACGTCGTCGTCCCACATGTTCAGTTTCGTGAAGTTGCCCTAGAGATCTCCACTGAAATGTTAATTTTGCTTAGATGTTTGCCAGGACCACGGCAAAAGGCGCCACCATTCCCGTTAGTGTCTACTTTTGTTTACCCCACAATGTTTTTTTTTTTTCCTACGAATGTACAGAAGGTTGTGTTGTCGTTTTATCCCACTCTGTCCGCTTCCGTCATATTTCTGCCAGGCATGTTCTCTTCTAGTCAAGACTGGAAAAACAGAGCGGGAGAGACTTCTTTTATATTGTCTGTGATGCCTGCTGTCTCTTTACCATTAGATGAGTCAGTGTGTGTGTATAAATAGATACCATGAATGGCATTCATTGCATATGAGGGTGTTATCTTATGCCATCCCACTTTCACTTGTTCTGTCCCGATGCTGGTGGCAGATGTGGCTCTCGCGTTACTCTTTGGTTGAGGAGCTTATGCACATCAACTAATACTGCTGTTTTCGGTTCAGTGGCTTATGACGAGACGTTATGGACAGAATTTTAATCTTGCTGGACTTTTATGTTTTCATCTCCAGGCAGATCTTGACAGCACCTTCTCGGAAAGACTCGAGGCGCTGGGGTGTTTGCTGAGGAAAAGTTTCCTCCGTTGCTACCCGTATAAAACCAAGTTACCTAATCAGGCAGTAGACGGATGGCTGATTGCACGGGGCCCCTCATGCACAATGAGTTTGATCTACCTATTTTCAGTGAGCTCTCTCTCCCCCCAGTGTTGTGCTTCACAGTAAGCTCTGAATGAACCGAAACAAGTAAAATCTGGCGTTTTAATCATCAGACGCAATAACAATGTGAATGACAGCCGATTGATGTAAAATGTTTATATCTAATGGCTCAGACAGCAGTGTGTTTCACTGTGTAATGGGGGCTTCAGTGTGATTTATTGCTCAAGAACGCAAAGGTATGCTCATATCATTTGACATTTTCAACTGCTGCTATTTGTACGTTGTTGCACTTTGTGAGCCGTGTCTATAGATCTGAAGCAGAAGGTGCCTAATGCTTTAATGTTTATCTACTGGATCTGGTGTGCCTCACCCACATGCTTTGATACTTCAGTATGTAGAGGCTAACATTAGTCTAAGACTGAAGGGATTTCCTTTAGAGAAATATTCATTTTTCACTGCACCTGGTCCAGAAAACTGGAGCAGTGCTTTTTTTATTAACTGTCAGTCCAGCATTGAATGGTCCAGTTTTGTGGTGTTCGGTACCTGCTCCAGAATGGTACCAACAGAATGCAATTGGCACCAAAGGTACACTGGCAAGCAAAGGGTAACCGGTCTAGTCCAGTCCCACAGAAAGGTTACTCTAGAACTGAATGCTGAAAAGGTTAATGCTGGCTATGCTAGTTGTCAGAACATACAGAGCTTCAGAGCTTGATGTGAAGGCGCACACTGTCCACCGCTAAAAGCGCCAGCAAATGGACATTTAAGGAACAGAACCTGACCATAAAGCAAATGAAGAAGGCAGGATGGGCTAATGATTCATATTTTCCCTTCATGTGGGTGTGTGTTACCTACCTGGAAATCAGAGAACACAAGGATGCTCAAGGAAAGGTGGTGAGGAGGCAGAGTCAGTGCGAGGCTCTGGGAAGTGGTCTGCTGGGAAACCTTGGGTGCTGCATTTATGTGACTTTTACTTTAATGCATAAGTCTTATCTAAACATTGCTACAGACCACGGACACCCCTTCTTGGCAACAGTATTCCCTAATGGCTGTGGCCTCATTCACCAGGATAATGTGTCCCGCCACAGTGCAAACATTGTTCAGGAATGGTTTGAGGGACATGACAAAGAGTTCAGGGTGTTGACTTAGCCTCCAAAATCCCCAGATCTCTATCTGATCAATCAGCTCTGGGACATGCTCGACAAACTAGTCCAGTCCATGGAGGCCTCACCATGCATCTCTCAGGATTTAAAGGATCTGTTGCTAACATCTTGGCGCAGATACCACAGCACCGTCAGAGGTCTTGTGGAGTCCATGGCTCGTTGAATCAGAGCTATTTTTGGAGCACAAGAGTCGGCTGGTTTTAATGTTAGTGCTGACTGTTGGATTTTGATTGATATGTCATCATGGTGAGTTTGCTTTATGCATTATGAAATCAAATGTATGTAAACATATGAAGACACATACTTTTAAAATGAAGACATAAGGATCCCTATTCTAAAACTTTAGGACTGTTAAGCATCATAAAGTGGTGTGACCCTGGTGAGTAAGTATTGAGAGTGTTGTAAAATATTACCAGCCTGTATGTGGTCTTTCAGAATCGTTTGATAAGAGGCTGTTGATAATGCATTCAAATGTGGATCGACTTTATCTTCATAACTGTCGCTCAAGCTGAAAGCCAACCATAAGAGATCAAGATGGGGTCAGATCCTCTTTAAGCAGATATCAGCATTTTCTATCTGGCACAGAACTGCATATAAGCCCCAGTGGGGTGTTTTTGATGGTTTGTTTGCCACAACGTGTCTTATTTTAGCTAAATTTACCCCAAAAGTGAAAGTTTTGCTGATTTAGTTTTTTTTTCCCCAGGATAAAGCCCATTGTAGTGAGGCAAAACCGATGGCACAGTCTCATCATAAATCTTATATAATCTGTCCGTGATGAGCCATAACCATATGTCAGAAGTCTCTGTGACTTTCCCTGAGACAAGACCCCAACCCCCGCTGTGACTCAAAGCAGGTTTGTGATGGATGGGGGAGGGCACACCTGTGCACTTAAATCGGCTGACACGAAGGTCATAGAGTTGAATTTCAAAAAGGAAAAGCGCGAGGCTGTCTGTTGCAGAGCTCTTTTGCGTGTGTGATCAAACCGTGAGCTCAGGCCTTTGTTTGGTGCAGGAAGATAAATTATAGATGGAGAACGCAGCATCAGTATGCCATTCTCCTGTTATGCTCACCACATAAGATACGATGCGAAACAGAACAGAGGATTGCCACGCTCGTGTGGGATGCCTTAGGTGATGCTGCGAGTGCTTCTTGTGCCACAGGATGCTATTTCATAACCTGCCCTTTGATGTTTTGCTTTAGAAAAACCATCAAATCAAAGCAGGAACAAGTTGTACGGAAATAACTGCAGGATTCCCAGCTACTATAAGATAGACAGCCCTTTGAATTAAAGTTTAATCTGAGCTATAGGTTCACTTGCCAAATGGGTTCACATAACCTACAGTGTGTGCATTTTTCATAACGTTAGACATTTTGATCTAAAAGCTTATAGTGAAAAGTGAAACTTGAATGAAATTTATTTCCTAGAAAAATACGTGAGCCACTACCAACTGGTACCAAGCAGCTTTAGGTCAGCTGAGAAGGTAAATAACACAAAAAAAACACACACACACAAATGGTGAAGAGACACTTTCCCTTTCCTTTGGTGGGGGGCTGATTGTGCTCTTCAGCGTGCCCACATGTTTTTCGTTTCAGTCAATGAATTGTCTTTTAAAGACACACCTCTTATCTAAATAAGGATCTCATGGAGCATAGAGACCCTCTCCAATAGATGAATTGTGTAGAAATGTAGTAAGTGAATGCACTCAACTTGATCTTGATCATCTTGATTCTGGACAATACCATACTTCCAACTTTGTGGACACAATTTGGGGCAAAACCTCTTCTGTTACTTTTTTTCTGTGACTTTTGACTGGCCTTAAACATCTGATCTTTGTAAGGAAAAGTTCAAACAACCCTCATCAATGAATTTCTTTCTTTTTTTTAAATGTATTTATTTTATACTTTTGTTAAAGAAAAGCAGCGCAGATAATGGATGAATGGATGAATGGATGGATGGAATGGGTGTTACACCCAACAGTTAAACAGAAATTTGTATCATGGAGGGGTGTTTTATTTCTCACATAGAAATTTGAGCAAGAGGCCAAACATTTGTGCAAATCCTTATATAAATAGTGTAAAGAAATCATATAGTGACACTTTATTACATCGAGTCGTTAGATTATTGTATTTGGTCCACAAGGCAGACAATACAGTTAATGCTTATTTTCTTACAGTTTCTTCTTCCCTATGACCTACGGTGCCAGCTAAGCTATTACTCTTCACAGTAATAACCTCACAGTAAGAAACAAAAAAGCCTATTTTCTGTCATCATCTCTCTGAGTTGCAGGTGCTGGAATTTATAAATGACATTGGCACATTTTCTCTCCTTTCTCTTCTGGCACGCTGTATAGGGCTCATCCTCTCTGCTTATGAATGTACTATATTTGCCTGGCCCTCCTCCATAGTTAACTTGCCCTTGGCCCCCTTCTATCATAATCAAAGCTATATAATGGTATTGATGCTTACCTTAGCACAGTGAGGCTAAAAGCATTAAGTGGTAAAAAAAAATTTTTTGTGCTGCACTGTGCCATCTCAATGAAAAACAGCGCACAATAGAATGACCTAGTAAGCATTTTACTTACTGTGTCCTCACATACTGTTGTCTGTAGGTTTCCATTCTGTGCCTATAGAAAGTGCATCCCTTGAATTACTGCCTATGGAAACGCCCCAGGCTCGCAGTGATGCCACAGTAGAACCACTTTTGCTTCCCTGGAGAGTCTGTCAGTGGACAGTTCTTGTAAGGAATGAACAGAATATGCTAGTGCGAAGATCCCTTTTAAAGTTTAAAGAACCTCTACGGGACGTAAAGTTTTTTTTCCTGGAATCTTATTTCCAAGCTAAGAACCGTTTGTGAAATCTAATTTTTTTTTAAGAGTATGAGCCACACAGAGGTCTATACATCCACGTCATGCTCGACAGCTCAGAGATTTCTATCTGAGCAGGACTGAGGTAAACGAGAGCAGATATCCATGTAGCACCAGGGTGGCCTATAAGTCTAGTCAGATTTCCCCTGCATTCTTGAGGGGGAATAGTATGCTTGCAAACAATGGCCATGTCTTTATCTTCTCACATGAGCAGGTCAGAATGGGTGCAGAGATCAGATGCTAAATCTGTGCAGGTGTTCCTTAAAAGATTCAAGCCACCGAAGGCCTTGAGACCACTGCGGGAAAGAATGGCGAAATGGAAGCTTCTCGCATTTGCTGCATGTATGGGGTGAGAGGTGGGAATACATGAGTTAATTCTGTGAATTTTGTCTTTTGTACTTAACTCTCCACAGGTTCACACTCTTTAAACAGGAGCCACAGAGCTTTCTTGGAGCGCTGCCGGAGAAGAGAGGTTTTGACTCCCTACAGAACCGTTTGTAAATGAGATTTGTGTGTGTGAAAAAGGGATAAACTTCACATAATGTAAAGATTCTTTTCCATTTTAATACTAATAATACTCATGTGTTTTCAATAGGCGCCTTTAAAGGTCCTCAAGGACCTTACATAGTAAAATCAAAGACAAAGTGGTGTACAACAGTAACAAGACACAAAATGCAGCATGATGCAGTTTAAATTATGTTTTAAATGTTTTTAAAATCTTTACATTACGTAAATGTTTTTTTAAGCCTTCAAAACATTAAGAACCCCTTCTGGGACATGTTTTTTGTAGGACTGCAGATCAGTTTAGTCGATGGATTTTGACATATTATAGCGAACCTGTAAACAACATCAGTCAGTGTGTGGTACCATGAATGTCTACTCGTTATACCACAACTGTTTAAGCTTTATAATCTGGAAAAACAAAACCTCATTATAAATGTTTACTTCAGGTTTTACTTTTTGCCACGTTACCTAAGCTTGTCCTAGGACCCTTGTGATTTTTCTGCTTGTCTCCTCCTTTTAGCTCAGCTTTTTTGCCGTTAACAGGAAAGACAGTGTTCTGGGATCACTTGTAGGTCAAACATGTTCCAAAAGCACAGCCTGTGAACCAGAAATGGAAGTTATCATTAATGATACATTGTGAAAAAAGCTCCTTATGGAAAGCGTAAAGATATCTGAGGCTGGTGTGTACCTCGCGTCTCCATGCAGTGTCACTTGAGAGAGGCCTTTACTCGATGCAGACAAGGCATATTAGTGTATGACAGGGGAGCTGATTTAGCTGGGCCTTCTGCTGTTCGTTTTATCTGCATCTCCAGGCAAATACGCTGTCCTCATCAGGACGCCTTGCTGAGCACTCTTCAATAATTTAACTGGATTTTTAAAATTTCATTGCAGCTGTTTACCTGTTTGAAGGTCCAGAGGCCCCAGCTTTATATAATTCACGCCATCAGAATGTTAGATCAAACCAGTTTATGAAGTGAGCTGAACTGTAAACTTGAGCAGAATGCACAATTTCGTAGCTGAATTTCAGAAATATTTTGTACGGTCAAGTTCAGCCCTCTTCCATCCGTACAGCAGGATCACCACTGGGTGTTGTTTTTCCTGGTTGTAATTGTAACAATTCATTTTCATATTTATGGAATATGGGGATGAATTCTGACCCTTTCTTACACTCATTTCTTGCTTTAATCATATTTTCAATTCTCACATTCTAACACGCGTCCCACTGATATTTGTTTTTATGTCTAAAGCATGTTAGTGCGGAAGTACTCTTTCATTTCTTTTAGTTTTACAAGTGGTTTAAGTGATGTGTGTACTAAATAAACATGGCACATTTTATATTCACTGCTTGTTCTAATGCATACCATTTGCTCTATAAATATTTAATTTCCTTATCCTATTCCACAAGCATTGTGTTTCCTTTGTGCAGACTTTACATGCCTAAAGCAAGGATTACTTTTATTATTCTTGGGACGAGCATTAAAGAAGTATGTATTATGGAATTTTAGTGGCTTGCTATTATGTCTGAGACTGAAACAGGAGGTAGGAGTGTTCCACATCCCGAGGTGGATTTAAAGTCATGTGGGCACAGCAGTCGGGGTCAGACCACCTCAGCCGCCCCAGCTTCCTCTTCTACATAGACCCAACTGGATTAGAATTTGACTGTGGCTTTGCAAATGAAAACCTGCAGCAGGAATACATTTCCCTTGAATTTCATGCGTAGAGTTGTTTTAGGGTTAGGATGTTTAGGTGCTCTAAACTGTGTACATCATCATTTCCCATCATTTTTGGTGGAATATGCAGATGGTAATGTTTAGTTTTGGGAGCAGTGACTTATTTAGAAACAGTGTTTTCTTGTTTGTTGTTTTCCCTTCATATTCATATTCACATTCTTATTTGTCTGAATAATGTATTATTTTTTATTTTGCTGTAAATAATCCAGTGGAAAATGAGACCATTAGCCGGGCTCTGTGACTAAATGGCACCCTTACCATTTCAGTGTTGCCAGTATATCATGATATTTGCTCATATTGCCATCGCCAAAGCCAATTTAAATGTGTTTCAGACTGTGGAGTTATATTTCTTCGTTGAGCGTCACATTAATGTGGGCAGTCTGCATGTGTCGACTCCATTGTGATGCTTGTAGGAATGAGCCGAGGAGATATTTGTCAACTCTGGATTGCGAGTGAACCTGTGAATTCTTGATAAGACTCCATGCTCTCAAGCCATAAAAAAGAAGCTACTGGTATGGGGCAAAATGCAAAGATAAGATTCACTGGATTAAAAAAAAAAAAAAACTGCTCCTGGTAATTACCCAGTGAGGAAGTCCTCTAACTATTACGAGAAACCCTCCACAATCCTTTTAGTCACGGTTTTGTGTGGAAAAGCGCCTTATTGGAGGCATCATCTTCCTCACATTTTTGAATATTTGCTTCGCCTTAAGCCCTGGTTTGATGTCAAGCCTCTGTTTTGGGGATGGAGATGCTCCTCTGTAAATATGAAATAAATAAGCTGGCAATAATAAAAACAAACCCATTTGCAGTTGGTAGAGCGACGGTTCCTCATGGTTTTGGTGGACCATCAGTAGACTTTATAATTCATGGCACACTGATGTGTTCAGTCGTTCGGCAGCTGGTTTTAATGCACCCCACTTCAGACGTGTTTACTGAAAGTGTGTCAAGCGACGGAGTGTGCTACATTATTTACGTCGAGCTTCAGACGGCATGCTATAGCCTGTGACATACAGGACTCGAGGTATGTGGTGGCCTACTTTCAAAGAAATATATTTGTTGACCCGCAAAGTATTCAAAGGTCCAACTCATTCATTTGCATTTATTGTTATTTTATTTTATATAACTCATACAGAAGTGTTTGATGGTGTAACGATCTGGTAGTTTTATTGGGGGGGGGGAAGTTGATCTTGAATCTTCTGGTCCGGCACTGGAGTGATCAGAGGACTTAGAAATGTGTTTGATTTTTACAACTCAAAACGTTTACGGGTTTTGCAGGTCAGCGGTCATCAATGTTTTGAATGAGCAGTTCAGAAACGGCCAATGACTGTGCTAGGAAAGAGAAGGCAAAGGGATTAAAAGAAGTTGAAGAGATGTGTATGCACACCATGTGTGCAGGGACCCTGGGACAGAGGAGCAGCTTGCCAGTCAGCCACAACATTAGAATCGACTGCCAAATATTATGTAGGTCTCCCTCGTACCCCCGAAACAGCTGTCGAGACATGGAGACCTCTGAAGGTGCTGTGGTATCTGCACTAAGACTTGAGCAGCAGATGCTTAAATCCTCTATGGATCAGAATAGTTTGTCTAGCACATTGTGGAAGAGTAATATCCACATGAATGCCAGGACTCAAGGTTTCTCAGCTAACTTTACCCAGAGCATCTCACTGCCCCTATTGGCTAATTTTCTTCCCTAGTGCATCCTGGTGCTATCTCTTTGCCAGGTATGAAAACACACACTCATAAAACTTCTATATTTGTGTCTACAACTGAGCTCCTCAGTGGTATCAGTCCAGTTACTCCCCACAAGCATCACTGAAGTGTGGGTGCCCATGACCCTGTACTGACCACCTCATGCTGAGAGTTTGGTCCTTGTAAAAAGCATGTAGATACTTACACTCATTTTTCCTGCTTCCAACGCATCTACTAGCTGACTGTTCTCTTGCCCCCACCCCTAGACAGATGCCATTGTAACGAGATGATCAATTTTATTCTCTTCACCTGGCAGTGGTTTTAATGTTATGGCTGATCAATGTATTTATTTACAGTTATTGTCAGGTATGGTTTAGACATTAAAATTCTGATCAATTTTGTGTCTATTGCCAGTGCCACTGCAAGAAGTGACACTGGGATATCTACGTTTCTAAACACAATATCAATCTCTGGATTCTTCTTTGCTGTCCCTCTTGTATAGTGCCAGGAAAAAAAAGAGAAATTATTTTTAAATCAGCTTTTCTCAGGATGACAGCCATTCCGTGCCAGAGTCTGTTTAAATCCTACAAAACCACTTCATTCTGCTTTTTTTAAGTGCTGTAAATACTGCATAATTTAACTTCTGATGTTTTGTCATTTCCGTCAACATTATGCTTTAAAAGACAATTTTCTTCTTTGTAAATTAGGAGAAATATTGTCAGCAGTTCTTAAAAAGTAAGGCAATGCTCTTCCATTCAATACTCGCACCTTTCAAAGTTAAGACCTGAGAGACAGAACATTTTTGGCAGTGGTCTCTTATATTTGATTTTTCTCCAGAGCTGTAAATGTGCAAAATCACAAACAGGTACACTGCAGTCTGGCTTTGTTTTTTTGCATCAATATTTTGGCAATATTTCAAGTGAAAATTGTTAAAAACAGCAAAAAAAGGCTGTAAAAATTGCTAAATCATCCTACAGCAAACTGTCAAATTCACAGAATGACTTTAATAATAATGAAAATGAGAAGCAGTGATTAAAAAGTGGCGTTCTCTTTTCATTCGCGCTCTTGAAGAGAAATCTTCAAAATTTGAGCCGCAACAGACAAACAGTGAAAACGACAAATCAAGTTTGTTTGTTAGATCTGTTCTTGGAACGTGTTTGGTATGTTCAGCATGTTCAGACCTCACAGCAGTGACTGGTATTGAACATGACCCGCTGGCTGCAGAGTCTCAGGACGAGGGCCAGAAGCGGCTGTAAAGAGCCACTCACGCAGTGTGCGTCGAAATCTCCTTTTTTTGCTTTCCAAAGGTATTTCAGCCCTGTGGAGCTACCCACTCATAACTCTCTCCTAAATAGGACAAGGATTTTTCCCTTTCCTGTGTGCAGCAGCAGGCCTTGGCATAATATCCAGGCCAAAACTGTGAGTGAAGTGGATGAGTCCAGACCCTTATTAATGCGAAATATTAACCAAGCATGAGAGATCAGAACATTTCCACATTCAGAAATCTCTCCGCCGCAGCAGACCTCACATTTCCAGAGTGCTTCACTTTTTGATTCAGAGTTAGATTCTGTGAAGTGGCAAATAATTAGTTTTAGGCCCTCCTATATGCTAATGAGCCGCTAATCTCCTCATGAGCGCCTGGCTTAATGAGGGCGACTTATCCTAGCAAGAGCGGGAGTATGGAAATAAGTTGCATCGTGGGATGGGAGAAGCGAGCGTCTTTGCATAGTCTGAAGCTTTTCAAATAAGGCCTGTTGTCCTCTGAGGCCACCGTCAGAAAGTAAACAAACAGTAATGAATTGTGGGGAGGAACCTTCATTTGCAAAGTCTGTGGCCTCCAATCAATGGATTAGAGAAATAGGGCACAGTTGATGCATGTAAGCACATCACATATCTTGACAATGTTATAAATACTGTAAAAAAAAAATGGGGGGGGGGGCGGCGTTATGGAAATACAGTGAAATTAGTAAATTCAGGAACATGAAAATGCAGAAAATATAGTCACAAAACAGGGCTTGGAGAAAGCCTTTTGTTCCTCAGTGGAGCTGCGCTGAAATGCATTTTCCCAACACTGTATACTTGTTTAAGTATCATCCTATATACTAGCCTCATATTCGTAATTTTTATATCCCTTTTGCAAAGGCTGTCCCAACTAGGCCGATAGACACATAGTCTGTGTCAAATTAGCTAGATAGTAGTGATGAAACAAAGGAGTTTAAGATGTATATCTTTGTTTAGCATCTTTTGTTTACATGGTCATTAGATTCTTTACTGCCGGGTTTATATAACATTGCTACCTCAGTGAGTCAAACACAGATCCATTGTGGGTGAAATGGTCCCAGTGGGTCTCTTAAATAAAGGCCTACAAAATTACAAAAATAAATACACACAAGTAATTAAACGTGCTTAAAGGTATATGTTGTACAATAATAGAAATTGATATTTTGGGGGGGGGGGTTTACTTCATGTTACTATAAAGGCCATGTTGTGTGCGTGTGTGTCTAACACCATCCGTCTGTCCTTGTTTCATGCCCCACCTGCCTCAAAAAGTGTTACAGACACATGTGAGCTTGAGTGATTGAAGCCGATTACGCAGACTAAACAATGGCAAACAAGCGAGAAAGCTAGTGTTGTAACAGTAATTAACCTTGATCCATGCCTGAAACTTTGTTGGGTCTTTCAATTAAAGGAAATTGGGCCTGGAAAGTCCTTGAAAAGTCTGTTTAAGAAGGTGTTGAAACCCTGGTGTGAAAACACTTCAAAAAGCAAGCCATAAATCTCTGACGACTCTGAGAGATATTTCAGTGTTTTATATTAACTTTGTTCAGATTTATGACCTGCTGTCTCTATTTGTCTTCATCTCTCAGCTCTGAGGGGCTCAACGTCTAACTGAAGCTTGTCTAAGTGACATTCAGCAGTCAAAACTAGATCCAAACCAATGAATGTGTATTTTTTAAACATTGTTCCCTATTTTAATATTTTCCCAAACAAAAGCTTTGAGAGGTAGGTGTATTAAACCTATAGCTTATGTTAACTGGCTATGATATAATTTCTCTAATGTAATACCTGAAAAAATTGCATTTTCTTTTGTTTTTATAATGGCATATTTTATTTAAGACTCAATAGAAATTCAATGAAAGTGTTCTGTTCTTCTAGTGGGTTCTAAAGTGTGGTAGGTTCTAAAAGGTCTACAAAAGTTTGCTAAATAATAAGACACCAAATGTGGAACCAAACTCTTCACTGATAATTGCAGAAGTTACATTGTAAGCCGTTATCAGATGCTTTCAATCTGTGCCTCGTTCATATCCATCCAGTGCTTTCTTTGCCACAGGGAAATCTGAGGACGACTTTCTGCTCACAAATTAAACCCTCTGTGTCAGATGTTATTAGTCTGCATGTCTGTGTGAGTCTTTGGTGAGTAAATTGTGAGGAGGCCTCCAGCAAGCTTGCTGGTTTGAGATCCGTCGTGTCCTCGTGGACATGGCAAGGCTCTGAACCGAATATGGCAAGGCTCTGAACTCCCTTCAGGCCGTGTTTAAAGGGCCACAATACTGGGCAAGCGCACCCGGTTCAATCTCCAGCTAATGAATTGCAGCCTGAGACCATTACCGCCTGGCTCAGCCGGTCTGTGATGTGGTGGAGCGGTGATTGGCCTTATGAGCAAACTCGCTAAAATGAGTCCCAACCACAGTGGCTTATAGGGAGTGAGGAAAGGGTTCAGTGAAGTTGGGAGCCATAGGAAGACATCAAACTGAGCCTGATGAAGGATTATGTCTTAAGTGTATGGTTTTCATTAAAGAGGAAAGTACCGAAAAGCCTCATCACTCTCCGAGTGCACAGAAGATCCATTCTAATAGAGCCACTGTGAAACTCTGTTAGCAAAATAATCAACTCAGTAAAGGCTCCAGGGGCTGAATGAACTTACAGTTTTCATTTGGGTCCTTGCAGACATAACTTGGAAATAAATTCAACATTGGTAATTTTGTTAGGGAGGATTCCGAGCCCCAGCAGACAAGTATAAATGAATGCAATAATATTCGAATATTGAAACGTTTATTGGGCAGAAATGTGACATTTGCTGATAACTTGCTCAGAAATGGAATAAGGAAAAAAAATCAGTTATGCCTCAGTGATTAAGCTGCGTTTTATCATGCTACTAACAAACAAGCTAGGCCGTCTGTCTAGTGCATGTAGTGAGGATTAAGTTGAAAAAAAACCTTACCTTGATTCATCCGTGAACTGTGTGGTCAAAAAGGCTGGCGGTGCTTTAATGTAGCTAAGGCTACCTCAGTTCAGTACAATTTTATTTCTATTGCATTTTAATTGCCACTGATGTTTTTGTAAAGCAGATTTACAGAATCCAAGGAACCGAGACTCAAAAGGGGAACCCATCCTTCTCTGTTTGATACAGAGTGTGAGGGGGAATAAATTAGATTGTCCTTTTTCAACAAAAGGTACCACAAAGAAGCATTGCCATGAACATAATAGCTAATATACAGATGGTCAGAGACATAGTTTTTAATTTATAAGACATCAAGTGTGATCTACTTAAGTATTCATACAATTACATATATTTTTTTAATAAATCCAGTATTCCAAAGTAAAGGGAATGTTATCGGAATCATATCAATCTAATTAAAATCTTTTGTAATTAGAATTTTGTTACTTATTCAGGAAAACGCTTTTTTATATGAAAGATTTAGTATAAATTGTTGCATAAATCCAATCACGACGAAAATTTTAGGAAAACCTCCTGTACAAACCTTTAAAATAGTTAGAAATAAACACGCAATACTTCATGAATTCCTCTTATATACTCAAATGTACAGCTTCAGACAAAACCGCCACTTTAAACCAAACCATTTCATGTTTATCCAGAGAAACGTAATGCATGGCTGAGGATATGGTTTTAGCCTGTCGTTATTAGTAGCATTAGCATATGCTAAATCAGTGCTCAGCACTCTATTCATGTTTCATACCATTCACTCCAGCTCCAATGGGGGAGCCTCTCTGCATATTATTCAGGCTTATTAGATGGAGGAGAAGGAAGAGGCCTTTCTCGTCCCTCACTTTTCCATGCTAAGCTGGGTTTGTGGAGAAGCAGTGGGGAAGGTGAGGCCTACCCCACTGTCCTGCGTTGAGGCCAGCACTGAAAGAGCGTTCTGTATGGCTAAGCCTGTCATTCCGCGCCTTTTGAGCATGGAGCCACTGGGGGACAATCCCAGCCTTTGTGCTGGGCTGTTATTGCACTCCGGCTGTGTACAGTACTGAATGGCAGTGTGAAAACCGTGTGAAAATCCCCCCTGGCTCACATGTATTCAGGCAGCTTCGGGGGGACACCAAGACTTCTGTGGAACAATGAGGCATTTTTTCCCCTATTCCAGTTGCTCACAAACAAAAAAAATGTCCAGACAAATGCCCTGAAGGCTTCAAACTCAGACTAATATGTCTTTTCTGTTGTTGGTGGTTGATGCATATTTTGTGGGTCAGGAGTCGGATCTGCACGCTGCTTGTTTTTGTTGGAGCGAAGCTTCAATATTCTTCCCCCTCCCTCAGCCACAACAGAGGATGTGGTTTATTGTAATGATGGAACAGTGAAGGGGCCCGCCTCTGTCCAAGGTGACCTCATCTTTATTAAACAAATCACAAGGTAAAGAGTAATGTCTCGTTGCTTTCTCATTTGTGTAAACTTGGCGGTATGTTGCCTCTCGCATGCCTGCAGATAATCTCGGACTTGTTGTTCGATGATTATTAGGCTCGTATGGGATACAAACCCAAAAGGAACTGAGGAAATCTAATTAAAACTGGGAGATAATCAATGCCTCGAAACACCGGGTGGCTTAATTTATTACGTAAGGAAATCCTACGGAGGGCCATAAGAGAATACATTACTCAAATTAAAACGGCCTGCTATGGATCCTGCCCGCATTCTGCAGTTGTTGATATTTTCCCCACCTTTTACAATTGCAGTTGCCATTTTGTTTTCAGACTGTGGTGGTGCAAGTGTCAGGCCCGGCATGTCGACATGCGCTGCTCTTCACTGTAATTGGATCATTCTGTTTATCTGGAGACCGACTCCATCTTGGCTTTCAATAAATGCCAATCCGGCAGCACAGCGGACGGATGCCTCTCCGATAGCATGTCTGCATTGAGGCTTCTCCTCTCTCTGCGTGCTGAAAACACACAAAACACACACACACACTCGCCTCCCGGGTGCTTCAGTAGCCAGGGAAGAGGTGTGAAAAAACAGAGGGTGCCGCCACATCGACTATTGGATATTTGTGATTCCACATCTGGGCTCTGTTTACTCTAAAGTGCTCCTATGGCGAGGAAAACAACGGCGCTTGATTTTCTGTAGCATGCGCTTTCTTTTAAGTAAATGAGATTTCAGTCCATAGATTGGAGGGTAAAAAGAAGCACATGGGTTCCTGCGGCGGAATTATGAATCGATCTGATATGAGCTGGTCTCTCTCTCTGTGTGAGCCGAGCCATGCATGAAATAAACAGGAAATACATGTCGATAAACCGCCACACCCCATCCCTGTTTATGCTCCTATTTGGATCCGCTTGACATTGTATCCACACATGGCTGCTAGCACGTCTCCTACCGCATCCTGCCGGCCTCCCGCTAGCCTCTCTGCGACTGATCCCCATTCCTCAGAGGCTTCACTGTCTCCAAGCAGCCACCTTCTTGGCTCAGATCCTTGAGCATGTTTATGGCTTGTGAGGAGATGACCACTGTCCCCTCCCACTGCCTCAGTTCGGCATCACATTCCTCTCCATTGTCTCTGCCAGACAATGGGTCGTTGCCGTTTGTTCAACATCTTGTTTATTTCTCCAGGTTTAGAATATTCTGTACATCGCTATATCATTTGCTTTCGCATCAGGGTGCTTGTCCAAATATTTGGGAGCTGACAGGATGCAGAACACATTTCACCCTGTAGATAATAGCGGCGCCCTAAACCGAGGCAATATGCTCATTTAATTCGTCCGGCATGTTTCATTTGCAATTCATAGTGGCCGAAAGACTGCACCGCTCAATTAAGATAGTCACACATGTTTCTTTTTCCAACATTAATTTAGATACGAAGGGGAGGGAAACAATTTTCTGCGAGCATGTTATTAATTTTGCAAATGTCGAGCCATGCGTAATGGGGAAATTGGTTTTAAACATAGTTATTTGCGTGATTCCCCAATTTTCACCATTACGCCTGAGAAACTCCCACTACCTTGAAATGACTGACATAGAAACAAAACTTTACAATGTATTCCTCAGAGCAGCAGGGCAATTACACAAAGGGAGACTGACATTTTGTACAGAGACAGACAGCATAGTACAGCAGAAAAGGCTTTCCAAGAGCGCGGTGGCCATGGCAACTGGTTAACCTAGGAATTGGGTGGGGGGGGGGGGGGGGGGGGTTTGTTT
>JBBMFX010000016.1:7732224-7744427 GCA_037832545.1 Rhabdalestes septentrionalis | reverse complement strand
TTTCTTGCTTGGCAAAGGGGACAACCGCACTGGGGCCCATTATAAGGGACTGTTGGGACCAGGCCTTGTAAAATCTTTATTAGACCCCTCATATAGACACTGAAACAATTGTACACCAATGTCAAATTTCTCTACAACATGCCTCAGCAGTGAGCTTCCATCATCACTACAAAAAGCCCTGACGACTATTAATCTCCCTCTTGTTCATGCTGTCCGTGGATCCTCTCCATTTTCAAACAGACCATTTCATAATTATATTCATTATTTAAAACCGCATAATCTTAAATTATTAGTCTAGGTTGGTATGCCTTGAGGGCCCCAACTTGTTTCACATAATAATGTGCAAACAAGCACATTTCTTATTTCTTATTTTATAAATTGAAACTCATTTTCGAGAAGGGAGCCATGTTTTTTTGCTCAGATCCGAGATATGCCACCGTATGAATTCTATACCAAGTAAGCAGGAGGACTTTATGTTCTACCGTTGAGAATAAAAGATGGTCGGATTGATTTTGGATGCACTGCATGTGTGATGAACAGGGGCAGCTGGTATAAATGGGCTAGTGTGGACCAGCCCACCTCCTCCTTTCTGAGAGAGAGAAGCATCAAAATAAAATCTCATCTTTGACATCAACTTTGTTTTACTGTCTGGTTACAAGCTGAATATTTTGGACTCCTGTTGACCTGCTAGCTCCACCAAAAGGACATGCAAGTATGAATAGGGTGAGATGGGCCTGACTGACCTGTGGCCCTGGCTGTTGATTTAAACAGCCTATCTGATTTTGTGTGAAATGCACTGAGACGAATATCGGTATCTCTGAGTTGGAGCGAAGTAAGTCTTGTTCTGAGATCTGATTGACTGAGACCCTTTCTCTAAACCATTATAAAATAGTTATGAGAGTCAGATGTACTCAGATTGTCATTCCATGACAGTGTTTTATGCAGAAATCTTAAATCTGTTCCTCTTGTAGGTGGCTTGTGGCCTGCTGGTTAGGGAGTTGCCTCTGCAATCAAAAGGCCGTGTGTTTAAGACCCCGGACCACCAACGGCACCACTGAAGTACTCTTGAGCAAAGTACACACAGCCCCCCGGCGCCACTGTTGCCTTCTTCACATCTGTGAATGGATTCAATGCAGAGGACGCTGGGATCAATATACTACGTAATAAAAGAAATCAAAATCTCTCCACTATTGTAAAATCTATTGTAATGATGCAGATTTCTTTTAGCACTAGTATTTAATTCACTAAATTGGTTAGCTCTGTGCTAACGATGCTTTAGCAGCCATTCTCAAACAAGGAAATTGGAGTCCTGTAAATGCTTGTGATATTCAGGAAAGGTTTTTACTTGGTATATTGCTGGTTCACCCCATTCCTCAGCTCTACATCATTATATTGTCCGAACACTGTGGATGAAAATGCTGAGTACTGCAGTGTGGGACAGGCCCGGAGAATGAAGTCTGCACCCAGGCAGCTGTGACGAAAGACGCCTCCACAACCGTGAGGGTCTTTGATCTCGACCCCTCCGTGGAGCCACATTCATCAGCCTGCTTAGACACCCTCCCTCCTGCTCTCCGCTCTGTCCCCTACAAGCATGCCAGGCATGCCTTTTCATATCACACTGCTCTGGGATTGCTAAACACATTTTTGTGTCTGTTGTATCCAACTCCGACTCTTCAAATCGAGCATAAAAACAATAGGGGAAGAAAGAGCATTGTTGGGGGCATGCTGCTCACCACTGTCCTCTCAACAAGGACTCTTTAAGTCTGCTCAGTGTCTGCAGAGGACATCTCTAGCATCTTGGAAGCCCATGCGGGTATTACACTATTCTTAGCGAAACACTGCCTCTTTTCTCTTCTGGTTGGTTGTCTCTTTCCTCCTTTTGTCTTTAGTTTTCTGGGGTGTTTTTTTCTTTTTCTTTTTACAACTCTTGCCCCAAGACAAGTCTGTTCTGGGACGCCGTTCAAGACATAAATTCTCTCGCAGTTCAGAGCGAAGCTTGTGTTGGTGTATTGTTTTAGCGAGTTGACGACCTCACCGTGGCACCAGACTGGAGCGTTTCATTCAGTCGTGGCCAAAGATGCCTCCATATGAAGTTGTGGCGTGATATAGAGGTCTAATTTGATAGAAAAGCATGGCAGACCAGGGACACAAGATGTTCTTTCAGTAATGTTTGACTGAATCTGTAAAAAAAACTCCAAAAATGAGATGTACCAAAGGATATCAGAGCATTTTGTGTCTCGTTAGTTTGAAACTGGCTAGATAGCATTAATGCCAGTATGCATGAGCTACTAAAGACTGTCCCTGTTATGTACAGGCTTCTGAAATTTGATTGTCTGGTGACATTTTAGCGAGCCTAATCAAGTGGTTGGAGAGAAAATACCCCATTTCAAAATTTCAGCTGTAACATTTCTTGAGCTGTAGCAGTAGCAGTGCTCCCTTTGGATACAATTTCACAAAATTTGGTGTGCTTCCTCAGCATGTGGATGTCATGCAATGTGTCAAATCCTGTTCAATTTGAACCCTGATGTCACAGATTTTCCTGACATTCATTGTGTGCCTTCAGGCTTTGCTTTGTGTTTTTCACGGCCTGAAATCAGGTACATATAAATGTTTCGAAACGCCATTTCCGGCCACACGTTAAAGTCTGCAGACAGAAAGGCTTTCTCTCTGTTCACTGTGTTCTTTGACTTCTGTCAATCATTCCACAGCTCTTTCCCATTTTGGATTTTTTTTTTTTTACTGGCATTCAAGCTTAGTGCTTATTTTACCACTCAATAAAAGTGAGTCTTGCTGCCACTCAGTGGGTGTAACAGCAGTGTGACGTCAGCTGCACAACCTTACGCTGTCTAGTTCGCCCGCAGAGAGCCTGTTAACATCAGCCAAACTAAATTATTCACCAACACTGAAGTTTAGTGCAATATGTGATTGCATCAGTGTTTTACACTGTCCTGTCAGTCAGAGTAGTCTATACAGTTTCTGGGCTTGTGGACACAATGACAAATAGCACATAGGCGAAGCGCATATGTTTCCTTTAATGCGCATAACCTGGACGAGAATGATGGAATCAGGACAGTGTGGAGGGAAAAAAGCAACAGCTCCTGAAAGCAAACCACCCCGGCTTTGAATTGTGGTGTTCTGGGCATGTACGGCTGCAGGGGACTGGCTGACATCACTTTCTTGACAGAGACAGCAGAGGAAGTTTTGAGGTTTTAAGACGTATCTTAAATTCTCAGAACCTAACACTTCCCCCAAACTCGCCTTGCAGCAGGACAACGACCTGAAACTGTCTGATAATCAACTCGGGGGTGAAAAAGGTGATATTCTCAACCAGCGCTACCACCCAAATAACACCATTCACAATCAAATTCAGTTATTGAGAACAAGACAAAAACTTTCTTAATCTTGGCCTGCAAGAGGGTCACATGTATAGAAATCTAGCATAAAAGCATCAGAAATGGAGGGCCTTTTTTATTGAAGTGGCTACAGGATTTCTGTATGTATATTTGAGCCAAATTATTTATATCACTTGCTTAATCATGTGTAGGTCAACCTGGAGCCAGTAAACAACTCTGACCTGTCAGGGCATGGACTCCAAAAGACCTCTGAAGGTGTGCTGCAGGATCTGGTACCAAAAAAATAGTAAAAGAACCTACGACAGGGTTAACTTTTGTAGTAACAAAACCTGCCATTCTGGAGATGCTCTGACCCAGCTGTCTGTTCATCACAGTTCTATCTCAGATCTATTCGCACACCCATTTTTCCTGCTTCGACTTCCAGAACTGACCATTCATTTGTTGCCTAGTAAACCACACTCCAAAATAACTCCTATTCATTTCACCTGTTAGTGGTTTTGATGTTATGGCTGATTTGTGTAGAAGTAAATGCCCCTTATTTAACTAACATATAAGCTTCAAATGGTCAGTTGTATTTATTTTTGTGATTTCATGTACCTAAAGGAGTTAGAGGCAATTTTCATACTTTACAGCCTCTTTCTCTTGGAAGCAGACTGGCTGCGTTTCTTACCATGCTTTTAAAAATTCATTCATTCATTTTCTGTGACCGCTTAATCCTTACTAAAGTCACAGAAACCCGGAGCCTACCCCGGGGAGAACGGGGGCGAGGCAGGGACTCATCCTGGGTGGTGGTGCCACCCCACCACAGGCTTTAAAAAATCTTATATGTAAATGAATTGGCTAAACCCATCACCAACATAAAGCGTTTGAGTACATATTAAAACTTCTATTAAAACTAAAGAGTGTTTACATAGTACAGCTTCACCCAAAGTCAATTGAGTCAGTCCCAGTCTCACCACCTGCCACTGCATCTGTGCTGCTAAAGCAGTGTCATTAATAATAATAATAACAACTTTATTTCTGCAGCACCTTTCATACATCTGAATGCACCTCAAAGTCCTTTATCTGCGATACAAAAAATACAACGTAGATTACACATATAAAAAGACAGAAGAGAGAAGATAAACGTATATGATAAAAATCAACTGAAAGCTAAAACAGTATTTAAAACAAAGAAAAATTCAAACAGGAAGATGCAGCATCTTTCATGTTGAGATTGTCTTACAAGGGAGTGAAAGGTGAAGAAAACTCATGTGACTGTCAATGTGTGTTTTGAATGTAAATTTATAGCCAAGAATAACAGGTACATTTTTAACCTCAGTTTTAGTGTTTGGTGCCAGAGGGAACGCTGTTTTAAACGTTTATGTTTTATGGCTGTTAATAGAATTTCACTAATCCTCATTCAGTTCTAAAAACCTGTTCATCCAGTTCATGATATTGGACCCGACACACTTGGAGGAGAATAATAACTGCCAGTTTTGTAATTTCAGATAAAAGGGACACAGGTTAGGTTGCATGGCACTGAGTGATGGGGGGATATTGTACTCATTCTGAGTGAGACAGGACAATTATGTTCTCTTGGCCTCCTAGATGGCCACAGAGACCTGTGGGATCACCAGGGACTGAACTCCCAGCAATAGGGCCAACAATTATATCATTATATCACTTAGATCAAACTCTAATTTCGAGGCAGCGGAAATTTCCCATGAAATAGGCCCTTTAACTTCACGTCATTTCAAATCCAACGCGATGGAACGCAGAGCCAAAACAATTACCCACGTCACTGTCCAATTACTAACAGACTGTACTGTATTTAGAACTTTTCCAGGCCAGTCATTTAGATGTGCTTTCCAGCCCACCACCACTTACCACACACTGTTTATCCTCTAGGCTGTCAATCAAATCAGCCTGCTTTATTTGATAAAGCTATTTTTGTTCCACTGTGTGTGTGTGTGTGTGTGTGTGTGTGTGTGTGTGTGATTCTGCAGAGCATCAGAACACACATTGAAGATTGTCACTCCATTATAGACCCCCTCCCAATTTGAAGCCTTCTTCTGTGCTGGATGCCAAAGTAAATGGACACGGGTTAAAAAGGGATTTCCCTGGTGTCACCGGTTGCATTACGTGCTTTGTCTTGGAATAGGCTGTTCTGATTCTGAGTGCTTGGCACAGCGCTCAGCAAAACGAAACGTCATTCATATTTCAGCACGGCCAAGAGTTGCTTAACTTTCTGCAAACTCACAGAGAGAGAGAGAGAGTGAGAGAGAGAGAGAGCGAGAGAGAGAGAGAGAGAGAGAGAGAGAGAAAGCGAGAAAGAGAGAGATATATACAGAGAAAGAGAGAAAGAGACAGATCAGTTTATTGTTTTGATTTCTTCATAATACCCACCAACCCCCATTCCTCTCTTCTTCATACAAACACATACTCACTCACAGACAAAATGCATGGCAAGTATTCCCCTGCAGCACCCATATAATTACACACCAGCTAATCCTGTTCCCCAAATCCAGGTACCTACGGCTCCGTGGAGAAAATCCTATTGCTGCCGTGCGTTTCTCCATCTGTTTAGCATAGTGGGGCCCTTTTATTCCCGATTCTTCTTTGTCTTAAGCCTCAACCTAAAGCGCGGCGGCTCTGCGTGAACCCAGTGACACCCTTCTGTACCATATAGTGCACACGTATGCATTCCTTATTGAATTACCCACAGTTTAGCCCTTAAAACGTTCCAATGATTGGCAAATCTGCAACAGTCGTTAAGACCACGAGTCGTTTGCTTTGGATCCGTTCAATTTGACTTATTAGATTTTCTTCAAACGGATTGTTATAAACAGATGAGAGTGAGGACAGCTGTTGGCAAGCCAGAGTGTGTGTGTGTGTGAGTGAGATGAGTGTGGGTGGGTTTATGAGTGGGGGTTGAGGGTGAGGGGGTTGGTGAGGGCAGGATGAAGAGCAGATTAAGGAGGTGTGTCATTGCCTCTAAGTCGGAGAGTTGTGTGTGTGTGTGTGCGTGTGTGTGCGTGTGTGTTTGTGTGTGTGCGCGTGCATGAGCATGTGCGTGATAATGAGATTGGTTAAGAGTCATGCTGCTCACTCTCCACGCCACACACACCCTCGCCCCTCCCACAGCGCTCGACTTAACTAACCCCTTCTCTCATGGCAGGTAACCTTGTTTCACTCCCAGCCATGCTGCACCTTTAATTAGATTTGTATCCATCACACCACCGTACAGCCTTCATTTTCATATCATTTCTTTCTGAGGCTCCGTACCCATCTCCCCTTGCACGCCCATGTGGTCTTTTAATCATCTCTCATTAGGAGAAGCTCTGGAGTGATTGATGCATTAGTACACATGGAAATTAAGAGGTGCCTCATTATATAACATTAGTTCTGTGGAGGGAAAAAAAAACAACATTCCCTCCAATTTCCTACAGCTTGTTTAGTTTGTTTTCGGTTTCTGATTGAAGTGGGTAAGTTCTCACGCATCATGTAATCAAGATATAAGGAAAGAGGGGCAGTCTAATTGCTGGAGATTAAGCCCCGCCGTTCAGTAGCCATGGAGGCTGTTTGCTTCATGCTTGCTTTAACCCAAGCTAAATGTCACCGCTTTGCTGTGTGTTCAGACATTAAAGGAGAATTCTGCCAAAAGCTTCTGCCTGATTCACTGGTTTGGAGGTAAACCAAATGACCCAGGTGTGGTGCGTATAATGGCTCATTGTTGAGAAAGGTTACAATTTTAAACAGGTAAATATTATCATTCAATTCAGTTCAGTTCAATTGTATTTATAATGCACCAGGCTGTCACAAAGCAGCTTTACAGAGTCCAGGTCTGAGCCCCCAGTGAGTGAGCCGAAGGTGACTGAGGCGAGGAAAAACGCCCTCAGCTGGAGGAAGAATCCTCGGGAGGAACCAAGACTCAAAAGGGGAACCCGTCCTCCTCAGGTCCACCCAGACAGAGAGGAATGATAATCTTTATGGGGATAAATATTAAGAGAGGGCCTTGATGAACATGATTATAGACAGATAGACCCGCTATGGCTAACAGTTGGTTTTGCTAAGTGTCCAGAAGGGTTTTTGATGTGAAACAGAGAGTCCGACATCAGGATCAGGAGCTTTAGGCAGAGAGAGTTCATTCTGTTTAAATTCTGTTTACAGAGCATTGTTTACATCTATGAGGCGTGCAAAAGTTATGACTCCAGCATGTCTAGCTAGAAAGGCTCCTAATGTCTAAAACACAAATCCAATTAATTTGCCAGTCAAACCCATCAGTGAACCTAGAAGTGTGTTTTTATATGTCATGATGGTAATATAGTGGTATATCTGACAAAAACTTTGAAGACTATTTTGGCCCACAGCACTTTGCGTGCAACTCTCCACCATAAATGGCATGATAATTTGTGTTTTGTGCCCTAACATTCTCAAAGCTTTTGTAAAACCCTGCCAAGCTAAATGTCACTGCTTTGCAGTGTGTTCAGACATTAAAAGAGAATTCTCCCAAACACATCTGCATAATTCAGAGGTTCAGAGGAAACAAAGTGATCCGGAGCGGGTTTTTGGCATGGAATGGTTCGTTGTTGAGAAAGTTAAAATTGCTTCAGATTTTTTATGAATGGTGCTGAATAGACCCAGAGGTCCCGATGTCTAAAAAACAAATATAGCCATTTATTTATCATCCAAACGGTGACATAATGGATATCTTTCCACCTTTCCACCACGAAGGCCATGAAAATTTGTGTTTTAGACCCTAATCCTCTCAAAGCTTTTGTAAAACAATGGCCTGCAAGATGTCACTCTTTTGCTGTCAGTGGTCATGAATGGACCCAGTAATCTCCATAAAACTCAAAAACAGGCAATTTATTTACCAGACAAACCCATCAGTGAGCCATCAGTTTCTTTACGGTGTGAACATCTCATGTTGATGGTGGTACAATAGTGGTATACCTGAAAAAATGTTTTCTATTTGCCTTTTTATTTCATAGGCAGTTCATATATCAATTTACCTCAGAATATTTTGCACCCACTATCTGCCAGGACAATGTGTTTTAGGGTATAATCTAAAAAATGCCAAGCGAAAAAATCGCTGTGTGTTCAGATGTTAAAGGAGATTCTGCCAAAAACATCTGCATAATTCAGGGGTTCAGAGTGGGGTTGGTGGGCAATTGTGCACTGTTGAAAGATGCCCACAGTGAATGAATCCACGGGTCTCCATGTCTAAAACCCAAATATAGCCATTTTATTTACCACCCAGCGCCAATGGTGAACCAACACGTGTCTTCTGAGTGTTTATGTAGAATGTGGATGTTGCTAAAACAGTGGAAAATCTGAACTAAGAGAGTTTTCCTTGTGTCTCTCCCTCTCCACCATGAATTCCATGATTCTAAAATTGTGTTTTAGACAATAATCTACTGTTTTCCTGCATGTTCTGATGTGTAGAGTCTCAGACTGCAGCCTCAGAAGGAGAAACACAAGGTCGAGTGTTCAGACAGCCTTCATTTCATAGGCAGTGTTCATAAATCCAGTCTGTGCTTGAATTGCATCAGGTATCAAATAGTTAGAATATTAGCATTTTTCAGCCTCACTACGTCTAATAAGATGTGAGCGCTGTGTCTCTCTCTCTAGTCTGGCTTTAGGGGGTCTGGGCTAAATAACTGGCTCATTTGGCTGAAAATCTTTTTTCTCCAGTGCAGATAATATAAGTGGAGTCACGCAGCAGTCAGGCGTGAGGGCATTGTCGCACACACACTGTAGACACAACATCTCATATCTGATTAATATTTCTAAATATTATCACAGGATGTTTACGAGATGCAGAGCCGGTTTGTTTTAGCTCCGTGCCACAGACGGTTGCGAGCAATTTACGGTAAAAAGAAAAAAAGTCGCTGTGATGTAGAATATTAGATGGAAGATTTTTAATTACTGTTAACTGAATAGCCCTTAATTACTTGAATATAGCAACCTGAGGCTCAGTTAAGGCGGCTGGGGGTACAGAAGAGTCACATGTGAATGCATTATTAATGCCTAAATTGAAGTTGTTTTCATTTATTTAGTTGTTTTCGGGGGCATTTCCTTCACTCCGCCATCTGCGGGAGCGACTCTTTCCTCCAGGGAGCTCTGACCCAGTCTCGGCAGTTACAGTGTTTCCTTCAGAACATGCTGAGACTCTGTCAGATCTCTGCGGCTTTCTTTTTTTATTTTTTTCAATGTATGTCTAGGATTTACTGTTGTCCTTCTGCTGAACGGTGTACAGTAGTACTTTAGGGCTGTTTTCCCAGACACAGATTAAGCTTTGGTCTAGTCTTAATGGGTTTTAAATGGTGAAACGCCAATGACATTACAGCTTAGGCCGAGGCTGATCTTAATCCCTGTCCAGGAATCTGCTTATATAATAAATAGGGACGTAAAAGTACAACATATTGTGTACTGTCTCATAATCATGACTACCATGTTAGCTTGGCTTGAGCACTGAACTAGGACACTATAAAGTAACGTTTAATTATTGTACTTTTCCTATGTGGAATGTTGTAATAGGTTCCTGGTCCTGGAGGTTCTTGGGACGTTTTTGGGTTTTGTCAACTAGTTGATTAGTTGGATCAGGTGTGTTAGGAGCATGGAAGATACTCAAATGTGCAGACCAGGGTTGGGCAAACTTTCATGTAATGATATGTACAATAATAAGTACCTTTTGAATCCGTCCCTTTCAAAATCTGTCACGGAATCAGGACCACTTTTTATCTCATCGAATTACACCCCTGGTGATAACATAGTTTTGTGATTTACACAGTCATGTAATAAATGAATTACGCAGTCCTTTATGAAAACAATTCAGCATACCAGGTCAACAAGTTTGAGTTGAAAAATGACAAAAGTGCATCAAAAATGTAGATGGTGAACATCCACTGAAGCTTTTAATTGCATTGAATTAATGCTAAAATGTAAAAAGAAAATCTCCAATTCCTCAAGAACATGAGTGTGTTGTTAATCGAAGGTTTAGAGCCCACACTTTTGACAGAAATCTCTGAGCTACAAGTGAGAAATAATTTAACAGAATGAAAGAAATGGCGTTTTGAGATGTATACACCACGGGGGACCTAGGAGAGTTAACTTCACACAGCAGCAGAGTGCGAAAATTACACTAATGAAAATTCCACCGATTCTTCTTTTGAATCACGTCGGGCTCTTGGCCTGAGCCATGCTGCTTCGTTAGACTTCAGAGCGCATAAAACTGGACCAGTAATGGAATAGATGTCTAGAGACGCACTTAAAAGAGCGACTCAAAACGGATAGTGGCAGCTCCATTAGGGGAATGGCCTCCCCTGGAAATGAGGTGCTTGGCTTATTGAAGGTGGGCTGGTCGAAGCCTGTGCCTGCTTCATCAGTGTGGTCATGGAAAGTGGGTGGAGACGCATGCAAATGGGGCCACTGCTGGAGCACAGCTGGGAGCACTGGGAGGGGGTGGGCTCCTGGGACTGCTTCGCCTCCCTCTCTCATTTATAATGGATGAAGCAGCAATGGGGGGTGGGAGAACCTGCAGCTGGGAACAGCCCTGGTCGTGTGCTTTAGTCCTTATTTAAGGCTGGAAACACCTACAGAAACACGACCAACAAACCTGCTTTCAGGAAATACAGCCTGTCCTCTGCTCCACGGTTGGTACTGACCAATACGCTGAGCTTTGCATTTTCCCTGCAGTCTAATACATGGCTCTCTCGTTTTCAGGCATGCTCACAAAATGAAAAAAACAAAAAAACAAACACATAACACTGTTTCTAAATATGGACCATGTTGGACTGGAGCGTCACTGAATAGCTGACGGTGTTGGTTCCGTTCGTCTGAGAGTAGTGCCGTCTACTCATTCATCCATCCCTGGTCTCCAGAGATTATCAATACTGAATGTCAAGTGTGATTGATGAATGGGTGAATATCTGTCTGGGCTCTTGACCTTTGCCATATTGGGGTGAAATGAAACACATTAAGGTCCTGAATGCAGCCTGAGCCTCATTAGCACAGGAAAAGTTCCCCTATTCACCTGTCACTCATGGATTAACATGTTAGTTATGCCGCGATGTTGTAATGTGCATTTGTGCTAGGCTAGACCCATTCATCTAAGGGGCCATTCTGAATATCTCGTTGCCTGAGCCATTACACTACAAAGAACAAATGTATCATCTCTGAGCCATTACGCTACTGTCCTCTGCAATTTTCAATGACAATATTACTCATACTAAACTGCTATTATTACCATGATACACTATATGCCATCAGCGGCGAAAAATAATTTGCAGGCAGACAGAAAATCAATCAGATGGACCCACACCTCGGTCACACTATCAGGCAGCTGGTCCGCAGAGGCTGACCTTCAACACTGCGACGAAATTGTCATTTAGTGGAGGACTATCTTTCCAACCCTGCTGGGCTCGGGACACCTGGGCCGAGCTTATTTCAAATGCAGAGAAAAGACAGAGGGAGATGACAGCACCAGACATAGCCTCGGGATCAGCTGACATGCTGGAAACTTGTCAAGTGCTCTACAAACCTGTGTACCACTCACTGGAGGCTGGAGGAATCGCGAATGAGAAAATAATGTATTGTCTTATGCTGTGGGAAGTGGTTTTCTTTTCTGTCTGTTTTACAATGTACACTGTAGGCCAAAAGAGTGGAAGCGTGGAATTTGAAAGTTCAGGGACTTTTGAACGTTTTTTTCACAGGATAAATTAATACGCTTGTTAAAATAGGACAGCTGTGCTAACTGAGGTTTTACTTCTTATTGCTGAATAGGTAACATTCTTGAGATTACATAATGTCACATGTTGGCTCTATGCTAAGCTACTTTTATGAGCTTTTGGTGCATATGCACAT
>JBBMFX010000016.1:7697269-7722934 GCA_037832545.1 Rhabdalestes septentrionalis | reverse complement strand
ACGCACTCTCGCAACACGCAAACAAACCAGCTTCAGACAGCCACGGTGGACTTCACGCCGAAGCAGCTGCTGCACTGTTTCATCATCTTGTTCAGTGATGGCACAAAACTCAAAACACGCCTGTCAAAGATGGCCTGGATTCTGACACGCACCCGGAGTGTATTTCCACTAGATCTTCACCAGCGGATCAGTCAGAATCTGCTTTATTCTCCAAGTTCAAGATGTTTCATGGAAATTCTCTCAGTGCTGTCGTCAACTCGAATCCCAAAAATAAAAACTGCATCTGAAAGTGTGAAAATATTCATCAAATGTCTCATATTATTCATATGTATGAGAAATAATCTTTGTATATTTTATCTTCATTGTCTATGACCATGTCCTGTTTCCCTGGGATATGAATATGAAGATGCACACATGCAAACTTCTCATCCAACTGTTTGGTTAAAACCAAAGGAAACTCTGTAATAATAGTTAGTAGATTATTATTCATTTATTTGTATCTGAAACTTAGTGTGTATTTCCCTAAATCTTTTAGATGTCAGTGGATCTTTCTTTATTCTGGTTTATTCACATGAGCTTGGTTGTAGTCTCCGCACTGTGCACAGTAATCGGAAGTTCTAAAAACGTGCGAAGTCTCAAAATCTACTGATTACTTCATATTAAACAGCCCATTTTAAATTCACTTTTTTGTGATATCAAGAAAACTAATATCCATTTTGCTGCCTGTTCAGTCTACAGAAGCTTGGCTCTCCCATTTGAGTTCAGATGTGTCTCAGTCACAGTCAGAACAGAAATAAGACCAGCCTGTCAAAACTGAGCTCATTTAAATAGGCACAGCGACAAAGGCAGCCCATTTGATTTGAAAGATTTCATGAATTGTTTAATGAATTGTTATTGTTTTTGGTACATAAAGCCACATGAGCACCATGAGTGGACTTTTGCTTGAAATTAATCTCAATTATTTCGACTCATTTAGAGAATAGCCTGGGGAAATATGTTTAGTTCCTTGTTTCACGGTGTTTCTGAAGCGAATTCGCTGTGAGTTAAATTGGACAGAGCAGATTTTATCCCATTGCAATTGTTTTAGAAATGCAACATGAGGTCTGATTTTGTGGACTGGTATTGTGTCTGACATCCATCATGTTTATCACACCCGATAGGGGAGATTATGCCACTGTCATAGTGCTCCTGATGTCATAATCGTCTGGTGAAGTCTTCCCGAACATCTGTCAGTTTAAGTCTGGCTCCTCGGAGTCAGCGATTCCCTACAGACTCCATCAGCACGTTTTTGTTTTTTTGTGTTTGTGATGCAGGGAGAAACCCTCACCTGTGCAGCGCTGCTTGCGATATGTTCTTTGACTGCGTGTTTGGAGTGTAACCCGAGTGAATACAGCCAGCACGTTATCTGTACAATGTGCTGCTCATAAGACAGCCACACTCCTCACTTATTCTCCAGAGTTTACAAGCTCAGGCAAAGCACCAGTCATGCTCCAAACCCCTCTTTATCCTCATGCTCTGCAGCTTACACTGCTTTTCTTTATCCCCCCTGCTGCCTGCCTGAGATTTAGACAATGCTGGTGGTCTTGCCTTTTTTTGTGCACTGTATAAAGCAATGCTGCAAAAGCATACAGAGGAGACAAAACACGGCTCCCTCTTTCTCAGCCAGTTTGCCTCCTGTCCAATTGGTGAGTCTGACAATGTGATTTAACAGCAATTTAACAGGTTATACATGAAACTGGCACATCGGCAGCCAATTATATGCCACTCATCAGTTCAACAATGACATATTGTATGGTATGCAATCATCTGTGAGTTTGGACCCTGCCTCTATTGTATGATTGATATAATCGAATAGACTGTATAGCTATGAGAGAGCTCTGCAAGCCTGGGTGGTGTTCTGAGTGACGTCTTCATGAGCCAGAAGACCAAACCCCCTTTTTTCTGAACAAAGACAGAGCCGAGAGAGACGCGAGGAAGCAAGAGAAGATGGGGTGGTGGTGGGGTGTGAGAACTTTGTCACAGGCATGCAAGGGAGAGAACTGTATTTAAAATTTATTTGGAGAGGGGAGTCCAGTATCCTCACCAACAGGTTTTAAATCCATTCAAGTTTTTTGTATATAAATCTAAACTCTCTACATTTGGATTATTCCTCATTTCTTCTTGCACCTCAATGAAAGATCCATGGCTATTTCATCGCCTTGGTTTCATAGAGGCTGCCCAAACTGGTTATTTCATAACTCCATTCAAGCTTTTTGTATTGGAATCATTTTAGAAGACTCCCTTCATTTGCATAATTCCTCATTTCCCAGTAAAAGATCTTAAAGAAGTGATTTTGTTTCATTGCCTTGGTTTGTTAGTGGCTGTCCGACTGCAAGTGTAATCACCTCGACTGTCTCCTCTGGCTCACTATTGACCAACAGCAGTATTACACAACCTTGGCAAATAAACTAAGCCTTGATATTAGAACCAGTGCAGAGAGACAAGCAGAGTGAATAAACACACATGGTGAGAAGTTGCCAGTCATTACCAGATATCAGCTGTTAGATTGGGTATCTGGAAAAAGGTTGAGGATTATGGGACTAAGCCTATTTTGACTACAGATTGTGCGGGGGCACTCAGAACGAGCACAGAAGCCAGATAAGAGATTAAAAATGGTGAGCCACCAATCGCTTGGCAGCATTGGTCTACAAAAGAACATAAACACGAATGATCCCGGATGTAAACATCCCAAGCCCTTCACTCGAATTGTAAACCAAAGGGGCTGTTTAGGGTCTAGTGCCCATCTTACGTGTCTCTTGACCTTCAGCTTACCCATAGTTTACAGAAGGACTTCGCCATTCAGGCTCGGGATGCTTATAAAGAAAATTTAGCTCATTTCTGATTCTTCTGTAAGGCAGGGGGACACAACAAGCGTCCCTTATTTTAACAACAACAAAGATCTTTACCACCTTAAAAGCACTGAAAATGTGAACAGGCTTTGAGCACAAAATCCTTTGTTGTTGCAGCTCAAATCACTGGAGGATAACAATATAACAGCAAATCGCACACATTCAGAAATATTCTGAATAACGGCATCGTTAAATCTGCTCAAAGTAAAGTTTAACATTATTTGTTGTGTTATGGAGTCTTCTGTAGTGCAGCCTTCACCATTTTTTTGTGTTTTTATGTTGGTTAATTTTCTCTCAATACAGTACCCAGCATGCCTTTTGCAAATGTTTCACAACACCACTGTGAATCCCTGTGGTGTCAACCAAATCCTCACTGCCTGCCTCACTACTGATCTACAGGCCAATAAACACAACCAAGCTAGTGATTCCATCTCTCTACATAAAAATTATATTAGAGATCTTTTTTTTTAATCATCTGAGTCCAAAAAGAAGCTTAACTAAGCGGCTTCCCACTTGAAAGGGGAAAAATGGTTTTAGTTTACTGAATGGTCGCCATTTTTTACAGGAAACTCACTGTAGCTTCTGGCTTGTTGTTTTGTTCATCTGAGGCACTTCTATCATTCTAGTAATCCACTCTATCCACTGAAAGGATGATTTGAAGACAGTCAATACAGTTAAAAGCCTGCAGTAAAATGTTCTGCTCCCTAGCAGTGACGTTTGCTTTCTGTCTTTCTCCAGGTCTACCAGGCCACTTGGCCACAATAAAGCCATAACCTCCCAAAAATCCACCCCCAACAAGTCCCAGTAGTTCAAAACTTCAAGGTCTGTCACCATAAGGGGGGATGGTTTAATCTTTAAACCAGAAAAGCCCACTCTGCCGCATTGCTACATCATGTGAACACTTGATGTCTTTGTTTTGATCCGTTCAGAAAGAGAAATACATAGAAAAATCATGTAACTAGTTCTGACCTCCCCTAACAATTGAAGTAAATGTCAATTTAAGTCAGTTTATTAATGAAACAATTATAAAACTATTTGAGTTTTAGAAAAAAAAGAAAAAACGGTTTGAAAACAGACAGAAAAAAATAGGACCATCAAACACCATACACCTCATTCCATTACCCACACCTGAAGACAGTAGTAAACAGTCACCATGGCCCGTTTTATTCATCAAAAATTCCTCACAAGGTGATTTTAATGTGGACCTTTAATGTCTGAACAAAAAAAAAGGAATGAGTTGATTGGTTTCAGGTTCCTTGTTGATTCCACTGGAGTTCCCCGTTCCCAGTGGTTTCACCTTGGCCCATGTTTTTTCTGCTAATGTAGGAGCTGAATCGCACCACCTGACAGACAAAGGCAAGCAGGCAGTTCATGTGAGGACAGGAGTGAAGTTCTTCATTGTTTCTGAAACCTTATATCCAAGCTCACCTCCATGCATCACGTCTGACGACTCACTCCCGAGCGTCTGCATGAGGCTCCAGACTGATCTTATCGGCCTGTTTATTCACGGTAAAAGACATCAAACCATTTACAAATGAAAGTCATGAAGTGTGCTTTTGTTTAGAGGTGTAGTTACACACTTATAGCACCCATAGCCCCTGCTCACTCTCAATACCTACCAGTCTTTATCTTGAAAAGAAATCTGCCAAGACTGATCTAATCGTCCCCGACTTGTCTGCACATCGGCCTGAGTTCTTTTCCACGGCAGTTGGAACATTTCCAATCTCCTGTACAACTTGCCCCCAAATGTATTATAGATGATTTACGACACATTTATAATTTGTCATTATACTTTTATTACAACGCACTATAATGTTCTTAATGATGCCTTTGTTTGATTAGGCCCTGTGTGCTAATGTGTGTTTTAGAAAAGGGAAAAAAACACAGAAATGAATCTTTGAGACGAGAATTTTAAATGTTTTTTATTACTTTTTTCATTTATTAAAGAGAATTTCTTTACAACATACATTTACCTGTGAATCAGATGTTAAGGAGGTTGGAGAAGGGCGAGAAAAAAAAAAAGAGAACGTGACAGAACGATATCTTACAGGCATACAAACTTCAAACGATTTAAAAAAAATGTCCAACTTGGTTTGCCTCTAGCAGTGTATAGCAAAAAGGGGTGAAAGACAAAAGGCACACCGAAGGGCCCACTGTCCACAAACGCCAGTAAAACCTGTGGGCCGAGATGCATTACTCTGAAGAAGAGGAGTGAGTGTGAGTGTCCCTTTACTACTCCTAAACTGACCCAACACGGTCAATGCAGACCCTATAAGCATGTATGTACACGTTAGTCCAAGCAACCACGTGCCCCAGGGCCAGGAAGGGCGGGGATCCTACTTTTAGCCAGTCCTGTCCCTCTGATTGATGAGTTGCTTACTTTTTGGAAGGACCTGCTCTCTGAAACAGTAGAAAACTCAACAAGCCTACAAAGACTACACTGCCCGGATCATTTGGGGAAGAGGTAAGCCATAAAACGTGTCGAGAAAAACAGTTAAATACCAAAATCAGACAGTTAAAACCCCCCCATTTTATACAACAATGATAGAGTTAAGAAATTATATTAGTCGGCATCTGTCATAAACATCGAAAGCATTAATATGTTCCCTAATATTATTCAAGTGCTTCTCTTCACAGGAGCCAGCCTGTATTTGCTGCCTAGAAACTGGAGTTTTATTATGACTATTGGGAGCCTGGTGCGCTGAGGGGTGGGGTGGGGCGGGGCATTAGTTCTGAAGCGGAAGTGTTAGCCATTATCCTATTGCATTGTATCAAATCCAAAAGAGGCCTTTTCAAGAAAACACCTAGCATATGTTGAAATGAAAAAAAAAAAAAAATCAGGACTGTTTAGAAAAAAACAAAACAAAACAAAAAACAAAAACAACGTGAACATGAACAACACTGCGAGCACAACAAAAGGGCGTTTCAAGCGTTTCATTGGCACAATCAGAAATCAATTACAATGTTCGTGGTTAGCCCCTTGCCCTCCCAACCAATATATTTTCCAAAAGGGAGCAGAATGAACAACAAGAACACCTACATTCTTTAATTGCTTTTTCATCAAACAAGGGAAATACGTAATCATAAGAACTACTAGGTAACAGTTAACAGCTAACAGACTCTTCACTACTCAGGGGTGTAAGGCACAAATTTACACGTGGAAGAAAACCCAGAACATAACAAACCAAAACAAAACAAAAAAATCCCCCAAAACAGCAGGCTACCAAACGTGGAACACAACGAGTGCCTGTGTGAAGATGTGACTAAAAAATGATACTTTTTGATACCTGCGAAAGAAAAAAAGGAGCCCCCCCCCCCCACCCCCCTTGCTGGACGAGAGCCAGCATGCACCCATTTGTCTCGCTGCGTGTTTTAAGTATGGATTATCTGGGGCTTGTTTGTTCTTCTTCTTCTGCTTCTTCTTCATCTTCTTCTTCTCAGTCTTTGCACGCTTTCATGCACAACAGTGAATCAGAATGGCACTCGGTGAAGCTGTGGCCATTAGGAGAAGAAGTTACTGACACAATCCACAGTGCTGAATAGAGATGCCCATGGAGAGGTGAGGGTACGATCCAGGAGTTCCAGTCTGAGGATTTTTTTTCTTCTTTTCTTTCCTTTTCTATTCGTTTTTTTTTAAATTCCCCACAAAAGGAGGTTCGACTCGGGGTTCTGCTAGTTCAGAGCCCTTCCCGGGCTCCTCTGGCACAGTTCAATAAATATCTCCTCCATGCAGAGACCTTAATTCTCTCTGAGTTCACTTAGCAACGTCCCAAAGAAGTCGGAGGATCTTTTTTTTTTTCTTCACCGACGAGAAAAAGTTGTACTGGCTCCAGTTGAATGACTTTAAATAATTTCACACATGATTAATTAAAATTAAAAAGTTCTCTCTCTCTCTTTCTGAGCCTAAAAAGAGTCAGTCTTTCTTTGAAAGCACTTTATTAAAAAATAAATACGACCAGCTATTAGTACTAACAGTCACGGGTTAATCAGTCACCAGTTACAGTAGACGATTTTTTTCAGACCTCGCTAAAGGCAGAATTTGATTTCTGTGTCCAGTAGCTGCAACACTGAGAGGCATTGAGAATCTTTTTTTTTTTCTTTTTTGTTATTCTAATTTCACAGTTTTCCATTGTAAACCAACTGTTGTTCCAGTCTGAGCTTGGTGCGTCCAAGTGCTTTTAAACTGGGGCATATCCCAGCTTCAGAACTATACAATTACGCTCCTCTCCGTGATGTGCTTTTGGCAGTCCAATAACAAAACAAAACACCGGTTGCGACGTGGCCGTGTCCTCAGCTTGACATACTGTCATCTCAAGAAAAAAAATGGAGCACCACGCGGGCCAGCGTTAAAAGAGAGAGACTTCTCTTTTCAGTAGCACGTGTTCCATCTACCACCATCTGGGGAACAGGGAGTCGACCGCCTGAGCTTGACACGACATATATATGAAAAACGTTGTTTTGTTTTGTTTTCTTAAAAAAAAAAACAACAACAGTGAGTTGCATTTCCTGTACACAGCTGTACAACGCAGATGCACTTTGTGTATCCCCCGGTTTCCCCTGGCACTGATTTATGTGCACGAGTCACTACACTTGACTTTTGAGGACAGGGAGACCTGCGAGGGTTTGGGTGGGATGTCGGGCTTGAGGTGCCTGCCCCCTCCGAAGCGGGGTAGGGAGCCGTAGGAGCTGAGGCTGGAATGCCGTGAGAGACCCACGGGTGGTGGGGAGCCGAGGTGCATGGAGTCCACCCTCTGTGGGGCTGGTGGTGGGGTTTCGGACCGCCCGAAGCTGTGGTTCCGGGAGAGGTGCGAGGAGTTGGAGGAGTTGGTGTTGTGCTGTTTCTTTTGCTTGCTGGGGCCCGCAGGGTATCCGCGACCGTACAGGTCCAGCCTCTTTCCCATTTGCGGGACTGCTGGCGGCACCACCGAGGCCAGAGAAGCCTCCCGCTGCGGGACCCGAGGTGGTATCCCATCGCTGTCTGACATGCCAAGGCTGTGGCACGGACTCTTGATGGTTTTGTATTCCAGAGTAGCGGCCTGGTCGTCGGGCAAGTGTGGCTGTTCCACGTACTCGTGCTGGTAGGCCTGCTGATGCTGGTGCTGGGGTAAAGGCAGCACTACCACACTCGGGATGTGGCCCGGAGATGCTCTCAGCGGCAGGTCGGTCGGGATGACAGGTGAACCCATGGAGGCGAGGTCTTTGGCACAGGCATTGATCAGGTTCTGGTTCCGCTCCCACTCTCGGCTGCCCCGGCTTGGTTTGCGGCGCGGCTGCATAGGAGTGGACTCTGGAGTGGGCAGAGCAGCCAGGTCCAGATGGTGCTGCTCAGCCTTGATGAGCGTCTTGCCATTGGTCAGGCGTCCGTTGTGCATCAAGGGTGCAAGGATCGCCTCGGGACGCCCATCTTTAGCTTGCGTCTCGAACAGGCCTGTCAGTTTGGTGACACTGTTCATAGAGCCGCGCCGAGAGTTGACACAGTCTTTGTCCTTGCGTCCGGGCAGCTCGAAGTCCCGCCGCCGGTGGTGGTCGCACACACAGTAAACAATGATGCCTGAGAAGACGGCACCCATGACGAAGGCCAATATCACAGCCACGGCCAGCAGAGTGATGGGGACCATCTGATCCCGGCCTTTCTGGAAGCTCTCGCGAATCACTCCTGCGAAAAGAGTTTGGAAATGTTCTACGTCAACATGGGAAATATTTGTTTGCTGGATGAAAACATTCTCAAGTATACCCTATATAGGAGTCTGGAAATTAATTATAAACACCCAGGCAAGGATTATGGCTGTGCTAGAGTGCAAAACAATTACTGTCAAGGAAGAAAAAATCTTCAGTTAAAAGGGATGCAAGCCGTGCAACATTAAAGTCTGCCAGACAAACAAACCCATGACAACTCCTTTTTGAATGCTTTTTTTTAACAACACAAATTTAACAAGAACTGCAAATATCTCGCGAATGACCCACGGTACTACTGCTGCTAGAGAAAGTTTTCATGTGCTGCATTTAAATCAGGGATTATTCAAAACACACCAAGCACTTAAAGCACAAAGCTACCCAGACAAGTTTCTAATGATTACTGCATGAATGTCTTCATAATGAGCAGAGGAGGAAAAAAACTCAGCAGAACAGTATGTTAACATTAACAATGCCGGGCAAAGATTCCTGAGGTTTCTATAGGGATTGAGGGAAGAGGTTTTCATTGTTCACACAGTCAAACTGCAAGCTATGATACATCATGTTTAGCACAGATTGTGATACGAGCTAAATGGGTCTCGAGAAATCCACAGGGTTGTGTTTAGACTCTGTACTTGGCACATTCACTCCGATCCTTGGCTGAAGAGATACAGAAAGCTGATCTTTAATGGAACGATCCTTGAGTCATCTGTCATGGTGGTGCTAAACTCGACCTCCTGATGTTCATTTACAATGGTGCTGTCACTGGCTATGTGTTTCCCATTCTGGAGCAAGTGCCTGCCTTTTTAGAGACGACTGTGTATCATGAGGCTTTATCTTGTGGCAAGCAGATGAATGGGTGTCATTTTTTGGTGCAAGAACCTGGTTGACAAAGCGGCCCGTGTGTACGGCACACACATCTGCTTCTTCTCTGCTAATGGAGAGATCTGACATTTTGCTTTCAAGTTCATCCGCAACCCCCCACCAAACCCTCCCACCCCCCAAGGATTTTTTTCACCTCACAGCTCTGTTCCATGTCTGTTTGATGTTTTGAAGGGCTTCACATGCTTCTCCATACATCTCCTGCACACAGCAGGGAGGATAAAGACCCCTGAATATATATTTGTCTGCCATTTTAAGATGTGCAATCACTGAGACAAGGACTGACAACATAGTAGTACAGCTTAAAGAAAATGTTTAGGCAAACTGTCAGCTCCTGTGGCCTTTAGCACAAACACCTTAAGAAATGATTCATGCTCAAGCTGAACAGCTTTTGTTGAAACACAATGAATCTGATTGTGATCACAGAAATAGCTGTTGATTTTTTTCAGGTGGCGATTCAAAGGGTAGCTCTGCCAAAAAAGCATATTTCAAAAATGATATGAACTCAAGAGGCTTGTGCTTCTGCTCTTCACTCTCCGATGGCTTCTTCACTGTTAGCTACGTTAGACTTTTTTGAGTTGTCCCTCTCCTTATTTACTCTATTGATCCTTCAGGAAATTACTTAAGTCCTCTGCACTTAACCTGAAAGAACCACTCAACAAGTCTTGGGGAACCTGTTGGTTATCTGTCTTTGGAACACAATGGAAAGCACTAACCACTGCATACTCGGAACACTCCTCAAAACTGACTGTTCAATTACTGCTTAATACTTCCAATCTCTTGACAGGTGCCACTGTAACGAAATATCATCACCTTTCAGTGGTTTTAATGTTTTGGCTGATAGGTGTATACGATATAAGTGGGCTAACAACTAATTGCAAGAGTCTGGCTGTTATGTTTGCTCCTTCAAATTGATCTTAGACTGTTTTTATACAGTGTTTTACCCAAGATAAGGCTGCATTATTTTCCTTCTCATTTTACAATTAAGAAAAAGACCTAACCTTATTATGTTTTGCATGGCTTGTATGTTGCATCATTGTGGCTCACCAGACAAAACAATTTCACACAGCATACTTCCCACTATTTCTGTTATCTCCATCTAACTTTCACTTTGTCTTTTGTATTAAACTTGCAGACAGAACCTTTGTCTCACTGCACATTTTAAACTCTGTTAGTTGGTGGTCCTACGCACTTTAGGCTCATCTGCGGAGTCTTAGCAAACCATACAATAATTTAATGTGCACTGAGAGTGCATATTGTGGTCCCACCTCGCCACAATTTGCACTTCGTAGGGGCTCCTTCATACCTCTGGCCCAATGTGAGATAAGAGAGTGAACATGAATTGCCTTTGATGAGTTGAGGGAGAAGAGCCCACTTTTAAACCAATCTTGTCTAGCCACTGCACCTTGTTTGAAGTGGAGAGGAAAAGAGCAGCCCGCTCATTGGAGATCAGGCTCAGGGACAGAGGCTCACTCCAGCCCAAGAGATGAAGCTACTGTGGGCCACTCTCTCTGACCTTGACACCGGGCTGTGAGGATATTGGAGGGGCCCCTCTCACCCGGAGCCTCCGGGCTTCATTTGGACCTTTGAAGATTTTTAACTTTCATGTATGAAGTCAATTGTTTCTTGAGTAAACTTCAAAGGAAGTCTGCAGCCATAAAGAAGCCCAGGTCCACGACAAGTAATGCACTGCTAGTTAGACGCACAGGGCTAGAAAGTCTCTTCTTACCATTCCTACTTTTAGGTAGACCTGTTTTTTTTTATTTTGGAGGCTTTAAATGCAAAAGCCATTGTCAAGGCTGCCGATAAAGCCTCGTCAAATAGTCTCATAAAATTCATGGGCACCAAATAAAACCCTTTAATGCAACCTTTCCTTCGCAGGTCGTTGACAGGGAAGCGGGCACGAGAACAAAGCTCGAGACGAGCATTCCACATCTGAATTTCATGAGCCTTTGGTCCCGGACAAATTAGGCAGCTTGGAAAACGGTTCACTGCATTCGAGCAGGCTTTAAAAAAAATAAAATAAAAATCCAAAGTCTTGCTTGTCAATATGCTCCATCCTGTGTGAAGAAATGACGTGTGAATATTCACAGAGACACCTAGGCAATCCATGTGGCGTGATCTATCTTCTTTTCTAAAGTTGTTGTGCAGGTTTATGCCTGCATCTGAAGTTGGGGTGGGGGTGGGGGGGCACAATTAAACGTTGCAATCAGACACATACGTGTGTAAAAATGAGCCACCGAAGACTCTAAATCACTTGCTAAAGCACAAGAGTGAGTGTTGATTGACGACGGCCGTGGGGGTGGGGGGGGCGGGCCCAGTTTGAGTGATCCATGTTCCCGTTGAATCGCTCTCACAAGAGATATCCTGCATCCAAGCGGGATGGAAGACTCTGCCATCGCCACTCTAATATGTTTACTTCTGTGTAACATAATCAGATAGCCTCTCTAAACGCTTCATTCCAAATGCGTTTGCACAAAGAATGGGGAGGGGGTGGTTGCGACACTCTCAATATTTGTTTCTGCTCTCTCTGCGAGGTGTCTCTAATTCTTTAGAAAAACAAAACCACCGCTGATCCTCAATCAACATTTCCTCTTTTTTATTTACCCACGTTTTCAACATTATTCCACCACAGTACGTGGCGACCGACGTTTATTGAGCAAACACTCCGAATAAATCTTCCAACACTGAACTACTGGAGTCTGTCTACACAGCCCATAAAAAACATAAGCCTACATGATGCAGGAGGCAAAAGGTCTCCACATTTCATCAACTGAATGTGACGTTGTGTTCCGAAGCTACAATAGGAATAAGTAATGCCTCCCTTCTGTTATTATTAGGCCATAAAAACGCGATTCCTTTTTCCTTTCCATATTAATAACATAACACCAGTCTCACTGCTTTTAATAGGCTCTCTGTTGCTCTTTATTTGTCAAGTGCCATTACAGGAGGAGAAAATTACTAATAACTGTTCCGTTATTGCCATGTGGTCACTAGTTTTAGTTACTTTCCATCTCAGCAACTCCATAAATGCTTCGTCTTATTCAATTCATTCTGATGTTCTTGGAACACGCTCACTGAAAGTGCTCCCTTCTCCCCCACTAGTTTAATTGTGCCTTCGCTGTCAGGGTCATGAATGGCTGATTATGCATCTGCCCTAGATCTACCGTGAATTTTAAAAGCCTTTGTCTTCTGCATCCTTATTAAGGCCATCATTCGTGTGTATTCATAATATTTAAGGTTTAAGCTTGGCATATGCCACAGTGCAGGGGTCTGTCATTCACGGCTTCCATGCACGAGACATCGCTCACTAAAGTGCACACGCCCACTCTCGGAAAATGTCACGCAGTGCTGCGTAAACACAGCCATATAGATTCTAATCATAGCAAATATTATACAATATCTTGCTGTGACACACTACAAATCAAAGGTGAATTTGGATTCGTATTCGCTAGCTTCTTATTCAGATTTTCCCTCCCAGCTCTTCCATTCTGGCACTCTTGCCTCACCAAACTATTGGTAACTTTTAAGGTGGAATGACAATTTGAATCTTGCAAGAAAGCCTCATCAAATCACATGCACCAGAATGCAACGGACATACATTTTAAAGTGGAGTTTGTATAAGAAGCTGGTGACTATGAAGCTAACTTCTGCATCACCAGCCTACAGATACCAAAATGTACCTGCTGCATTATTTTAAGGTGGAAATAAGTTTTTGAGCCAAATGTAGTTGGCAGAATGTAAGGGCTGCACCATTTAAGGAACATTTGAATAAGGAGCCAACTTCAGCCTCATCAATGTCTAGGTGAAAACACGTAAGCAGAGCAGCATTTGGAAAAGAAGCAGGGAAATAAAAAGTCAGCCTCATCGGCATTTAAGCATCAGACTGTAACTGATGCCTCTTTTAAGGTGTAAAGATAATTTTTAAGACAAACCTGGCAATTAAATATCCATGCACCAGAATGCAACTACTATACTGTTAAAGGTGGGATGAAAACTTTTAGAAGCTGGTGACTAGAAGGACTTCAGCCTCACCAACCCATAACCTGCCAAATTGTAATTGCTTTTGATTAAAAAGCTGGCAACTAAGAGGCCTACTTTAACCTTTTCAACATAAAGGTGCCAAACTGTAACTGTTGAGCCATTAAGGGTAGAAGGGAATATCTGAATAAGAGGCTGGCAGCAAATAAGACAAGTTCATCCTCGTCAGCATATCGGTGGCAGAGTGTAAGTGCTGCACCATTTAAGGTGGAGTGGAAAATCGGAATAAAAATCTGGCAAAATAAAGAAGCCAAGATCAGCCTTGTCGGCATAGAGCCATTTAAGGTGGAAAGGACATTTTAAATAGGGAGCTGGCTATACAGTGTTACAGTAGATGAAAGGCACTAATCTGAATGTCATTAAGGCACAAGCAGCTGAAAACAGTGGTCTAAACACTTATCTCTACATAAATGTCAATATGATGGAAACCAATGTTGTAAAGCTGTGTCAAATGTGCTATAAAATGTTAACTCTTCCATAATGGAAGCTCCCTTCTCTGATTTAAAGATGGAGATGAAGAAGCACGGTGAAACACCATTAGCAAATGTACACACTGGCTGAAATCCAAACTCCAGAGGGGAGAAAAGAGGTTTAATTCACAAAACAAAGAAACCAGTTCAGAGGGTGGGGCTTATCTAGTCATGCCATTATCTGGAACTGGAACTATCTGCAGGCTTTGCACTTGATCCGCAGCAGGCTATCGAGTACCGGGCCTGGTCTCCACCCAGCCTGCTGTTGGTTGTGAGGGTACATACCGTGCAGTTATGACAACACGACATGGAATATAGACAGAGGAACGACAGAAATACCACTTTCCTTTATTCTCTGTGTCTATATTGGCTTTGTAATTGACCTATAAATTCAAGGGGCACATAGAGGCAGCCACAGGTTGGCAGGGAGGGGAGGGGAGGGGAGGGGAAGGGAGGGAAGGGAAGAGGGAACAGACGGAGAGGGAACGGGTGGGAGAGAGAAAAAAGAGAGGGGTGGAGGGAGGGGCTGACAGAATCCATTACCTAGACAAGGGAAAGAGAGATACGACTCCATTTGGGAAGAAAGAGGATGCACTGTACAGTAGATTAAGGTTAGTAATAGGTTGTGGCTACATTAAGGTACAGCCTTGGAACGTTCCATCTGGGGAGATGAAAGGTCCTGTGGAAGGGAGACTACTCACAATGGTAGCAGATGGTGGAGGTGCAGATAGGATGGGGAGGATTTTGTGTGTGTGTGTGTGTGCGGAGTGGAGGGAGGGTAGTGGGAGCGGTGGGATCTCACACAGACACACACACACACACACACACACACACAAATATACGAGACCAGACACACAGTCCTCCAATGTACTGCGAAAAAATGTTGCCACCAGCCAGCTCTGGTGCGATGGGACGGGAGGGAACTCATAAATATTCCTTTTTGAATATTCATCATTTTCACATTTTGCCAGTGTTACATTAATGCACCATGGCACCGTGATATTGCCGCAGTTCTAAACCGCAGAAATGACCACACTGTTTCTGTTTCCATACTGTTAAATCCTATTCATCATACGAGTAAAAGCCACTCTCTGGAATGAATCATGTGCTCAAGGTCATTCTGGCTGATATGACCTCATCATCTTTGTTTTTTGTTTTTTTTCACAGTACATTGGTCACTTTGAAACTGATAACAACAACACAGCACTGAGATATCCACAGGAGGGAAAGGGGCTGTGAAAATATTCATGAAAGTGCCGTTAATATGTTAAGCAGAAATAATATTGCAGCAGTGGACACTGTTTTTATAGCAAAAGAAATCTGTAAATGCAAAGCAGTGAAGACAAATGCCATGCAAGAGCAAGAAACAGAGACAGCAAAACATCATAATTACTCACTTTTATATACATCTACTGCCTAAGTCACAGCAATTTATAGTAAAAAGAAACTGTGCATAATAATAATAATAATAATAATAATAATAATAATAATAATAATAACAACAATACCAACAACAACAACGTAATAAAAGAAAAGAAACAACAGCAATAAGAAGCCTCTGTTTAGATATGGGCCCCTTTGCCTATACCAGTGATTTGGATGTCAGCACTGGGTATTGGCAAAGGAGGCAGCAACACTGCAGTGATGCCAAATAAGCATGCCTTTTTTCTGCCACCATTGTGTATGTTCAACAGGTTTACAGCTTCCAGTGACCAAATGGAGAAAATGCCCTCATGCCTGTTCGATCATATGTTCAACACTGTGCTCAACAGTATGGACTGGACTGACAAGCACATTCCAAAAAGTAGTATAAGCACTGCACATTCAAGGCTGAATTTGCCCCAGTAAAGAACCTACGATTTTTCTATCGTAATACACACACATTCTCTGTACTATGAAAACCTCAAATGAGGCAACAAAAATAAATAATGAGGCAAATAAAGGACATGTTTAATCATGACAAATGATTTAATTATGATAAAACTGTACAACTACTCTGTACAGAGCATTAATGCACTTCCTGCCAGCCCACAGTGTCCTTTTAAGCCGTAAAGACTGATTTTGGAGCCAAATCCTGGAGCCCAAGGATCCCGAAAGAGAGAGAGATATTAAACAAGAACCACCTGCATACCAATCAGCGCTGGCTTACCTCAGCAGGGAGGCCGAGGCTCTCTAATTATGGACATTTCCCATAATCAAAACAAATTAGGCAGAGTTTCTCATAAGTTAACCAAGCCGTTTTCCAGGCATCTTATTGATCGAGTGAGTATCATAACCGTGGTGCTTGCTTTGCTAGCTTCATTACGAGCGCCAGTTACAAGCCGACCTTGAAAGCGCCTGTGCGTTTGTGTTGCCCAGAGAGGGCGTTCAATGTCGTGTCACAGAGCCAAGATAAAGATGAGGCCATCATGTATAGGGGAAATAAATACAGAGCAATCCTCCATTTTCGTTGGCAATAGCCTGGATATTACACTCACCCCTTGGGGGATGGTACACTCTTTTTTTAATAAATCTCTCTCTTCCAGGAGTGTGGCAATTTGTTACGCCTGCAACGATATCTCAGGCTGGGCGCTTTGGTCACTGGAAGAAGCAGCGAACTACCGTAAATCTCCTCGACCCCACAGAAAATGGACTTGTCCATTCCAAGGCTTACCAGTGGACTCCTGCTGGGTTAGAGAGGGCACTGCGATATAAGGGTCCCTCTTATCAGTGGGCAGGGGCAGCTCCTTGGGCTCGACCATGCGACCCTGTCCCAGCGGGCCGCTGGCGGGAGGCAGGGCGGTGCTGAGAAAGGTGGAGGTGGAGCGGCCTGCCGAAGCACAACACAAGTCAATACAGGTTAATCTGCGGATGTGGATGATACGGCTGGGCGGCCCGAGGTCGTTAAAATGACTTCTTTTTTTATGGAGCCCAGCTACACACACTGTAATAAGATCCTCTCAGTGCTACTAATGCTGCGGCACCAAGCAAACCGCACTACAGTCCAAAAGTTTGGAATCACGAGGAGAATCTGAGAAATAAAAAGATGATGATCTGACAAAACTGTACAATATTAGAAATAGGTCAAATTTACATCCAGACTGAATTGTAACTGCAAACAGATCAGAAAACACAATATAATATGATGAATAAAATGTATCTGCTTTGTACATAAGAATTGTAAGCAAAAATTTGAATGTGGCCGGTCAAATTAGGTGAGGAAAGATGTATCACATACTGTACGGGGACATTTCAATAACATATTGAAGAAAAAATGTAACACAGTTAATTAATAATTTTGTTTTCAAATATTTGTCTCTATAAAAAATTTGAACTGAGAAAAAGGTACTATTTAAATGAGTAACAACAAATTTCTGATTAAAGTAACGTTAAAGTAATTTATTAAAGTTATGACAAGTAATTCCAAACTTTTGGACCACAGAGTCTGAGCAAAGGAGCTTTGGTTAAAAATGCTGGAAGAAAGAGGCTTTAAATAAATCTTTGACCGATTCAGCTCTGCTACGACTTTAGCTGAACTATGCCCATGTGTCGCTCCGGCATGGCTCCAGCCCGGCCTCATGAGGGCCGTGACCTTGCTGTCTCTGACGGAGAGGGCAGCTGTCTTGGAGGAACCAGTCATTGTGGGTGCATTTTCCAATTCGGGACCCTGACAGATCTCCTCTCTCTGTTGGAATCACCTGGGGTGAGCTTACCTTATCATACAGACCACAGAGGCACGAATGGCCTGGCTCGTATCTGTGGCCCTGGCTATTCTCCAAAGGCTGCCTACGTTCCCACGTGTTCTCTCAGCTAGAACGAGCTGATTTTTTCTTTTTGTACGCTGACGCCGTGCGCGACAAATTACACAACAGGCCATTAAAACTGCACAAGTTGTTAATCTCTATGAACTGAATACGGTTTGTATCGTTTTTATCGCTTGCGTGTGTGATAAACAATATTAATTATTTCACAATGCTATTAATAAACCCTTAAACCAAGAACAAAAAGGCAGGTGTTAAGAAATCGTCCTCCGTCGAGTTAAGGACATCCTTTTTTCTGAACTTCTTCGCAGATTACACTGGTAGATCAACGTTCGCCCAAGATACGTTGGCGTAAATCAAAACAGGTTCCTCCAAAAGAGTCACATCATCACAAACAGCCTCCCCATAACTGTAATCACCTTGTATTTTAATTAAGTGATAAACTCCCTTTCCCATGTGTGCCGCTGTTTGCCATCGGTCTATCATGCACAACAGCCTCCTCGTCTCCCAGTAGCAATCATTAAAATGATTTATTTAAGAATGAGCCGGAGGCTGAGCGATTAGTGTGACAGAGCTATTTTATAATTCATTCTCCACGACCAGGGGAAGGCAGATGACACACATACAGGAGTGAAGGCTAGGACTAGGAGAAGGCTAGAAAAAAAGATAAAAGTCTCTATAATAACAACTTAAATATCCTATTTACTAGTTAAATACACAAAAACTTGAAAGGCCTTGCACTCAAGGAGTTGTATTTTCATGCGATTATCAATGCTGACTATTTTGAGTGTAAAATTGAGCTGTTTGGCCAGGGAGAGGGATAAAAAGGATGCTATTTTATGAACAGGTCATGAATGTGTCCTTAACGACTGCTAATGCTATCAGATGTCACACTGATATTCGATAAATAACGGACTGTAGGGCTGTCACTATTGATTATATTAGTAACAAATATTATGTAGCAATAATTATGAGTAATAAAAACTATTTGTAATGGCATCCAATACATATGACTTCATCTACATGCAACCTACAAACACATTTGTGTGTTCTTGCTGGTGTGGGTCTTCTCCCTTTCAACATTAAAGTGATGTAAGCACTAACAGCACCCCCTTGTGGAGAATGTTCACACTGCTGAACATGGCTTAATATGACTTACAGTTCCTCTTTTTCTCTTTCAAACTGCAAAGCAGTCACTACACTGATTAATCAAGTACAAGAATATGATTCATGAAGTGGGTAATTAGTGTTAATGCAGTATCTGACAGCCCTACACTATTTTCAACCTATTTGCCCATACTTGAAGACATGTTTGGCGCCGTTTGACGTCAGTGTTGAGCAGAGGAGAGTAACAAGAAAAAAAAAGGCAGAGAAAATGCAAAGAAGAGGATCAGAATTTCTATTTTTGCCGTACATGTGAATGATAATTAGACCTTTCTAAACAGAATGATTACTAATGTGATATGTAGGTCGCAGAGGCAGGCATTCTCACCACCTCCCACCAATCAGAACTATTTAGCATTCCCGTCTGTACCAGAGGGAACAGTATCAATCATACAGCACTATGTGTGTGTGTGTGTGTGTGTGTGTTGGTTGTGTGTGTGTGTGTGTGCGCGCATTGGAGTGAGTTTAGTGAGTGCATGTGTGCATGTGCGTTCAGAAATATGGATGCATGGGTGTTTGCATGCATGTGCATGTGTGCCTGCGCTCACTGTGGATGCGCCCCACTTTTGGCGGATTGTATTTCATGAATAATTTCTAGAGGAGCTTTGGAGAACAAGCTGCTGTTTAGCCTCTGTAAACAGCTTCCATCATTTGCATTTGGCTATGTCTCTAACCCACAAAGCCTCCTTCTATTAACCAGCTAGATCCATCCAATTAGGAAATCAAAGGTCAGGGCGAATCAATGGAACCAGTGAAGGCTTGCAGAGAATAGAGAGTGTGTTGGTGGGGGGGTGGGGGGCGTTATGGCAGTAGGGGTGTGGGCCCTTCCCTAAAATCTAATCAAGTGTGGCAGATTTGAGCAAGCTGAGCTGCTACTGCCTACTGCAATAGCAAAGGCAGAAGTAAAAACTGACCATGCGATGGATTTCGGGAAATTTCATGAGTCTGATGGTCTAAAAAAATGAATGGAGAAAAAAAAATGGTACCAAAGGAATTCAACCTGATTTAATTCCTTGGCTAAGATGAAAGCGTCTAAAATTACAGAGCAAAAGGAGTGAAACTGATAGAATGGTTGAAAGAGGAGTGAAATGGGATTGTCTCTGACTTATGTCACTTACCATTTAGAGCCACAAAGGAGTCTGAGAAAGTAAAAAGGAAAAGAGAAACGTGTTAATGTATTAAAATGAGATTCATCCTTCATTGCATATCCATTTCAATATAAAAAATGCATGCTCTAATATGTTAACACTTGTTTCTAATATTAAAAAAGGATGGTATTCATAATTAATACGAACATCTCTTTACAGCAACCAAACCTCTCATTAGGTTGTGCAGGAGCTAATCGCACCTTAAAGGGAAATTAGTTTCTAGCTTTCCGCTATTCTTGGCAGCTAAAATGATGCAATAATTGAATGCAGACAATTCGAAACAGGCCTCTGTGGGGCTTAGCATAGCCTAGTGAATAGGTCATACTGAAACCCTCTGTGGCTGGTGTGTGTGTGTGTGTGTGTGTGTGTGTGTTTGTCTATACGTGTGTGGTTCTAAAGCGAGAGCAGGCCTCTGTGTCCAGTGTGTTGCTCCAGCTGAAGGACAGGCTTGTGAGGCTGAGCCCAGATAAACAGGAGGGCGAAGCGGAGAACAGAGAGAGAGCAAGAGCGAGAGAGAGGAGGCCTTTGCTTACTTTGGCAGTCTCCCAGTCCATCTGTGTTGCCCTGCTCCACGTCCTGCTCGAATGACCATCTGCATAATCAACAGAGACAAGACACACGGCGGTGAGCGGCTGCGGCCCTGCTGGCTCGAAGAGGCCTGCGCGAGGACGAGCACGGCAAAGCCCTGGGTGCACGACCTCCATTTTGCACAGGGACGCAATGACTTCTAGCCCAGGTGGTTCTGGGACATTGCAAAAACAGCAATAAATACAGCAAAAAAAGCATATTCAAGTAAACAGGCTAATGTCTATAAATATATGCTCATCCCCTGAAGCACTATTAGTTTAGTGACAACTGTGAAAAACTCATATGTAAGTTATGCTGTTATGAGATAGGGTACATCTAACGACCCTAGGGGTTTCAAAGTAAAACTCTCCAAAAAATCAAATCTACACTTTTCCCCTTACTGTAAACAGAGCCAGTCAGCCAAAACATTGCATGGAAGTTTTGAGGCACAAACTTCTATCATAACAGCCATATTATTGTTCCTCCTGTGCAAAATGAAAGGAAGTCTTAATGGTGTCTAGGCCAGGTGGTGAAGTGCTGGGCCATTATAGCTGCATTGGGAAAAAGAAACGTAATATCTAATAACCGTGTGTTATTTAGAAGCCACTACAGAACTAATAAGTAGTATATGTTGTTGGGAAGAGCGAGCGAGTCTTCCGAAGGTTTCTGTAGTTCATTTCCGAAGCTAGCAAGAGGAGTAAATCACTTCTAGAAACTTTAATGCAATCATAAGTAAAGGGGACACAGACAAGGCACTGAGGAATTGAGTGTGCTGTTACATACAGGCCTCTATTGTCTTGTGTCAGGCTGAGCCTGCTATTCCTGACAGACGTTCAGCCATGCAATCAGGGGAGACAGTCCAACCGTCAAAGAGATTACATTCCAGGTTGTCACAGCTGACAGAGCCACATCTCGTAGCTCCCAGCAGGGCCATGTGTAGAGAAAAAAAGTTTCCAAACTATCCCAAAAAAAAAAACCAGAATTCATTCGCCTGGACAACCCATTTTCTGGAGCGTGGCAAAAGTAGAGTTTTCATTTACAGGGTTGATCAAGCATTCGCCTAAACATTGCACTTTGCGAATCGAGACACAGTACATCAATGATATATAATGTCTGGATGTCAGATTTACTCCACATCTCCAGGAACATCCAGCCTCCTACAACAGAGGCGCGTGGTCCGGAGGACAGACTCCCTCGAAGACGCAGCGGTTTGCAGAGACGGCGAAAAAGGTGCGAATAGTTTAGCTTTCGAGCACAACTACACACAACAGAGCACAAAGAAGCAATCCGTCTTTTTTTTAAAGGCTATTTCAGTCTGTTGTAATAGAGTACAAAAGTGTGAGGCGTTTTCCTCTGGGGCCTGTTTTGTACCGGTGCTTTTCATTAAACGCTGCACAAAGTGTCGGGCCAAATGCCTCTCAATCGCTCACCGCAAAACCCAACAGATCATAACCGCGTAATCCTCCACTCAGGCCCCTTTAGAAACACTGTGCTGCAGTAGTGAGGTCATCTAACCTCTTAATGCCTCTGTCTACTCAATTTCCAAAGTGGAAAGCTCAATCAGAGCAGTCAAGCCTTTGGAAATAATAACAGGACAGGAAAAAAAACCAAAACAAACAGCATGCAATGACTGAATTGCTTTGCGGAGTTCACATTCGGTTACCATCAAAAAGTTTTCCTGCACCCGTAATAATGACTTCATCTGCAAAATGCATGATTTTTGCCCCAAGAAATGCCATATGATGTTTGTTCAGTGAGCAAACCGCCACAGCATGCTAAATACTGCTATAAATTATGGTGTCCCCCTCCCCCAAAGGGTCAATATATCTCTCCTGTTCCTTCCGTCAGCTTTTCCCTCAGCCACATCCATGAAAAGTGAGCGAGAGTTGGGGGTGGGGGGTAAACCCAAGGCTAACCACAGTTATATGAAGCTGCAGGGCAGCATGTGTGGAAGGGACTGAAAACCAGTGGGTGGACTTAGGTCATCATGCTGCATGTCAGAAGTGCCTGCAGTAGCTGGTGAAATAGGGTGGATCTACATACTTTGTGCTGGTGCCGACTTCTTTGCAGGCTCCCTCTGACACCCAACCGCAGTACGGGTCCCTGGAGGCAATGCATGACCTGTGAAAGCAATAAAAACATGTATCAGCACATCTTCAGGCCTCCTTGGTCCGCCTTGCTGTACACACCATGAGACACCTCCTCTTACATAGTGTTTATTCCTTATTCACAGTTCATTGAGACATGTGAGGAAACCTAAAATACAGAAAATGAGATATTTTATGATGATCTAAATTTGACTGAAACATAATTTTGCCCTTACTGTTACATTTACAACATCATTCAATACATAAATAAATGGAAAAGAGCTGACTCAAAACAGTTAACTCATAATGTATGCTGAACGTACATGTAATTCATATCAATTATGTAAACCACCTGTTCATTTATGGCAATGGTATATAGAACTTTAGATTTCTAAGGGTTAACCAAAACTACTGAGCTCACTGGTATGTTATCCAGAATCTACTGATAAAGTACAGCTCTGATATCTTGTCTCAGTTAACAGGTGAAAGTGCTGATACCCTTACAGAGTAAGCTGAAATGCTTCAGAACTCACTTTTTGCACTTCCCATGTCGCTCGCATCGTGATAGTGGCACCTTGACCACACAGGAGGTAAACGCCACGAACAGAGAGTGGCTTTTGCTGTCAATCTGCATGCTGATAATGCGCTTATCGTCTACGCCATCGATGCTGCATCTAAATGAGAACAAACAGAATTCAGGGTCATATCTTCTCATGGTTAGTTCTCATTGTTTGCCTCAATATGACAAGTGACAATACAAATGACCTGAAAATGTAGCTGAACAGTCCTGTCTGGGTAGTTCTTTATTTTGTCCTTGGAACTAATGGAGCAACTGTAGTAGCTGAAGCAGAACAGCATGCTAATTCTATAAATAAATACTCTTGCTTCAAACTTTCCATAATAATCAAATGCATCTGTTTATGTAGTTTCTGACTCTGTATAGCCGGCGTTTTTCCATTAAAATAGATTTTGTCTATACATTTTGTCAATTGTTCATATTTAAAAGCACATTACATCGTAGTCTCACTACTTTTATGTTTTTTTCTATGACTTACAGTTCTTTTACAGTTTGCCTTACAGATTTTTGTCACTGATAGGCCTGGTTTGAACAGTATTTACAGGTTTTAAATGCTCCATGTTCCTAATTGAAATCTCAAGGCATGATGCCTACCTAGACAACAGCGATGAGAAAAGTCCAAAACGTAAGTCTTCGTTTTTATTAACAATTAATCTGGGCTGAAATTACACTGTTACGCAATGGTCCAAGTTCAGAATCGTACTGTGATACGACTGAAAGTGAAATATTATACATTTAATAAAAATATGGCTGTGTTCAGTATTTAGCTAATGTCAACCGAGGGTGAGAGATTTTTTAAAGTTTAATATTCTGTCCATTGTTGCATAATGGTAATTTTATAATAAATAAATTAGCTACTGACTGAAAGCTGAAACATATAAATTGTAAATAAGGAGCCGAATACCCATATAATAAACAGATACTCGAGTGTGCTAGTTACTCCTAGCATTTAGCTGTGAGGTCTCTTTGTGTGGCTGCTTGGAAAGGTTTCACTCTTATCCCATGCTTGACAGATCTAAAGGGGGATTTAATTCTAACTTCATGAAGGTTGGCCTCTGTGCATTAGAGCTCTCAATTAAGGCTTACGATCCATCTACCCTATGTAATGTACTGTGGGCATCTTTGCTCTGATCCTTCCCTGTAAAGTCACTTACGCTAACCGCCAAAGCTAAGCCATGTGGCTCTGAGCCAGAGAATGCTCTGCCCGTGCCACATTGTGTGTGGGGGCAGGTTCGCTCGCTCTCCTACTCTACACTGAGTCACGTGACGCGGCTCAGTGGCTAACAACACCAGTCTCCTCAAAAGCCCTCGTCGACTAACTGTGTCCAACTGCAGCTTTCATCTGCGCATTTGTTTTGGCTCCCGTTTCTCTGTTTATCCCACAGCGGCGCGGTCCAAACTTCCTCACTGCAACTTAAAAAACAAGAGGGGATCTCAGATGGCTTATTGAGACGCTCATCCGATCCCCTCCTCAAACCGCTGTGCATTCTTTAATCATCTCCATTCGTTAGGCCGGGTCTTGCGGCGAAGGCCCAGCGGCAGAGGTTCTGCTCGGCTCTCTTTAATTTGCTCACCACACTCAAGGGGCTGAAACCTGATAAAACTCTTTTAAATGATAGAGTAGCACTCCTCAGAAGGTCTGGGGCGCCTTAGCGCGGTCAAAGTGGTGCTTGGGGGAGGGGGGGTGGGGGGCGTGTAATGGAGTACACACTTCTCGGGGTTGTAGATGCTCAGCTCCTCCAGGAAGAGGCTGTCGTTCAGAAAGCCGCTGCTCATTTTCGCCAGAAACTTGAGGATGATGCCCCTCTCCGAGCCCAGGAACACGACAGTGTGATTACGATAGGGCCCTGCGGCGTTATCCACCGCTATACGCGTGAGTCGATACCTGCAGGATGGAGAGGGAGAGAGAGAGAGAGAGACAGGGAGGGAGAGAGAGAGAGAGAGAGAGAGAGAGAAAAGAACAGAGAGAAAGATAAAGGGAGAAAAAGACAGAGAGAAAATGAGAGAAAGAGCAAAAGCAGGAGAGACGGAGAGAAAAAAAAGTGAGGAAGAGAGAGAGAATGAGATAGAGAGAGAGAGAGAGAGAGAGAAAGAGAAAAAGAGAGAGAGACAAGAAAGAGAGACAGAGGGAAAAACAGAGAGGGAGAGAGAGACAGAGAAAGAGCAAGAGTGTGAAAAAAGATTAAATGAGAGATGAGAGAGAGAAAAGAACAGAGAGAAGGATAAAGAGAAAAAGAGAGCCAGAGAGAGAAAATGAGAGAAAGAGCAAAAGCAAGGGAGAAAGAGAGAAGAAAAGGGAGGAAGAGAGAGACAATGAGAGAGAGAGAGAGAGAGAGAGAGAGAGAGAGAGAGAGAGAGAGAGGGAGAGAGAGAAAGAGAGAGAGAGAAAGAGAGAGATTTACTTGCCAGGCACGTTCACTATAAAGGT
>JBBMFX010000016.1:7674869-7690305 GCA_037832545.1 Rhabdalestes septentrionalis | reverse complement strand
ATATATATAATATATAGATATATACATATATATATATATATAGATGTGTGAGGGTGTGTGTGTGTGTGTGTGTGTGTGTGTGTGTGTGTGTGTGTATCTCCTACTCAGATGTATGATTTGATAGCAATGTTACAAAGCCTCTTGCTAAGATGTCTCCAAAAGTGACTGTAAATACACAGTACACTGCCGTTACTGTGAAATTATCCACACAGATTTCTGAAATATTTTCCCTTTTGGGCCTTTTCAGAGATCTTGAGCCCTTGAGCTCCGCACTTAAGACCCCATGCTCCACAAGAGCAGGATGACTGTAATTACTGTGATCTTTCAAATGCATCCTTACTGTAAGCGCTGAGAGCTGTGTTCAACAGGAGCTGCACCCCACTACAATTAGCCCCAACCCAAGAGCTCTGCACACACAAGTGGCACCTTGCGAAAGGCCATGAACCAAAGAAAAAATACAAGTCCACACAATCTTCATTTAAAAAAAAACTCCTCACGATCTTCATTAAGAAACTCCATCATTAAGAAGGGACTTCAATTCACTTGCAACAGGTCCATAATGGGAAGCTATTTTGAGGATTCAGACAATGTCTGCAGGGTTCTCTCTCTTATTTTTAGCCTCTTCATCCTGAGTGTGTTTTCCTAATTTGAAAATGGCACAACCTTTCCTGAAATTTGAGTCACCCACTTCCTGTTTGCTTCCTTAAGCATATCCTGTCTGAGACGGCGATGGTTCAGTAGCTTCGTTTTGCTGTTAAGATTCTCCTCGCCAACACGGATTCCTCACCTTGCCCATGCTGTTGTATTCCATAGCGATTTCCCGAAAGAAGAAGTAAATGAAGTCGCCATAATCCACTGCCTGGACAAAATAGGGCTCTGCAGTAACAAAACAATAAACACACACACACACACACACACACACACACATACACACACTTTAACCAGTGTTCTATCTTCATGCTCCCATCACCACAATCACAAAGGGTAAGAATAAAAGACTAAACTCATTATAATAATAATCTTCTGTCGGAGAGCTGGATAAGGAGAGGAAATGTTCTTCAACCAAGACCAAACAAAAGCAACTCCTACAGATAACATTTCTCTATGTAACATGTTCATAAGGGTTCTTCCTTTCTATTCACTCTTTACCTTTTAACCACTTTGAGTCATGTTTGACTGTTCGCAGGGTCGGACTGTCTCCAAGGCTGCGATAAATGACGGCGTCGATGGCCAGAAAGTCAGTGACCGTAGCAGAATACAACTTTCCATCTGTAGGGAAGACAGACAAATAATTGCGATGTTACAAACAAACACACACACACACACACACACACAAAACACACACAAGGGTTGTTCCCGCCAAGACTCTGCACCAGAACACACAGGGATTAGTATGTCAAACCAAAACCAAGCAGGATGAAACATCACAGTGACACACGAGCGCATACACACACGCAGAGAAAAGCCAAATTAAAACAACCACAGCCAAAGACGAGGCTTACAGTCAAAGGGAAAAAAGTTGATGAGTCACTGCCGAAACGTTTACTCTACTTTGGCAAAACAAAGAAAAATATGATGGCAATAACACAATTAGCATAAATGTCATTGGGAATGAATCACTTCTGCAGGGCCTCAAATTGGATGCCTTTCTCAAGCCACTAATGGTGAGATGACTCATCTGGGTTTTCCATCTTGGGAGTTATTTTTAATCCCCATATTTCGGGGAGGACTCCGTCTTATTTTTTTTTCTAATACCACAATAGTTTCATGTGTTTCCAAACCGGCCACAGGCGAAGGCTGCCAAGCAACGCGCTCTTCCCAGAAACAGAGACAGAATCTGTCGCTGAATGAGTATCTGCTTGCTCAGACGCTCTTGGAGGGCCTTGTATTCCTGGCATGCATCTTAAAGACCAAAGAATCCGCATTACTGTTTAAAAGCTGTGGCATGTCTGGCACTTATCGCCGACCGTCTTAAAATAAAATGCTCCACGCTCTGTTAATGTTCAATAATAAGCAAATTAGCAGTTGTTTTTAACGAGTGATTGTTAAAAAATAAGGTTTGGTTTGATGGCTTACCAGCAAACAAGGCAACATTGGCATGCTTGGCGTCATATGGGCATCGGGCCATTCCGCTAATCTCCTCCCCAAGGGCGTCCAGGGTGTCCGTCTAGAGATAGAGAAGCAAAGGTCAGAGGTCAGCCACTTTACAAGCAAACAACACCCCATCCAAATGCACTGTTCAGGTCAGCCTCACCGCAATAATAAATATAAGACAAAGAAGAAATCCAACAGGAAATACATGTTTCTATTTTAACTAGCATCTGGAGACATCCTTCCAAGCGCATTATTGAATAGGGTGATTTTCACTTAAGGGGTTATTTTTAAAAGCTTTTCTTGCCCTTGACAAAGGCCGGAGCTGGCCAAGAAGTATGAGTGCTTACACCACCCTTCTTGGCCTCTAAACAGGTCATTTTGCTTTCTATTTCTTTCTCAGCGGAAAGAGCTATCATCTCGCTCCTGAAAAAGGTCACGCTGAAGTCTCGCCACATGCAGAAGTTCTGCTGGAGGTTATAAAATATCCGTGTGTGACACTGAGAGCCTAATTAACATTTCTTGCAAAAGGTGTTGAGCCAGAGATGAATAGGAAGGCTGGAATTAGGATCACGGGCGACGTGGCACCCTGTGAAACCCACACTCCTTTTCATATCACAGCTTTATATGTCGTTTCATGTCGGTAGTTGTGCAGGTGAGGGTCGCCTGTCTCTGATGTATCAGCAGCCTTTGCTCTAGTTAGGACGGACTTTCAAGCCAATGAGCTATTCTTGCCTTTTCAATAGGAGGAAAAGGCTCTCAGACAGTGACCAGATATGTATGAGGTCAAACAGCAAGTGGGGAATTACAATAAAAGACCCCGTTGTTTCACTGTGCTATGCTAACAACCTGCAGATTTGCCCCAGAGGAGGCCTCTGACTGATATTTTCACTGATTCCACAGAAAGAGGGAACTTCGCTGGAAATCTGAGCGTAGCCTGGTTGATGAACTGTGGGAAGAGCATCATATTACACTCAAAGGCCCATCATTCATGTGTAGAGTTGTAGCTTCCGTAACGCATTAGGGGAGACCCCCCTTTTGAAATAGGTATGAGAAGTTTTTTTTTGTAGTCGGTCATTAGCCACATCACCTCCACGGCCTCAGGTCCGCCTGGCAACAGGTGATGTAATCGACACCAGCCGTACATCAGGCGGCCGAGAGAGGAGTCAATACACAAAGATGTGCCTGCGTGTTCCGAGTCTGGGCCCGGGCTGCCAAGGTGTCTGTCTGAGCGGTCCCAGGGTGTGCGAGTGTCGGCGCCGAGCGAGCCGCAGATGGGCCCTCCGGAGGGGGAGGTGTGCGTATATGTGTGTGTGTGTGTGTGTCTGTGTGTATTTGTACAGAGCGGAGCTGCCGTTCAGTAGAACATTTGTACAGTGGACCCCCCTCCTCTGCTCTCTCTCTTTCTCTCTCGCTCAGAGGCTCTGATTAATGTGGGATGAGTTTGGCCCCAAAACAGAAGCCCTTTTCAGAGCCGTCACACTGGGAGGATGGAAAGGCGGAACGGTGGCCAAGGTGGACACACACATGCGCCGCCCGACTACAGCCATCGCACAAGCAGGCACGCCCAGGGGCTTGCAAAGGCCAAAGATCTGCAGGGGGAAAATCTGCAAGCAGCTTCTGCAGCTCCTGGGGAAAAATGTTTTTTAGCCTCTTTTGGGGCTTTTTTTTTTTTTTTGCTGTGCCACTTACTGCTGCTCAGCCCTTTAGACGTCTCTCACAGTTGGAAGGAAGCATGAAAAGTACTCTGAATCATTCAAATTGCTAGGACATGTTTAGATAAACAACATTCTCTGTGTGAGTTTTTTTTCCCCCAAAGTGAGCCCCCATCAAAAAGCCCAGGCTCATGCGTGTCTCAGAATTCTGCTAAAATAAATGCGAAGGAAAAGAAAGCAGGGTTCAAAGGGCAAGTCTTCCAGACACTATGGAGTGAAAGGACTGAAAGCCTTAAGAAAAGACCATTCAAGGCTCACACAGAGGAGCGGAGGGTGGGGAGAACATCTCAATGACAACTACAAGCATGTCAACTGAAAATTCTGCATAGAAAGGACGGTCATTAGGGTTGTCAGCTAATGCGTGAACCACAGAAAGGTGAAAAGCACATGGACGGGAGCGATGGTAGGAATGTCTCTTTTGAAAAATGAACAGGGTCTCTCAGACCAAACTCATTTCTCTAGCTTGTACGCCCTTCCACGTCATCTTGAACTTATTTTGCCGAAGACAGTGCAAGCTCTCACACGTTATCAAGCTCGGATGCTGCTCAGCGATAAATATGTCACAACAAATGATGAACGCGCTCAGATCTGACCAGCTGTAGCATCAACACTGGAGCGACTAACGCAAACCATCCGTGTCTGGCTGGGCGTCGCTGTTTTGAATCACCGCTGCCGCCCCACACCTGCAAATCACTCATGCAGGGGTAATCCATCACTGTCCATGGCTCCCTGGTTTTTTTCTGCTACAGTATGTCAAAGTCTTATTGAGTTGTTTGCATTCCAAATTCGGGTGCTGCGGAAAGGGGTCACGGGAATGGAGCAATACCTTGTAAGTTCGACAGGCAGGGTTGAAAGCATTTGTTCCGCATACAAACAGGGTGTCATCATTTTGCTGGAGAAGGACCTTGATGAAATTGTGGCATTCATCCTACAGAAAGGAAAACAAGGGGAGAAATGAGCTCAAAAATATGATGCAAGCGTCCCCCAAATCAGCTTTGGTTAAAAGTAGGGCAACATGTTTTCACGTCAGGCAAATTGAACACATTTGTTCAGTTTGAACTGTCTTAGATAGGATCCCCTCCCTCCTCAAAATGAGATTTATTAAAAACAGAATTAGTTTTATGGGCTATAAAAAATGTCCGTCTCGCTGTGTTAAAATAGCATCAACTCTTGCCCCCTTTATCGCCCTTTATTTCAGTCCATTAGCTTGCAATCCATTACCAATTACGCCATTACAACCTCCAAATATACAACTACAGAAACCTGACTCCATTGCATCACGTTACAAAGTTACATTAGTCTGGACCTAAAAGCCTTTATTAGATTTTGAAACATTAAGTTATCTAAACATCAAAACATTATGACACGACTAAAAAATGCACATGGACGAAGTCGGTGTACCTTGTGCTTCCCTTTCATTCTACAAGTATCCACGTCAGCTTGCCTGGACTTCCATGTCAGTTTCTGTTGAGAAGAAATCGATGGTGAATCAGCCATGATCTGCTTAGGCTTTACACTGAGGATGTCTCAGAAAGACTTGGACAAGGAGAACAACAAATTGTACTAGATTATAGCCGTCTCTTATTGGCCTAGAGGTCAAACGGACCCGTCGTTCCAGACGGCCGTGTAAGCTGTAAACCACTTTTATAAACCGCTAACTGATTAAAAGCTGACGCTAAATTGTGCCCTTTTGTTAATCAATCTCCCGAGCCCCCGAGCCCCGGATCAATCTGGTTGTTTTATTATTCCCCGGCCCAGAAGAGGAGAGTGCAGGCTAAATGAGAGCAGTTACATGCGCGCATAAATCTCTGGCTTCCTGTGTCCCTCTTTTTAGGAAAGATGACGCAAGGCAATGACTCTTGATTGGATAATGTGCTTAGTGGGGTCACAGCGCTGGCGCGTCTCCTGCCAGAGTCCCGCTTGGGTTTCAGTGCCGCCAGGTAATTACGGGGGAGTGGAAGATTGTATCCTGCAGGACAGCTCAACAGGGAGTGCTCACCTTGCTGAAAAAGATCTCGTCCGTGTTGGCTGTTTCGATGTCCACCGTATATATGTGATCCCTGGAGAGAGGACACAAATCATTCATTTATAAAGTGCAGCTGGCGATGGTCCATTTTCATGCTCATAGGTAATCAGAAGTCCGGGGACAACTAGCTTTTAAAAATACTTTCATAAAACAGTATTAATGTTTTCTTTGCCAGTTTGCACCAACTCGCCATATTAATCACGAATCAGGTTTATTTGAAGGTAAACTCACACGTGACATGGTATACTACTGGTGACAGTACAAAACAGAGAATAAAGCCACAGCCCCATGCACTGTAAACACTTTATGGTCACCTATTGTACAACAGCTTGGAAAAAGAAAAGCAATTTAAAAACCAAATGAATTCAATTCAAATCCATTTAAAGCAAAGGCTTATTCTCTATATCAAAAAAGACATTTTCGCCTAATTTGAATGGGATAAAATGTACAAGACGGGCCTGGTATAATTTCCTCTGTACTCTGGGCTACTGTGTGATTTTATTTCCATCTGAATCGCTCATGTGAGTTTTTTTCTCCCTCTTCCTCTCAGAAAATTACCTACTGTTCTTCACCAAACTCACTGGTGCTCTGATAATTACAGTCCCATCTGGATCCACATCACTGTGATTTTCCAGGTAGAGTTTTAAACTGTTCTACTACTAGTCGCCTTTTGGATTAATCCATGTTAAACATTTCACTAAAGGCAAAACAATCAAAGCTCTCAACCATTTTGGTCTGGGTGATCAAAGAAGGGTTTTTAATGGCAGCTACACTGATAAAGCACATTTATATTCACAAAATCATCAACTGTATGTTTCTGCGATCGTAACATCTAAACCTGTAGAAAATACAACCCACTAGAAACTCCCTCGTCCTGCAGTTATTTTATTGCTCTCTTGATGGTAAAGTTTGATCACTAATGAGAAATGTATTACACATCTCCCCCAAAAATGAATCCAACAAGTTATCTTTAACTCTTTTCATTCTTAGTGATTGAAAGGTAGCAACAAGTCAACTCACATTTCAAACTGAATGTGTCCAGAACATTTGATAAACACTGTACTGATTCCAATACTTTTCATTAAACACGTTTTGTGACAGTTTTGCTTTACGGAACTGACAGGATGCCCCAGCACAAAAAAACCCTTACAAACTATGAGGATAATAGTTTTTATGCAGTGTTTCACATACTGAGCTGCACTAAACGAAATGAAGCAGAACTAATTATGCTCTCATTGTAATAAAACATGCAGTTGCCCAATGTTCTTTAAGTGCCGCCGATACTCGCGGTATGCTTAGAAAAGCGTATTGCGACGTGATTTACCGCAATGCGATAAAACACTGTCAATACGTCCGTCCCACATTTCAATTACAGAATGAGGCTTGCTTGTCCCTTCAGACACAGACACAAGCAAAAGGTTTCAAAGTACTTCAGCACCCACAAAGCTGCCTTTGTTCCAGAGGAAGGTTGGCGACTGGTGGTGTGCCAAGTCATTCTGTGCTGTTCAGGTCAATTAAGTTCGGTGCTCAACCACAGGAAATATATACCAACACTCATTAAAACACGAGACAGGAGCTGTGTGTTTCAGTCGGTTATACCGTCATCTCTACCAGCATATGGTGCACATAAACTCAGGGGTTAAATGACCCTTGCCAAAGCTCCAGCCTGTGTATACATAACAATATTTGGAGGATATCACATTCGTTTCTGGCGGGGGACAAGGTGGAACCGCGCCCGGCGCTGTAAATTGCTTAATTTGTTTGAGATTACTTGCAAATGTGTTTTTAATCAGAGTGCCTTTGCCGACATCTTCAGAGTTCAGTTTAATTATATCTAACAACCTGCACAGTGGCTTGCATTCTCATTACCCAAATTTAATAAAGTCTGGAAGAGAAGCCATCTCTGAATTGAATCCACTTACGCAAGTTTCCTGGGGCTTGGCAATCTCCAGTTGGATAAAACTCTTCCGAATTATGTTATCCAAAGTCACAGTCAGAGCGTGGTAATTAATCACACATGTGTCAAGATTCAAACAGTTCGCAGACTCTAACTGAATGGCGCTGAAATCTGCACTGAGAAAAAAGAGGTAGAAATTCTCACTCCCTCGCTGCTTTGGTCAAGCAGCAAGTTCTGCCTGACTCGGAGCCAACAAATGATCATGTTATAAACAGTTTCATTACACGGTGCTCAAAATGATTAGAAGTGGTCCGGCAGATACGGCCAGTGTGGTCAGGGATTTCTCCCGACTGCTGCTTATATTTATTCCTCCTCCGTGCACCAGTGGTTGGGTAAATAATTCTCAAGCTAATGAGGAGTAATTGTTCCCGAGCTTATGGCTCGGTTTAATGTCTTCGTTTCAAAGGTTTTGCAGTTCGCGTCCTGGCTTAAAAAAGTAGCGGTTGAGATCGATGACGCACCACTTCTACATTACTGAAAGCTAAACCCCATGTGATCCTGTATCGCCTTTCTGTGGAGCTATTGAGCTCCGTTCCAAATGAATTTCAATTAGCACAGGTAAGGTGTCGTCTCAGCTGACTGTCTCCCAGTTCGTTAATGAAATTTCATTCTACCGAATAATTACGACTGCAGAGTTCCTGCTCTCGCATCACTGACTGAGTGAGCCTCATGGCATTAGATCATAAAGTTCAATATGAAAATCTACTCCTTATGCTATACAGGGGATCATTAAATATGACTGGGTTAGCGGTATAAAAAAATACACCACACGTCAAAAGTTTGGACACACCTTCTCACTCAACGATTTCTGTTGTTTTTATTTTTGGCTACGTTGTAGATTCATACTGAAAACATACTGAAGTGTGCTCTGATGATACATTTGCACTCTCTTGGCTTTTTTTCACTCAGATTCATGAGGAATCCTGGAATGGTGTTAAATTAACAACCGTTTCTTCATCAGGAGTTCATTAGTGGAGTTTCTTCCTCCTTAATGTGTTTGGGATCATCAGGTGTGTCGGTCGGGCTGCTACACAGTTCCACTACGGTTCTACTGCACATTATGGCAAGAACCACTTAAATAAGTACAATAAAACAACAGTCCACCATTACCTTATTACAAAACACATTCTGGTTAGTTTGACTCTTTTTTTTATTTACTGCAAAATTCCATGTGTTTCTTTTTAATATGAATCTACAAATGCATAAAATGTGGACAATATGGACAAGGCTTACACTGTCCATCAAATATATGTGAGGATAATTAGCATTTTTGCTCAGAACCGTATTTAAGACTGAAAAAGGGCTTTTTAAAATATACTTATATATAATAATCATAACATGCCCACCCGTTTTACCCACTTGTTGTGATATCACCTCTCTAAACTTTCAGGTCTTTAACCCACATTTGGACCAAAAGAACACATTAGTATGAGAACAGATTGCATGACGGCAGGAGGGGAGACTCCTCAGAGAACCAGGAAATCAATCAACTATTTGGTCCCAGAAAATCTGTTATCGGATACTCAAGGACACTGGTGGTTTCTGTGAGAAATGTTGTGAGTCTGTTGGGGTGCTGGTGAGCAATGAGGGGGGAAGGAGGAGGGGTGAGGACCCCCTGCTTTGAAAAAAAATTCTCCACAAACAAAAGCATCTCAAGGTAAACTGAGGATCGTGAATGAAATATATTGATTTAAAACAAAGTGTGTTCAACTGATTTCACACTCAGACACAAGAAAATACTTTTATAGCCAGCGGTTGACATCGTTTTTTCCTAGTACTCTAATTTTGGTGCGTACCGATTTGTTCATGTAGATAAACATGTGCTGGAACCAAACAAAGTGCTGGAACCTTTCAGTTTATTTTATATAAATTTGTGGTGGTTACCACTTATGTCAGCCCCTGTTCATAGGGAACCTGCCTGATCAGCTACAAAATAGGAAGCCCTGTTTACTTCTGGTTTTAAAATGGTCAATTATATAATTACACAATATACAATTATACAATCATTTAAATGTATTCTTATGCAATGCAATTAAATTTCCAACACATAAATATATTCCACCTATATTACAAAAGTAGACATGTAGTTCAACTGAAAGGGTTCGAAACAGGCAGACATCCCATTTTATGGCTGCTGACAAAAAAAGGCTTAAACTAGACAGCCAGACCCCCCACCAGACACATGCTTGCACACAGACACACACACACAAACACACACGCGCACACACACACTAATACAGAGAGGCCTGGGGAACAGGGTCCCCCTCCCAATCCTCTGTTATTGCTATTATTTAGGACACTCTTACTCAGAGGAATATTTATGAATATAAGTGTTGCCAAACACTTGACTAGAATATTGGTAAACTAATAACCATAAAAGGCAAAGCGTCCTTTACAGTAACAGAATATTGTTTCAGTAATGACGGTCCCTGTCTCACTGGAAACATAACCTCTCCGTAGTCTCTAAACACATTATAGCACCTTCTCTGTTCAAACATCCCTGCCACAAGCGAAGAGATAAAACAGCGGTCAGCGATGCGTTAGGCAAACATCCTGGCAGCACAATACTGCGGCGGTCACTGTGCAAACATGACCCGTTCAAACTCCATCTGCACCTGTGGCCACGTCAGTTCGAGTCCACGCTTGCTTCCTGCTGGCTCTGGCTCTCCGGCCCTATTAAGAGAGGCCAACAACTGCGACGCCGTTCGCAAGTTCAGCCCTTTGACCAGCTGCAAAGCAGCAAGTGTTGTGAGTTGTGGGCGAGCGCCGGCCTAGGCAAACACACAAAGGCTTCGGGGGGTTCACCGCAAGTAAACAAACAAAACCTCACGCTCGTCTTCGTGTGTCATGTCCTTAGCAGGGCCCGAGGTGAAATGAAACGTTCTCACTGCATGAGAGTACTGGTTCTCTGAGAAAGATCTGATATTAGGGTGTGCAGCGCTGGAGCAGGGCTGGGGGAAGAGCCCTTGGCCATCCACCAGCAGAACAGAGAGGCTTTGTGCTGAGGAATGCCGTTTTCATAACACCCCGTTTCTTTCAGGGGTGACTGTGGGCCAGTGCCGGTCCATCTGGTGGCCTTTTGTAAAACAATCTCACCCACCGACCGCATGGGGTGGGGTGGGGGGCTTCGTTAATATGCGCCCCGCACCTATGTAAATGTACCCCACCCCCCCTCTTTCCACAAAGCCTCTTCATCACCAGGCGCTGGATGGCTGGGTAATGTCGCGGATTGTCTGGCATCGTCTATAAATGAATACCAGCGATGATTTTTATCTATAAAATCAAAACTGTCAAACTGCAATGAACTACATTTAGGACTGAAGGTGAATTGGTTCCCATGGATAAATGAAGTAGAAATTAAGGAATCGCCTGTTGCACGGAGCCCTTCTTGCACACCCTACATAAAGATTTCAGCACTTCTGAATCTCACGCTGTCCTGAAACTGGATAAAAGCTCTGGATGAAAGCGCCTGCTAAATGAATGTAATGTAAGGTAGAACAACAGGTGATTAGTTGATTCATCGGAAAATGGCTGATTGACTAATCAAACATCGAAATTGTTATTGGCGCTCTACCTAACAGCAGCACCGTGGTCTGTTCAAGGTGAGTGTGATTCTGAATTTGCGTCCAGAGCTGTCATTGACACAAAAGCTGCCTCAGTGAGAGAGGCGTTAGCGTAATCCACGTCATTAGCGGAGCTTTAACAGGATTTGACGCCAATGGATGAATCGAAGGCTCTCACACCTCAAGAGCTACCCTAGTTCAACAGGCAGGGGGCTCTTAAGGCTGGACCGGCATTCCTTACAGACCAGCAGCCAATTCACACAGCCTGCTGAGGGGGCTCCCAGAGGAGGACAGTGGGAGTGGTTGCCATGGCGAGCGGTACGGGGTGAAGGGAATGTGGACGATGCTTCGCATGGCGGGTGACCCAGGGTGGAGGATTGCGGGATATTTCTACAATCTCCGAATTCTCAACCTGGCTGTCAATGAACGAGCAAAGGGCTTTTTTTATAATCATAAATCAATATTGTCTATAATAGCCTGTAATATATTTTATCTTTTTAGTGGTCTTGAATAGTCTGCCATTTACACACAGAGCAGTTCTGTACGACTCAAATGTAAATTTTTCTAACCCATTAACTATTTGGGGAAGAAATTACAAAAAATTTAAGGTTGTTTATAACGTTGCTGTAATTGAAATTGTGAATATTGTCAAACTGAAGATTAATAATCAAATATTTTTTTTTTTATGAAATAAATGACACTAGTGTCCACAAACCTGTGGCCACTCAAACTGGTAATACCTGCTCGTGGCTGCAGCCGTGGCTGGGGCTGGGCGAGAGTCTCACCTGGCAGACACCAGCCAGTCTAGGAGCTTAACTGGGCTAAGCTGCAGTGTCTGCTCTCTCTTTCTCCAGTCACGTCTGTCTGACACCAGCCAGTCTGCGTAAACATGGGGCAAAACCATACTGTCCAGGCCCATAGCCTGATTAACACCGGATGCCAGTTAGTCCCAGCTAGCCACAACAGTCACACTGACTCAGCCGTTTCCCCTCCTTTCAAAAAACCATCTTACAGTGGTGACACTAAAAACACTTGAAAGATTCTGCAGCAAATAAATCCTTATGGGATTCAAAACAAAGAGACCGAAGGACAGGCTTGGGGTTCAATGCATCATATCTGTTGATTTATTACGATATGACAGAATTTAATGAAACTTTTCTGATTTGTTTCGATTGATATATATTATAAAACACCATCCCTGCCTTTGAGGTACACAAAACGAATCATATTTGTTTCCTTCATGTCCTGAATCTGTGTTGTCTGGCTTCAAAAGCTGAGCTGAGCTGACATAAAAAAAGTAAAATAATATTTAGAAAGGACAAAGCGCTCCATTATAAACAGCATAATACAAGCGTGTTCATTTTCTAAATCTCTTGTGCTACCACTTGAAACGAGTTTTTGGAGAAAGATGCATGTTTCGGAGGTTCCACCCTCAGTCTGTCAGCAGCTTTTTTTCTTTCTTTTTTGTTGGAAAGCAATGAGGCGCATATTACAATCCTATTGAATGATGAAAATGCTTTGAGGTGGTTCAGATCAACACAATATCAACACAACAAACCAAATTCAAACTATTAGAGAGCCTTCTGTGAGTCACATGACAATAACAACCTAATTTAATTCTTTAGTGGGTAAATATTTTCACCCTCCTGCTAAACACTATTTACAGCATCTGTGTGTCGTCATTGCTGCCAATAGTCACACGCGTACAGAAAAAAAACCCCCAACAAATCCAGTTTCGTAGAATTTTGTCTGACCCACTGTTGGCCTGGCTTGCATTTTAATCACTGGACGTCACAATGAGCCAAATGATTTGAAGCCATTCACAAACAGCATCTGCTTCTGGACCACATCTCTGTTGGCCATCTGGGGTTTAGACAGAATGAACTGAATTAAATAAATCTCAAATGTGCAAAAACTAGCATCCTGACGCCGCGATGCCTGGCCACACAATAGATGAAGCACGGGCAGTTTGTGATGGCTCGCCAATCCACAGGACCCTTATCTCCTATTGAGCATCTACTTGGCTGAGTAAATGCCTGTTGGGGTGTGTGAGTGTGTGTGTGTGTGTGTGTATGTGTGTGTGTATGTTGTCCATGGCTCTCCTCTCATCAGACTCCAGTTTCTTTCTGTATTCAAAAGCCAGCAATTGGGACACACTCGACTATCTGCCGTCGGGACTTGAGCGATAGAGTGGCACGGCTGGGTAACATTACCATTTCATTTGGCACGTGAGTCCCATGAGACGAACAGGGAAAAACTTTACTTTTTCAATTTCTATGACCGAAAAGAGACTACGACTCCCAAATATCAGACACAAACTAGCACCAGCCTGCTCGCTGTCTCCACTTGTAACAGCCTTCCTGTGTTTTTCTCTGTTTTTTGGTTTCTGGTAATCTTTGTCCTGTTGTATGTTCTCCTGTTTTTTCCAGATTCTTTTATATATTGTTATTGTTTATATCTGCTGTGTGTCTTTGATGACCTTAACTCCGCCTCCTCTTTAGTTTCTCCACCCTAGCCCCAGCTAATCTTTAGTTTCTCCACACTTGTCCCGCCTCTTTCTTAGTTTATCCAAAAAAGCCCCGCCTCCCCCTTATTTTTTCCACACCAGTCCCGCCTCTTTCTTAGTTTATCCAAACTAACCTCATCTCCCACTTCATTTCTCCACACTAGTCCCAGCTTATCTTTAGTTTCTCCACAATAGTCCCGCCTCTTTCTTAGTTTCTGCACCCTAGCCCCTCCTCCTCCTTAATTTCTCTACATAAGCCCCGGTTTCTTCTTAGTTTCTTCACCCTAGGCCCGTCTCCTATTGAGTTTCTCTACCATGATCTCGTACCTGTCTTGTACCCAGCCTAGGTGTTCCTAGTGTATTTTCAAACCTCCTAGTGTGTTTATAAACTTGTTTTCAGTCCAGTTCGTTTGGTTCTGGCATTTTTGCTCAGTTACTGTGGGATTGTTGTTTTCTGTATTTTGGAACTCTTTTTGCACATTGGTTTAGCTTAATATTTCTGCTCTGTGTTTTTGCCGCACCTCTGTTCATGTTTATGTATTCCTCAGTCTCTTTTTGCCCAATTTGGTTTCATTTTGTTAGTCCCCGTTTTGGCTCAATGCTCTGTTAGTTCCTCAGTCTCCTGTTCCTTGTTCTTTGGTTAATAAACCTCTGTTTGTGATTATATCCTACTTCACGCTCGACGTCCCCACGTTACACCACTGCCAAAATGTCCATCTATTCAGCTCAGTTTCGTTTTTCACACTTGGCACTTGTATTATTTTCCTATAGAGGAATGCTGGCGCGACCACACTTTATAATTGCTACTTTGTGAGTGGTTATTCTGATCAACTTTATACACTGAGAGTGTTTTTCCAACATGCTGCTTTATGTCAGTGCGTGTTTATAATATATTTCCGTCAACAAGGAGTGGAGCTGTGGTTGCTAAGGCCGTGTGAGAGTGAGGCACACTTTTAGTCTTGGGAAGAAAAATCCATGAGCCCAACACTTCTAGGGTGAGCAGAACTGACCTTGCGGCGACATAAAGAGTCCGGTTCGTTATGACGATCAGCTGAATGTCCAACTTGTGTCGCTGTGTGTTGTTCCGTCCTGGTTTGTGCCCAACAAACACTGGGTACTGTTTCGTATCTGAAATGAAGTGGAGGGGAAGTCAAACCCAGTGGCAGAAATGATACACAGAGCACAAACAGTGTTGACCATCAAATGATGTGTGAGGTTGAGTCGGGTTCATAGGGAAAGAAAATGAGAGAGAGAGAAACAGAGAGATGGGGAGAGAAAAAGAAGGGGAAGCATAATACACTCTATCTATCTCTGTGCCCCATATAGCAGTTAGTCTTCTACATAAGGCTTTAAGCTTTGACAGGGAAAATAAAGGATTATCCTTTGATGTCGAAAAGGCTCCATTTCAAATAGCATTTTAAGTTCACATATTCTTGTGTGCTTCCCTTGGCAATGAATCATATTTCACATTCAAACACTGCAAGGACAGGAAGGATAGCAGGTGTGTGTGTGTGTGTGTGTGTGTGTGTGTGTGTGTGTGTGTGTGTGTGTGTGTGTGTGTGTGTGTGCACGAGAGAG
>JBBMFX010000016.1:7641590-7665065 GCA_037832545.1 Rhabdalestes septentrionalis | reverse complement strand
TGGAGTCTCTATCTCAGCCTTGAGATAAGCAGGCCGTTTTCGAGTCTGCTCAAGCAGACACAATATCCACAAAGATGAGCTCGGTGGCAATGAACTATCGTGGCCTCTGTCATTCTCACAAAGGCTGTCTGAGAGAAAGCCGTCTTTCTGCTTTTTATTTATTTTTTTTGTCCCTCTTTTTTCTGTGTGTTTTAGGTTGTCGAGTGCTCTAAATCCACAAGAAAATTTGATTAATGAGTTAGCTGAATAATGTACGCCTTAATGGAATTGAAGAGCTACTATCTCTTCGAGAGCGCTTAGGTTCAAATATCCACTCAACTAATGAGTCCGGCAGAGGAGCATCAGCTGCTGTCCTCGGCCACACTGGTCACCTCGCAAGAACTTCTTCTCTCCAAGCCTGGTGCAGGGTAACACCACACCCGTAAAACCGATACAGCCACTGTAGCCCTCCGGCGACTGGTGTCCAGTTAATACAACAGTGAAAGCTGGACCTACTTTATGATAAGTGTCAAACCTTTTGCTGGAAGCTAGTGCACCTGCTTTTCTACTGCTATGTGGAACTGTTAGAACTGAAGGGGACATTTGACTTGGCCAAACATACTAGTGAGCATCTAAACACTTAATCTTTCAATAAATAGTGTGATTGTGTCCAATACGTCCATTAATATCCAGTGTAGTGCGTGTGTATTCAGCTTTTTGAATCGATGTGAATTGGTCAGTTTGTATAAAAAAATTGATTTTTGCATGTGTTGGAGAAAGAGTGTGTGATGTCACGGATATGCTAGCTGCCAATCAACAAAAAGTGGAGAAACAAAACACACAGCAGACTCATAAACAGACCTCAAGACACAAACTCAGGTCAGTAAACAAATAAAAAGTGTGTCACGGTTTGGTTTTTTGGTTCAATTAAAAATAATTAGCCAATGAATGAGGCTACGTGCGCTTTCAGCCGTCCTTGACAATGAACGGCAGCGCTGTCCCTCCCAAACTGGTGCAGCCAGCATCTGAATCAGAAGATGCCAGTTTGAATCCATGGTGTGCAATCTAGTTTATTTTGCTTATCTGGGGCCAGGTCATAATGTTAGCTGGTTAAGAGGGGAAAGCTCAAGCATTCCTTTCCCAGCCACGTCCACCAGTTCCTCCCAGTAGATCCCAAGATGTTCCTGGGCCGGCTGAGATATATAGTCCTCAAAATCTACCCAGGGTCCTCCTTGTGTTCTCCTCCCAGTTGGTCATGCCCACAACACACTGAAGCATCCGTACGAGATGCCTGAACCACATCAACCAGCTCCTTTCAGTGAGGAAAAGTAGCTCTGCTTTGAGCTCCTCCCAGATGTCTGAGATCCTTAGCTTCACTTTTTTAAACAATGCACATTACCATTATGACCAGTTGAAAAGACCTTGTTAACCTGCAACACCTGGAGTTGATGGAAACGTCCTATCGAGTTTGTATTAAAGACTGGAACACACTTCAGGGTTCCGAAAAAGCTGCTTAAAAAGTCTGGTTGAATTTAACAAGGCTGTAAAAGGGAGAGGTCACCAGAAAATGGTTCACAAAAGTCTGGCTATAAATGATGCAAAATGTGCAGGCGGAGCAGTTTCCTTGCAAAATGAGTGCAAGCCTGACTACTGCGCTGAAAACATGTGGCCCTCTCAGTTTATGCTGAGGGCCAATTCAAGTATGTCAGTGAAACACGTGGTGGAGGAGGGCCATTTATTTTCATGAGCTGATTTTACAAAGCAGACAAACTAAGAGCACTAATAACAACTCGTCTGTTTTACTGAGAGATCTGAGAGATCTGAGCCTCTTTAATATACAACTTGCAGCAACACTCAAATTGCCAGCATTTCTACCACCAAAGCTGGTCTATGGGTCAAACGACATCAGTTAAAAGGATTCAATAACTTTTTAGAGATTTTTTGAAAATAAAAAATAAAAAATATATAAATAAATACAATTAGGAGCCCATTTCCAAACTTCAGAGTACTGAAAGGGTACAGTATGGAGTATTTCAGGTAAATCCCCACTGGAGTGGCTCATTGAGGGGATTAGAGCTTTGCATGGAGGGCCTTCAGATACGGCTCTATCTGCGGAGAACAGAGCCCCCCTCCAGCCAGCACTACAAATCAAAGTCTCTGTACTTTTACTTCTCTCGACACGATTAGGGCCACCTCCGTAACAGCAGAATCCATTAACATTTTCAGTCGGGACCTATCGCCAATGTTTAGTCATAGAACGCTCCATTTCAGAGATTTTCTCACTCTCCCTCATCCAGAAGACCTTTTTTTTTTTTTTTGGTTTTTTGCCTCACGCGTGATAAGATCCTACACAGTGACTTGTGAGTTGACTCAGAGAAGTTACGGAGGGGTAATTGATTCCATGGGGTGGAGGAAGTGGAGGCTTTTTCAAGTCCAAACCACAGTTTGGGTTTTAAGTATGAAGGGTATATCAAAGGAACGGTGGTTTCAGCGGCCGATCCTGATGGAAGACAGAAGCCAGTGTCTGAGGGAGTGGAGGGACTGTGAGTGAGTGTTTGTGTGTGTGTGTGTGTTCAGTACAGTTAAAGTAAAGGCGCCATTGTCCTCAGTCCTCGATTAAGCTTTTTAAAAATGAGGTGACATGGCCTGCTCCCTCTCTAATCAAGGTTTGACATAAGCTCACTGAGGGCAAGTCCCACAGCACAATCAAACCCACTCGCTGCACGCCAGCCAGACTGAAACAGAACACCACCAGTGGCCCTGCTGTTGATTAAGGCTCATTACACCGCGCCATGTAATGACTGAGAGGACAGGGGGACACGATGCCTTTCATGCAACATGGCTTGATAACAAGTTTACATGAAATCCCTTTGCAGGGCCTAAGACAATGAATGGCATGAGGTAAAGAAGCTCTGAAACATCTCACTAAATGGTGGTAAGAAAGTGTTTTAACCTTTGAACTCGGATTTCAGTAATAATAACTGGTGTAAAACAGTCGAGAACCGGCACTTACCCTCAGAGCTGTATCAGTAAACTCTGATTTCAGTCAATATAACCGGTGTAAAGCCATCTGGAACCCGTATCTCACTGTTTGCTGCTTTTTTCCTCGGCACACCCTTGCTCGACCGCTCTCCGGACCCCCCTACTCCTGTGGGTTTTCCCCACCCACTTGTGGGCACAGACTATTCTGAAAGTTCTCCTGGGTTTAAAGACCTTGTGCTCGTTTCTAAAACCTTTGTCCTTTATTTGCATCTGAGACTGTTTTTAAACTCCAGTAGTGGTTATTTTTGCTACAGATTTTTAAATTACAATAACTTTGGTTCTACGTGTCACAGAAACACCAAACAAAGCTCAGCATGACGTCTGACACGTCCAGCATTAACACAACACAGGGGCACCTCCATATAAGGAGCTGTTCGGCCATGTGATGATAATTGAATATACGTTATATTTAATATCCGTCCTGCTCGCATCCAAAGGGTTACAAGGGGCCTGTTGAAACGGACTGAATGAAATCCCCGACTCCTCAGACACAGTGCTCGCCCGTATTCAGAAGATAATCTTTTCTTAAATCATCAGAATCCTGTGAAACATCCCACTTGACTCCTCCACAAAACAGGCTTCGGCAGTATTGAGGGGGAGGCCCTCTCATGGTTTACAGCTCTCCCGGGCCCGATAGCCAGCCGCCTCAACGGGGCTCCATTGCTCAGTAGCAGGCCCCGTGGGGGAAAAGCCTACAGAGCTCACAAAGCATCCCTTTCAGCCCCCACACAGACCAACAGCGTCGGGCCTGGCTTCCACAAAACCACCTGTGTGGAACCATCGATTCAGTGGTCCAAAATTATCGCGCTGATAATAAGACGCAGGCTCGCCTTTTAAAGGTTTCCTCTTTACAGAACACAGCCCGTAAAAGTCCGTTCAATATTTTAAACTGCTGGAGGGAATGCCGTGCCAACCTGTATCTGAATCTGCACCTCCGCTAACATTCACCAAAGATTATGATTTTACTCCTTTCAAATCTCTGTCTGCCTTAGTTTTGTACACCACAAAGGTCAAATAATGTATGGTCTGACCTTATTAGATACTATTCAAATGGGGGAAGTATATGTAGGATATTTCAGATACAGTTCTGTGCAAAAGTCTTAGACATTTTCACATTTTTGAAGTCATTTATTTCAGTGGGATTCTTTCTGCCAGCAAAAAACATGCGTTTTGTTCCAGGATTCTGCTCTATACTGCCAGCCATTGTGTGGATATATAACGTTCCATAAGCAACACACCTAATTTACACTAATGAATTAAAAAGATTCAACCCACAGCCTAGGAATCAACAGCTTTTAAGCAACATCTTTGCACAATGCTGTCTGTTATCAGATTTACCAATTTTACCCACTGATTTTTCTTAACAATGTCGATATTACTTCCCAAGTTTTATGTAAAATGACCAGTTGAATTTTCTTAGTAGATCTCAGAGGAACTCAGTATAGTAAGACATTATAGCAAACCCAGTTTCAGTGCTTTATAGTGACTTGCAATACAGAAAATGGTTCAACAAGATTTCCTAAGTTCTAAGATGAAGTCGTTAATATTTCATGAGCCTCAAATCTTCACAATACATTTTTATAACCCGTAGACAAGACTGGACCTCTGAATGGTCATAATGTGCATGTGAACTGGCTTGAGTCTGACATATAAGAAGACACTTTGGGGGAAACTCCCTCTGAACCACATGCCACTGATAATAAGCTTAAGGATGCACACGACAGACTCTCTAAGGGAGAGCTGGAGATATGCAAATACACTGAGATGAAAAAGGACAGCCAGCCAAAAGAACAGCATACTGGCGCAGAAAAGTCATTAATCTATAAAAACACCAGCAGACAAGCCAGTACTTTTTAAACGACGAAATTACATTTGACTGAATATACTTGTTATGTCAATTCTAATCCTTGTAGGAATTCATCATAAAATCTGAGAATTTAATGCGTAGAAGGCTGAAAGCTCCCAGATCATGTATGGAGAAGAAGTGTTGCTTTAGGCCATATAATAAGTGCGAAGTCACAACTTAATAACAGATGTAGAGCGTATGAAATATTACACAGCCTGGTTGATTCCCAGATTCGGCTAATTAGAAGTCATGGCACCTTTTTTCGATCAAGCCCACTTCAAAGCTGCTTTGGCTTTTAACCACAGAATGAGCGAAAGAGAGCTTGTCGAAATGAAACTCGATGAAACCCATTCTCCTTTCTCTGAATCACCCTCCTTACTGTAGGACCCCCGTTTCAATCTCCCCGGGTGCGCTTTCAAATGGCAAGCGTTAATTACTTCAAAAACATTATCCCTCAGCTAGCGGAGGATCCTAACCAGCGCGGAATCAATAGCCAGTATGTTAAAGACCCACTAATGTCCATGAGCCCATGATTCAAGAGGACTAACGACCTCTCTTTTTGCGGTCTCAAAGTGCAGCCAAAGACTCGGCTGGGGGAATCGATTGTGGGCATCATCCTTGAAACGGAGGTGAGAATGCGTGGAGTGTACGGACGGGACTTATAGGACGAGCTCGTCGTTCTGCTGCACCACAAACACCACTGTGTGCTGAAGCAAAAAGCAACAGAGTAGAAGTGTTGCAAGCCAGGGGACAGAAAAGGGGGGAATAAAGGAGGCCTTCACACACGGATGGGCAAGTGGGTCAGAGATAACTTGTTGAGGCCAACGACTGGGATGATTCGCTCCCGCGGTCAGCAATAGGGCTCCCCTGGCTCTTCCCACAGAGGCATTGTTCGGCCGGAGGGGGTTCTCCTCCCTTAGCGCCCCCTTTCTCAGAGCTCACAAATCACGTGATCCCTATGGACGCCTTTGTGGGAAAGGCATTAGAAAAGGACCCTGGCGGGGGCCACCAATTAGCCGAGCCCCATGGGGTGACATGGCGCATGAATAGAGTGGCCCCGCAACGGTCCGTACACCTACTACTTCCTTCAGGCCGCGCAAGTCGACAAGCTACACGTTATCTGTCATGGTCTTGGGCCAGCGTTAAACATGCTGAATGGGACCTGGGCCTTTAAAACCACCAGACGTTCCTCAATGACCTATTAAACGGAACATCACAAGATGGATCTCACTCCTTGTTTCACCTTCGTGGGATTCTTAATCAGGGCCATCTATCACTGAAAGGAATCCGGCAAACGGGCTGAGGCCTGAAGCAAACGAGCTTGAAATCTAACTGAGGGGGCACAACGACTGTGCAGTCGGTTCACTTTACCCTCGTGGAACGCTGATCCACGTGTCTCAGTCTTACATAGCCATCTCCGTCATTCAGAGCATGAGGGCTCAATGGGATTACAGGTGGATTTGCTCATCAACCGCCAAGCAACAACAACAAAAGTGTGTGAGCGTCGTATAACACAAGCAGGTGGCAGCCACAACAACATGTCATTGTACAGCGATTTGATGTTCTTTTTCAGCGCCAGTCATGGATTTATCCACTTTCATATGCAAAGCCACTCACTTCTGGCTGCAAATGTAGATCTTTTAATATTGTATGAATACACAGTGAATGATGTCAAATGAATACTATGTTTGTTTTGTCCTAATAAAGTAAAAAAAAAAAAAAAAGCCAAAATAACACTACGGTCCTTGACGGCAAAAAGATCAAGGGAACAGATGTTAGAGATCTCATGTCTCTAATACAGGGCGTCACGCTAAGTGGTCGGCTTCCATGTGGATCTACTCTGCTTTAAGTTCCCTCACCAATAAACCTCACATCCCCTTACAGTATCTGAACACATAGAAGAGAAACTAGAGAAGGAGGTTTTGAACAAAAACCATATGTTAAATATGCTTTAGCCACAGGACTTGGATGGTTGTTAAAAGGGCTTGAGCCATTGGATTCCAATTTGCTGTTAAGTAAACTCCAGCCACAGGATTCTGATTGTCATTAAATGCGCTCGAGCCACGGGACTCCGATGGAGGTTAAATGCACTTCAGCCATGATCTAAAATTCCGAGCAGATGGCATTTCAATTAGGATAGTAAGGGTATAGGATTTTCAGGGTATGATAACCACTTCAGAAAATATCACATTAGACTCTATTTCACAATTATTATCTGTTGCAAGAACCCTGGGAGGAATGAAAACAAAAGATTGTTTTTGGTCCAACAATCACAATGTAAGTCGTCCTTTTTGAAAACAAATAAAACAGACGAGACAGCCGTACCTCTCATAATCTCTCTTTAGAAATAAATAAATCAAACCTACCCATTAATTAAATGAAAGAGGAAACACGTCAGTCTGAGCTGGCAAAACTCGTGTGTGTGTTTCTTTATGAGGCCAGTGTGTGTCCGTTTGTGAGTCAAAGGTTACCGAACAGGCCGACAACACAGATGTAGCTGGGATGTGGAAAATTAGGGAGTTTTATGATCGAAGTTTAAGCGTTTGCACGCTTTTCCATTACGGATTAAAGTTATAAACGGGACACGTACTTTGATCTGCGTGGAGGGTGGTGTTCTCAAAAGATGGGCGAACTTGTTTGATGTGTTTCCTCCTTTGGAAACCACTTTACACCCATTTTATTACATCCACATTTTTATATTCACATTTTTAGAAAAAGGATATCAACCACATGTTCCTTTTTTTGGTAAGTAATGGCCATTTTTTTGGGAGATCAGTGATATCAGTCTAGCTTCTCTCTACCATCTTCTCTGCTGCATGTGTGTGTGTTGTGTGTGTGTGTGTGAGTGTGTGCTGAGTCTGACAGGAGAAAAGGATTCACGCATGCGTAGGTGAGATTCTCTGTTCGGTTGGATCTATTTAGGATCAATCTATTTTTTCATACCACAGTATATCTGCTAGTATACAGTATCTGTCATAATACTGTATTCATTTAAACACCAAGTGCACTAAAAGTCTTGTTTTGTTGCTCTTGTGTTTTTGTTTCTCTTTCTCTCTCTCTCTCTCTCTCTCTCTCTCTCACTCTCTCTCTCTCTCTGTTTCTCTCTCTCTCTCTCTCTGTTTCTCTCTCTCTCTTTCTCTTTCTCTCTTTCTCTCTCTCTCTCTTTCTCTCTCTCTCCTTCTCTCTTTCTCTCTCTCTCTTTCTCTCTCTCTCTCTATCTTTCTCTGTTTCTCACTCTCTCTATCTCTCTCTCTTTGCACTCAGTGTATTCCTGTCCTGTCTGCACTTATGTAGTGGGGGGTTTCTCTTTTTGTTCTTTGTGGGTCTGTTTTTGTTTTTTTGTGTTGCTCCATGGTCCTGGAGGAACATTCTTCAATTTCACTTTAAACTGTGTTTGTATGGCTAGAAAGACAGTAACCCTATGTGACTTGAATTAACTTGACTACATCAAGAACCCAGCACACCATGGTGTAAGAGACAGACAGAACATCTGAGGAGCAGGTGTCGCCCAATTCACTGACAATTCATGACAGATAGCTCAAAAACACAGAGGTTAGTAACAGTAACTGCACACCACGTGACTGATCCATGGGAAAATAACAAAACAGTCCTCCAGACAAGACCTATTTGCGAAGCACACATGAGTGAGCAATTGGCTGGTTGTGCTGAAAGAGGCTGTTGCAAATTGGAAATGTCACCGTCCCTGCCACAACAGATTATGCCGAAACGCTGGACGAGTGTGTGTGGTCGGACTTTCCCCTCACACTCGCACTGACAATTTTGTAAAAGGAATTTAGGAACTTATTTAATACTTTTGAAAATATTTCTGGTTTGTGTTTTACATAACTTGCATTGAATTTAATAGCAACATAATAGAAAGCACATGAAGTTTAAAGATGACTACATTTTTTTCCAAGCTGATCTGTTATGAAAATTAAAATGTGGCTCAGTAAACGAGGACCAAGCATGGAAGGGGCGAACCGCTGCACCCCTGAGGGAAATGATTCCTCTTGGCCACATTGACTTTGTTCCGTGCCTCAGAGCTGCTCAGACACTCCTAAGAGGCTTTGCAGCATTCAGGCTAGCCAATATCACACAGCATCTGCAATTATTCTACCAGATTTGGACATGACCTCGGTCTGTGCGTTCTATGCAAGTTCGCAATTCACCTTTTTAGTCGGTCCAAAATACTTCTGTGGTCCCACTGCAATCATGCCAGAATGTCTTTAAGGGTTTAAGTACAGTAGTGCAGCTTTCCATTCAGACATGACCGCCTGATTACACCCGATGGGCCATTTGCTGGCATAGATGCTCTACACACATCCTCAAATATCATTAATCTCCCTCTATCTCTCATAATCATAATAGAGGGGGCTTAAAATACACACACAAACACACACAACACACACACACACACAGAATATTGCACACTGACCTTGATCTTTTCGCCCTTTCACCCACTCTAGCTTTTTTTTATTTACTGTTAGTCAAAGGCAACAAAGATCTAAACATGAGGTGACTGCCCCACAGCCAGATTGGGCTTCTCAATCAACAGGGTTGCTAGGTTAGCTACAGGAAGGCAGGCTACAATTCCACCCTGGGATGCAGATATCCATTAACCAAGAAGCATTAAGCAGATGGATGTCACGGAGCCTCTGAAAAAGTAGAGGAGAAATGAATAGCAAGGCTGTCTCTCCTGCATTTTCCAAGTAGTATCTGCGTTTACACGTCGGCTTTCTTCTGTTGCCTGTCTTCTCCAAAATAACCCATTACTGGCAGTGCTGATGGGTTTTTCTTTCAGTAATTGGATTGTACAGCCGCACTCCAGCGTAGAATTTGTGGGTGCCGCTCAGAGACTGTCCTTTATCGTTCAATTAAGGCCCCCGAAACTTCAAACACGCCGCTCTTCGCTTCGCGGTCCGAGCCGATTCAGTCTTTTACTTCAATATCGCCGCCGATGGATTAATGACTCCAGGTTAGCGCGGCGAAGAAAGTCTAAGACGGTGCCCGAAAGCCAATGAGATTTGAGTTCCACTAGACCGAATAACAGGAAACTTTAAAGTCCAAAAAGTCTGTGAAGGTCCTACTTTTGATCACAATGCTTTGCTGCAACACTTTCAATGCAAGGGAATAAGACAGTCGGTATTTCCTGTGGCCTCCAGGCCCATTGACTCAAACACACACAAACACACACACATACACACACACACACACATCTTTAATCTGACGTTAACAAATGAGAAGATGTTCTCAGGCTGACACACAGTGAATGTAGCATGTAACCAATTAATTCAGTTTTGTATGAGCTCCCATTGGTCTTCCACAATGCACCGGAGGCCCGAGCCACATTCTCATGCCCTCCAAACGCCGCTGCCATTTATTTTCACCAAACCCAATTAATCAGTTCAGGTTAACATGATCCAAACACAAAGATGAAAAATCCATTAACAGCTGCATTCGGTCTCAACTTGAAAACGCGTTTTCCCATTGCCTCAAAATACATTCCGGTTACCCTCCCGGACTACCGCTCGTTCGTTGCCGACGTTTCCCTGCCATGTCGTGATTGTTCTTGACATGCCATCCATTAAAAAACACAGAAGTTCAAAATGAATCTAACTCTTGTTATCTGTTTAACCATTAGACAATGGTTTTTATATTAACCAGAGATGCCAGCGAAGCGGACAGTCTCCGCTATAATGACGCCCTCCCTCCTCCCGCTGCCTCCCTGCTCTGCTCCCTCCTCTTTCTGTAGCAGGGTCAATTAAGCCACCTAAACACTACACCCTGTCACATTCTACATGGGGGGTCGCTCACTGAATGACTACTTTCATTAAAGTGACTGCGAGGAACAAGTTCAGTAACAATTACCATATGGAAACTGAAGAATAATTCACGAGCTGCACGGCCTCTTTCATTCAGACCACATTATTCTGAAGGCTACTGTAAACGCTCGCTTCCAAAGAACCCTGCTATATTCGGAACCGGTCTACTGTCACTTCCTGTTATGCCGAGACAGTGGGGCTAGGAATTTTACATCCAGAAGCTTTTGTGCTGCTCCTTTTTAAGAACAGTGGTTCAGGTTTATTAATATGGGGGTTTGGGATTGGCAAGGGGGCTCATTCACTAAGCCCGTCGTGGCAAATTCCACAGGAAGAGAAGACGCACTGCAGTGCAGCCTCTGTTATACAGATGTAGGATGTGTCATGGCAGCTCATTTCGCACACTCCATTCAGCGGTTCGTTCTGATGAAGCAAACTTCTGAATGTCGTTCTAGCTCAGTACAAGAAGGCTTTCGAACTGCTTCCCGTGACTCATCTTGTTCATCTCATTTACAGGAGCAATGGTCTCAAATGTAAACCTCTGAATAAAGTTTCAGGACAGTTGAATACTCAGTATATTCAGTCTGCATACTTCAGTCTGAGGGTGTAAATTCAGTGCTGACATTTTCAGGCCTAAAAAACCTCCTGAAATCTCATGAATCCAGAGTATCTCCTCTACTGCTGCACGATTTATGTTTTTGAACTACATAAAATTTTATAACCCTCCTCAGGTTCCCACACTGTTTCTTCAAATTTTAAGCCGCTTTGGATAAAAGTGTCTTCCAAATGAACGTAATGCAATTTAAAAGCAATTCTTGGGTCATTTTAAAATGTAAAATACCCAAACAAAGGCTTGGTACATTGTATTTGCATTAAAGAATCTGTCCAGTCCCTTTTCTGGATTTGTAGTCCTTATAAAAACTGTGTGTATTCAATGACAAGAAAATCAATGCAAATTGTGATGAAATCTGATGATATGATGGATTATTGCCTTCCGAATCAATCTGAATACAATTACTGGAATTATTACCCATGATGTCGTTTTTTCTTTTCTGATTCTCTCGCCAATAATGCAACCTTGCCACCAATACCAAGCCATATTTTTCTCCTTGGACCAAAGGGTCATCTAATCCGCCCAGAGAGAATGAGGCCAATTATGTCCTCTTGGATTCCTGGCCATGGTTGGCTGTGGCATCGCAAGGGACCGAACTCTTAATCTCCCAGAGCTATTAGAATTGCAGGATACAGGCACACATTTACTTTGAAGCATTTCACTTAAGATCTACTACAATACTGTTATCATCAAACTCCACTAACACCCAATTATAAGAAGTAAGAAATAGACAGACAGCTTACAACATCACATAGATCAGCGGTACCCAACCCCCGGGCCGTGGACTGGTACCGGGCCGTGGGTCACGTCTTACCGGTCCGTGGGCTGCACGGAAAAATTACAGTATTTCCTTTTTAGTTACCATCAGAGACTAAACGTGACGAAATAAAGTTTGGGGACCACTGATCTATGTATCACAATCACAATACCAATACGTATCGATGCAGATACCTCTCATCCTGAGAACTGTTTAATGTGACACCAGTGAAAAACTCTCTACCCAGTATACGTGTAGCCTTGACGACACCTGACCAGAAAAACCCAAGAAACCGGATCCGAGTGATATCCCTGAATTGGACACCCGCAGATCTGAGGGGACACTGGACCCACTGCACATGTCCAAGTGTCATACGATCTGTTGAAAGACCCATTAAGATACCAAACCTGCAGCTGATGCCACACCCCACAAGGCATGTGCATAAAGCCAGGCAGCTGTCCAGCCATTGTGTGGCTTGAGTTTCTGCCACCCCCCCAACATCCCTAAAGGTCTGTGTCATCGCCGCGTAAAGAAGGGAAGCCAAAGTCAACTCTAATGGACAAGCATTCCATGTGTCTCCACAATTATGGTCTCCCAAAATACGTTTAGGCTTTTCCGCCAGATTTAGTGACCCAAAATAGTGCAGAGAAGTCCTGATGGGTCTTTATTTCCTTTATTCTCTTTTCCCCAAAGAAACGGGGCTGCAAGTTATTTGGCCTGAGTTTGTCTCATTTACATCAGCCCCGCTGAGCTATTGGACAAGGATGAAGCAACTTTTGAAGAGAACAATGCTAAAGTGAGATGAGAAATGAGCTATTTGGACAAATCATAATGGTCTAACTATGACCCACTGAAGATTTTGGCTCCTGGGGGACTGGAAATGTTTGTGAATATGGGACAAACATATTATCAATGGTTTCAATGTTTAGGATCTCTGTTACCACTCGATAACCTCCAAAACGTAATACAATGCATCCGTGCGAATAAATAACCACCACTAATGGCTATAAAAAGCCCTTCATAGTCAGCTGCATAAAATCGATATCTTCAAACCACAGCGTCTCCTTCGCTTCGGCTTTAACGTGCGAACGCAGGAAGGGCCGAGAACCTTCGGAGGGTACTAACCTCCTGACAGGATGCTGTATTATATATTCTTGTGGAAATATCACACATCCATGAACGGACACAGCAGTGATGAACGTAAAGACATAGCTATAACTGTCTGTGAAACCTGGCAGAACAGACGCTGGCAATAAAAAATTGGGGCTTCACGCATAATTTCACTCCAACACCCCTGTCAAAGCAGCAATATAATCTCTCAGGTTGTCACATCAATTGGCTCTAATAGGGCGCTGTGGATCTTCCCTCTGATTTGAATGAAGGCCTATAATACAGCTTGTGTTTTCGGCCGTGTTTTTGGTGGATTTGACTCAACAATTTGCCTGCTGTTTCAAACAAGCTGAAAGAAAAATGGGGCATTGTAATGAAAATATGACGTATGGAAAGCTGACAAATTTTTTAATTAAGGCAAGCGTCGTGCCAATCAAAAGTGTTTACCACGATGCCTGAAATTGCTCTAACCTCGTCCAAACCCACAAGCCTTTGCATATCCCTCACACTTCATTTTGCCCACCAGACGAGAAGAAAAAGCCCAGCATTCCTTATTTTTTAAATATGACAAAAAACGAGGGACGTCTTAGCCAAAACTGTATCCGGCAAACAAAGAGATGACAAACTGCACAGTGGCGCCGCCGCCTTATCGGCCCGAACGCATGAAACGATGTTTGTTTTAGATACGCTCCCTCTCATTTGAACATGCAGCTGGCCTTGGACTAGCGCAGCTCAACAGAGGGCTGCGGAGAGGAGCATAAATCCACAGAGCCCTGAGGGAAGAAGATCAAAGTCAGGTGGGGAGGAAATATTCCAGCAACAATACGGCTGGATCTCCTGCCTTCTCATATGTAGGTCAATTGTTGCACAGGAGTCGTGCATCTGGGTAACGTTCCATTCCTCTCCGTCCAGTTACCTTGCAGCAGCGCCCATTATCTAGCATGCTGCCCCAGCAAGTCTGGAGAAACGTAAGGAGAGGACAGATTTGCTGATCACCCATTGCAGCGTCACAAAAACAGATGGAAGCGTTCTGAACTGCCTGCTCAGCACGATGGTGGAGCATTATGAATGGAAGTCAGGCAACTAGAGTCTCTAACCCCAAAATAGCACTTTCATTAACACACAAAACAAACAAGGCACCAGCTATCCAAATGCCATGGCTCAACGTCTAATTCAGTGGTGCAGACAAACTGTGCCCATACATTCAGCCAAACAAATTTAATTAAACCACTGGGTTTATGCCACCATGCTCTCTTCTTATACTCTGAGTAATTATTTCTCGCTCATAGCTCATTGGAACAAGCTGTGGGAAGCTGACATTAAAATCTGATATCCCAGTTTGTAAGTAAAAGAGGAGACGTTTCATTAGGATTCGAATTAGGAGATGAAGAGTTATTGTCGGCCATACATGCTTGTTGACATAAAACACGTCTATTTTAAAACGTTGCGGCATTAATACATTACTAGAGCTAATCCGATGATAATTTCTGATGATTAATTGAGGCATCTGTAAACAGACCCAAAAATATGTTTATTGGAAGATGTCTTGAATAAATGAAGAAAAAAATCATTAAAAATGAATCAGTGTGGACTCGAACAGGGCTTACCAGCTTTCAGCATGAACTAAATTAAAGCAAATTTATGTATCACAACAATATGACTGTATAAATGCGCTCCCCAATATTCATGAAGGATCAACCGAGAAGTCAAGAAAATATATTTTTAAATATGTATCGCTTTGGAGTATATGTAGCCTGCTGCATAATGTAAAGGATTTTTAAAATTCATATTATTTTATAAATGTAACCCTGTAACATCTCTGTGTGCAACTGTACAATTATTATGTAATTACGCAATCACCATATTGTATAAAATAATGATATAAAGTTCATTGAAAGACAGTAAAATGGGGCAAAAATAAAAAAGGTTGAGCTTCAAAGCAAACGTGCTTCGTCTTACACACTCTGAGGTTAAGGAGATCTGTGTAAGACAGATCCGTGTGATTATTGAAGAAAAGAAAAAAAAAGAAATGCAGAGGAAACTTGATTATGGCATGAATATGCCCAACAGAGCCCTGCTTGTTATAGATCTGCCGCCGATTCCTCACGTGTGGTTCCTCTTGCGGCGCAGGAAGGAAACAATGTCAGGCTGTTGAGCAGGTCCTCTGAGAGCCATGATAAGTGCTCCTGTCTCGTTTCTACACTCCGGGCTGACGGACAGGCAGGGCCTGAACACTGGGGGCCTTGTGGTTGCGCTTATGTTACCAGGCACGCGACACCACATGGCTGCAATTTGTTCATTAGACATATAATAAATGTACACAAAGGGCCATTATTGTTAAACTTCCACCGACGATGTGCGGAAAGTTAAAACCTCCCCCAAGGGCAGCGGTCAACCGGCTGCGCAGTAACAGCTGGACCTGCTTCGCAGATTTAAGGGGAATATTCTGGGCAAAGCCAAAGTTCAGAGGCAAACACTAACATAAGGAGAACCTTATCGAAGAATTCCAAAGTGCACTAGGAGTGTGATTGGCTTTCGTTTCAAGACTGATATCTCAGAATTGCCGTCGGTAAATTTGTCAACACTTGAGGGGGACGAAACCCAAAGGGCGGAAATTAAATGTAGTTGAAGATAATTCGTTCTTCTCCAAACCCGTTACAGCAGATGCTTCTTAACATGACGCAATCCCACACAATATCTGACAAGCCTCCAAGAGCCACATCGTTCTCCTTCAACCCCACCTGCAGAAGGCAGTGGGTGATGTAACGGCACCCACAACCGTATCTTCAAAGCCACACAGAAGCCTCCAAAGGCCCTGCAGGAAAACACAAAAAAACGAAAAAAACACCACCACCCGTATTCTCTATCTCTAATAGGGGGCCCGGTCCAGAAAAGGTCATAGATATGAGCAGAAGGGAGTGCGAATCACAGAAAGCTGGACCACAGCCCGGCGGCACTGACAATGACAAGGTTCTTTATTCAGAACTGAAACCACATGAAAGACACAGGAGAAAGTCTCATGATTACAGTGCTTCGGTCTGTGCTTGTTCTGTGTCCTAAAAATACCCTCTAAAAAAGCAATGTGATGAAGAGTTACAGCGGCTGCACGGCCATTAAAACAAGACAAGAACAACCAGAGATTTTGACCAAGGGTGTAACTGACAATTTGGTCTATTTTTTCCAAAAAAATCAAGGTAAACGGTGGAATACTAACCAACATAGTGTATAACAAGCGTCCAATGGGGCTGCACTGCAATTCCATTTCGCCTTGCCGTGGGAAAACCATCTGAGACAAGCCTATCCGCTGGGAAAATGTTGCTGTAAGATGAGGCACATTCTCAGCTCCAGACCTTGCGCTGCATAGCATCATTTACACTTCAGGGACTCACATCCGATGAGTAGGCTCGCTTCAGCACGTCTTACAAAATCTCTGCCAACCAGTGATGCACGCTGTGCCACCGAACAGGCAATATAAGACTCATCACCCCATCAGTGATACTGAAAATCCTATCTGCTGCGGAGTCAATGGGGCAGTTTTATTCTCTCCGCGAAAGAATGAGCCGTTACCTTTTCTCGAACACCTCCCAAAAGGGGGGTCAATCATACTAACGACTTGTGCGTTCAGAGTCAGGCGGAACTCCTGAGACGAATCTTCTCTGCATGACAGACACCTGAACCGAGCTGCCAACAAGCAGAAACACACTTCTGTCAGCGTCTTAACTCCTTTCCAGAGCAGAGACGTGCCCTTTGTATCAGTTCCTGGCACTATTCACCATGTTCTTTACCCTGTAGACCTGTAGGCCTGTCACGATCGATTAGGCTGATGGACTGCTGCATGTGTAACTGCAATTATCAGCTAAAGAATGTGAACAATGTGGCTAACCGGCTAATTAGCTATCTTGTTTCCGATATGTCAATACTCTGTAGCCCTCATTTGACAGCTCAAACTCAAATGAACTCAAAACCGTTATTAGATGATTGTTCACTACTATAATCGATAGTATTTGGCCTGGTTTGTGTAAATGTGTTTTCTTATATTTTCATGTATGTGCCCAACCTAACCAAATAAAAATGCACACATTTGTGAAAATGTATTATGTTGTGAAATTAGGATTATGACAGCTAATAATTGTGCATGACAGTTGTGTTACAGTCTGCAATCAGCATAAATAATTGCTATGTGCAGCTTGAATTCTGATAGGAAACTCAAATCAACTGGACATAAATGGACATAAACAATTGCCACGCAGTAACTCAATTAATTACGCCTCAACAGCCTCCATGCATTCACCAATTTAACAATCAAAAACTTTCGACTCTTAATCTGCACTGCCAGTCAGACTTTCGTCTTCTCTCCCTCTTCCACTCAGTGAACACGATACCCGTTTTCATCTTCAACCCAGTATAATTAACAGTACACTTGAAGTAAAAGTATCTAGAACACTACAGGAGGACTTCATTTGAGACGCAGCTATGGTTTCATTCACACATATCAACACCTTTGTGAGGCCCTCCATCCAAAGGACCTTAGTGGGACGGAGAGCTCTCTCTCCACTTTGGCACTGTGATATCCTGTATATATCAGAGTGGCCATCTCCTGCACGTACGATAAGGCTCTCTGTGTGCCAGCAGAGGCCACGGTGGCCCCTTTATGCACACTCTCTGCTGGAGAGGCTGTTTGGAATCGCTGGCCCCAGCAATCTCCCCACCAGCCCCCTTCCTCCAGGCGCCCCGACACTGTCTCAGGCCCTGAAACTATGGCAACGGAATAAGAAAGCACTCTCCATGATTAATAGATGAGAGAGGCCGTGCCAATCGCGCTGGGCCTGGGGATGGGACAGATGTACTCTCCCTCCTTGGCGACTCGATGCTTCGCACCACCACGGCATGCGCAAAACCAACTCGGGCAGAGGAACGCGCTGCGCATGCAACACACACCCACAGAAGGCCAGAGATAAAAGTCTCTCCCAGCAGGGCTGCACGATACATCAGTCACTATCTGGTACCGCAATACTGTCCTTTGCAATTTCTATATTGCAGAAGAAAGCCAAAGCCATGTGCTGAGAACCCAGGCCAACATGAGGCTCCAGCTGTTTAGCAGATCATGTGATTCAACAAATGTAAACAATTCTGGTAATAAAAAAAATAAGTAGAGGACAATCGTTAATCATCTCAAACCAATGAGTCACTAATGTGTTTCCAGTATTGCGCGTATTGCAGCGTGTCCATATTACACCCTTAGGCTCAGGTGTCCACATATAAACACGGGTGCTGGGCTGACCAGCATTCTACAGGCTTTGAGTATTCTGCTGTGTTTCTAATGGAGTACTTGAATACTTGAAATCATCCATTAAAATAATATGTTTGTTTTATCGTTACCTATCATTTCAATTATTTCATCACAGCAATTTAAATACATGGAAAATGTATTATTAGCTTGCTGAGGCGCTATGTCACTATAGAAGCTGCCGTCTTAATTTCTGGTTCATATGAAGCACTATTTCCACACCTCTGCTCTTTCAGTTTCAGTGGTCGCAATAAAAACTCTCAAATGAAAAGAGTTTTAAAAGCTTTTTTGGTGCTCCTATGCAAAGAGCCATGGGTGCCTAAACAAAAACAGCTATTTAGTTATTTATTGTACATTTATACTTTTTTTCAAATGTATTTACTGAACGAATGTATTTAGTTTGGGATTGTGTGGTTTGAAAAAAAGATGCTTTTGAGCACTCAGTAAAGAAACAAAGACCAATTTAACAAATGAATAGCCAAGTTTTCAGATATTAAGGGCCAACCCTACACAACACTAAGGGGCTCCTACAGAAGCAGCCAGGGGAAAACATGGGCCTCATGCTATCAGTTGACCGTGGCCGTGTTTTACCTCAACACGGTGCGATCTAATATCAGGATATTTGCTTACCAAGTGACACCTTGCCGAGGAAGCTGGTAAATGGAGTGACAATAAATCAACAAAGCAAGCTTAGAACAAGCTTTACATTCTGCACTCTTTTTACCTGATTGTTAACACAATGCATTTGTAAAGGTAGCTTCAGTTTTACATAGAGAGCGGTCTCCCCTTCAGAGCTGCCACTGTAATGAACAGGAGCTGAGCCACAGCCCAGATCAGCCTAATTCTGACATACAGCCCCTGAGGAAAGCATGAAAATACCTGTTTGGCTTTCATGATTGAGGAAGAACAGACGACTGCCATCTCCAAACCATGATCACAAATGGCATTCTGCACACCTCTCTTCCACAGAAATGTACTTTGCTTTATTTGGGTCGGCGGAATTTCAAAAGAAATCTTATCATTAACATCACAATGAAACCATTAATGAGGCAGACGATCCACACACATATCGGCGATGCCAGAAGACTGTTCTTTTAATCCACAGCCAGGATTCAGAGCGAGTGGGCTGGCGCGACAATAATGACAAGATAGCAAGCCGACACTAGTTTTATCCATCTGTATACCGATGAAAGGCAAACGGCTATTTCTGTTGACTGTTCACGACTAATGTAATAAGGCAGACATTCGTTTTACATTCTGATCATTATAAAACAAAGAATCTGAGTAAACATTGTTTTATTTCTAGATACAGCCTATAAGCCGTGGCACCTGAAAGTGCTCCAATTATCAGGCACCTCACTCCTTCCACCACCCTGCCAGCATCCTTATGAATAATACATGATCATGGAAATGACATGAAGCCCCAAAATCCGCGCGACATATCGACAGTGAATCTGGAGCCGTGATTTACACTGGCTCACTTATCGTAACTGTGTGTAATTCATAAGCGCGCATCAATTATTCAGGCTGAGCAAATCTGCCTGTCCTTGACAGGGGAAAATATAAATACACCACTGCAAGGAGCGATTCAAGCCCACTAGTGTGACAAATCCACATCAGTCACACACAATGGAAGCCTCACTGCCATTGTTGGGAATGGAAGATCAAATGCCTCACGGAGCATTGCTCCATGTAAAAATAACAACATCATTTCTTCCAGCTTGACCCGATAATGAACAATACTGTATCAATAGGAAGCCCGCCAGCATTTCGAGATTGCTGAGATTTAGATGGAAAAGTGGGATCGAGCAGTATTACTGGTGCATTCAGGGCTGAAAGTGAGAAAAAGGGCTCAGCAAATGGATCACAGTGCGTCTGTCTGACTATCTCATTTGTCTATTTTGATCATTACTCATTCACTTCTTTGTTTTTTGTGTTGTTGAGTTTTTTTCTTTCTTTTTAATAAGGCATGCTCCATCCTTTGGGGGGTGGGGGATAATTTGTTTGAGAAATGAATTCCACTCCCTTGCCAATAAACACATGCAATAAAATATTCGGTTTAACTACCCCAATTGTTTTTCACGCGAACCACGCAGACTTCACACATATGGTCAAAAGCACTGATGGCTCACAGAGTGTCACCAGATCATGAGCACCCAATCTGCCCTTTCCGTACTTGCGATGGAACTGTATTGGTAGGTGGGGATGCTTGCAAGCCATCTGGCAAGCTGATAGGTGGGATGCATCATCCCTGCGGGTCACGACCAGGAACCTGCTTCTGTTTTTTTCACCCCCCTAAATTGATTCCAAGAGTGGAAATGAATCAATATTAGAGAGTGTGAGGTTGCTATGNNNTACATATATATATATGCATGTGTATATATAAGTATATATTCATATGCAAATAAGGAACTAGAACAGACAACAAAAATAAACAGTCAAAAACTCTACATTACATTCCGCTGCCTAATAACCCTGAAGATGGCAGAGATCTGCCGCTATATATATATTTCATAGTCCTGTACATCTGTGCATGTAGGCTAATCTGAGCAGAGCTCCTGTGTTCCTGCGTTAGGACAACTCTTACTCATGATCGACTAGGCACGTAAACTTCCCAACCCAGGAGCCAGATTAACGGTAGGAGGCAGCAAGTGCAGGGAAAAGTGAATTAAAAGCAATTCAAATCCATGCTTAAGGCCTAACACCCTCCTACCTAGCCCCCAAAAAAGGACAACAACAAAAAAGCCTCTCTGAATCATGTGAATATAAAGCTACAGTGATAGTTTTGGAATCTTGGCAAGGCCGGGATGGCAGCTTGCCATCCCAGAAAGAAAAAAGAGGCTCTGAGAGAGGGAGAGAGAGAGAGAGAGAGAGATAGGCAGACAATGAGCTTAACGTGTACCATCTAATGCTTCGCCATTAAATCCGTAACCATCATATCCTCAGACGGAGACACTGGGAATCATAAAAAAGACTGAGCGCTTTCGGATTACTCTTCGCCATGCAGTTAACAGCTCTGAAACAGATGCTCTGTATTGTTGCGAGCAGACTGAAGTCTGGCCTGTTCAGTGTGGAGGGACCCGGAGCCGGGAGCCGGTGGGGACAGAGCTGACACGGTCACACCCCGAATGACCCCAGGGGTCAGATCCAAACTTCAGCTGGTGACCACCCTCCCACAGACCATAATGCACATACAAACATTCCTGCACCTGTGACTCTGAAAGTGTGGGGGGGTTCTTCTTAAAAAAAGCTATTTTCCTTTTGAAGCAAAGCACAACCGAGCTCTGGGGCCTTTATTCTCTCCATCTCCACAGAAGAGCTCATTCTCTAGAGCTATATCTGGTCGAGAGTACATTTTCTCCACAATAACGAGGTTACACAATAACTGAGTAAAATAAAGGAGTGAAGAGGGCCGAACTTTAGGTTCTGCATCACAGAGCATGACTAGCTGGTCTTCAACAGAAGAAACACAGAAATGCCATTAATTGGATAAAACAAAAACAAAACAGAAAAAAACAAAAAAACCAATAAAAACAAACCTGATTTCGTACCAACAACTCACAGACCAGAATTATTATTTAAATGCAAGTCAGTTCAACTTCCAGAAAAGCAAATCAGTCCCAACAAGCAGCCCACCTGAATACCCAAGCACACACACACACACACACACACACACACATATATACACACACTGGACCTTCACTCTCTGCCTGGAGCTCCACAAGGCAGGTGCAACAACGGTTGGTCGGGGAGGAGAATGAGGAGGGGGGGTTGTATATTTTTTCACGTTTTTCTTAGAAATAAAGTAAATCCTTGCATCAAATCAGGACCATGGAAGTTCACGGGAGTGACGTCAGCCCCGGCGAGAGAGCTCGAGCGTTCAAATTCACGCAAAGTGGCACAAAAGGGGCGCCTGGATGAGGACGCGCGCGCGCTTGGTTCGTTTCCAGGCGCGCGGTCCTCAGACTTTCCCCGAGCTGTGACCGGTAGAAGGAGTGTGAATGTGGTCGAGGGGGTTGGTGGGGTGGTAAAAGCGGTGGAAGCCGGGGGTACCTACCGTGTGAGCGCGCGCCTCTTCACATCGGAATATCCATTGGAAATCCAAGTATGGAAACAATCCGTGAGAGCGACCTGGAACAAAGTGCGCGAGAGCTCCGAACCACGAGCAGCTCCGGAGCACCAGAGCTGCTGCTCATCCTATTTGGAGATGAAGGGCTTCTCAGCAGCGCACGGCTCTCCCAGCTGTCACCAGCTACACACTGGGAGGACACACTGGGAGGACACACTGGGAGGAGCCAGAGCCAGAGCCGAGCGCGAGGAGTGGGGCTCTTTTGTTTACTAAAGCGAACACACACACACCCGTACACATACTCTCTCACACTCACACACACATGCGCTCTTTCTCTCCCAACTAAAGTGAAGGATCGATTCCATAACCCTGAACCGATTCTGATTCACTGACTCGTTCAACTACGCAACTTTGTATCAGAATCAGAAAATGTTACTGACAAGGAGGAATTGCTTATTTTATACAGACACACAAAGGTAAGAACAATATACAAAATGAACAACATGTTCCTCCACACCGAATCGATTTTGATTCGTTGACTTGTGCACCTATGCAACATTGTATTAAAATGAAAATCAGATCACATTTTATTGAATTTGAACTTGTATTGGAGAGACAAGAGCAATCTGAAAAAAATCACAAGAACAGTATACGCTGTTTCATTGATTCATTCTGAGTCATTGACTCGTTCAACTACGCAACTTTGTATCACAATCAGAAAAAAAACATTGATCAGGAGGAAATTGCTTATGAAAAGAAAAATGTGCAGCATATATGCCAGTGATCTAGTGATTAGAATAACATGACTGTAAACGAACGGATTTAGACATTGGTTATTTAGATATTTATACAGAATAATAAACATTTTTAAAGGGTGATTTTAAATATTTACTGTGATATGTTATTATGTTTACATACATTGCACTTGTACATTGTGGAATTTTTTAGCTTAC
>JBBMFX010000016.1:7587461-7632985 GCA_037832545.1 Rhabdalestes septentrionalis | reverse complement strand
CCCCCCCCCCCCCCCCCCCCCCCCCCCCCCCCCCCCCCCCCCCCCCCCCCCCCCCCCCCCCCCCCCCCCACAGCCGCCTAATCGCCGATTTGAGGAGTTCAAACCATCTATTGCTACACATCAGAATCAGATAACTTTCATGATGCTGGACAGAGACAAGGACAATACAAAATATATCACAAGGTCAAAATGAGACTTTCTAGAAAGTACTCTCCAATATTTACACTGTATAATATACAAATGACCATAACAGACCTCGCTCTCTGTTGGATCTCTGTGGGTTCTTTTTGCCCACCCCACCCCCAATCACTCAGCATGGTGTGAGCAAAATCAGGCATTTGACTTAACAAGACTGATAGTTAGTGTTCTCCTCCAAGCGTGTTGAGCTGTACAGGGATGTTTTGTTAGCAGCAGTTAAACAGCAGTAAAAGATACCTTTACTATTCTACCTAGGGCTCATAGTAGAGAGGAACTGAGGGAGTCCCAGATAGCAAATGAATACGAGTATGACTAAACTGTAAAGTTATTTTTTTGGAGAGGCATTGTTTTGTTTTTATAGTTATGACGTAATTAACGGATCTTTCATGACTAAATACAGATCCATGTTCGCAAAGTCGTCCAGATTAAAATGCACAGGAGAAACTTATTTATTCATTTTCTGCAGTTGGGGGCCAACAGACCCAAGGCATCCACGGCAGAACAGAAGAAACTGTTAATACATCTGGACAATATAACCTCAGTGACTCCTTTCAAATGTAAGGCGACACAAAATATTGAATAATTTTTAAAACACCTTTTACTACAACAGCTTTTTCGCTTAAACAGAATAGGCTTGCTAATGTGCTGGAGGACAAAAGTGCACTAATATGTATTTACTGTTCATGATTTTAATCTCTCAGCTTCATAAACAAGATGAAATCCAAACTGGATACATTCCAGGCGTTTCAGCAGCATCAGATAAACAGTGAAACATGTCAGCCTGTTTGATGGTTTCTCTAAGGGACGTTAGACAAGCACTTTTTCATCACTGCTCGAGTAGTTTGTTAAGAGGGGATGCAGCCCCCAATGACTTTTCCACTACAGGCACCAGCACGCATGTAGCACTGTTATGTAACGAGGATCTAAAAAAAGGACGTTTTGGAAAGTGAGAATGCCGTCTTTGCGAGGAGATACCTGAGAGGATGCCTTTTTTTATTAAGGAGATAAATAAACTATATCTTTCTGACTTGAATACACTCCAGCAAATGTTTTGTTTTTTTTTCCATGGCAGGAACAACAATTGTGAAATAATTCCAATAAATAAATAAATAACAGCGACTCATCTGGTGTGTATTGTTTTGGGAGATGATTATAATTGGCCTACAATCTGTCAATTAGTGTCTTTAATCAATCCAGTTTCCCACTTTGCTTCGTTGAAGACCTCTTAAATTTGATTGTATTTTAAATATATTTGATTAGATGACTTTAAAAGATGAGTAATCTGCATGAGGCAAGTGATCATATTACATCAGATTTCATTTAAGAAGGAACCAGAATTACCTTCCCCCCCAACCCTGACTACAGACGCGGGACCAATTTAAAACCATGCAACAGAAGCAGAAAGCTTTCAGCATGAGCACCCTGATGCAGTACAGCGTTACTGAACTAACACACGCATTTACAAAGAGACAAACATGCAAAAACCATAAAATATAAATATAAAAATTAAATGGCAACCATTGCCTTGAATGACTTACAATCCTCTGCAGTCAAGGACATTGGATTTCATGATACATGCTGCAGACTGAACACTCTCATGGTTATAGTAAGTTTATTTTGTGGGAACTGTTTTTATCGATCAGGTTTATTCTCCTTTGGGCTTCATTTGGATCAGCCCAGTGTGGATGCACTGCCTTTGTAGATGCCAGTATCAGGGAAATTATTGATATCATAATGAAAATTGCAAGCCCATTCAACACACACTCCTCTACAAACAACACACACAAACAACCAAATAATTAAAAACCTTCAAAGTTTAAGCTTTTTTCGAAACCTAATCCCAGATGGTGCTTTTTTAGGACACTGGCTGCCAATAGTTACTCAAACCGGAATGAAATTGACCCATTAAGGCTGAATGTGATGAGCTACTAGAAACCATGAGTCATATTAATCAATACAATCATGATGAAAGATGATAGTATTGATTAATATTATTTTCCCCACCCACTTGTGCATTGTAATGCAACTGAAAATTTTGGATGTGGGTAATCTTTACCACGATTCAGTCGAAGAATACAGATGACAAGAATTTTGTCTTTTAAAGGGTGGAAAAGAGAAAAATCCTTTTGGATCTTGTTTATCCTGACCAGAGACAGCAGTGGATCCTTGGATAAGCAGTACAGGCTGTATAGGCGATTTGTTATCATGGGAACTTGCCTGGGAACACACCAGCACCCCTGAAATCAGGCAGTGTGTTTTAGGGCGAGTGAATTTCTGCATTAAACTGCGTAGCTGACTGAGTACCATTCAAACACAACATCCTCCCTGAGTCTCTTCCACATCAATGCCAAAGTAGAGAGTAGCAGCAATATCATTGGTGAGAAGACATATTTACCATTGAAAATCTATAATCAGCGAGAGATAATGTGTGTTTGATTTTGATTAGAACGAGATGACAGATGACAATGATTTCTCTTTCGTTCAATCATGAGTGATCCTACCAGCGAGTCTCCGTCTGTTTTTCAGTGTTATCTCGCCTATTAAACTCGATCATATAATGCTAGCCAGTTAGAAACACTGTCATTTCTAGGTCTAATCCAAACATAATACTGTACGTTCCACTCCAACTAGTCCCCTGATAGATACATGAGTTTACAGTAGATGCATGAGTAAGAAAAGTTAAGAAAAAAGAATAAAATAACAAAACACATTTGTGCAGTTGGGAGACGGGGTAAATCAACGTTGGCCTCAGGTCAAAAAGATAAAAGCCTTTACTGTCTTTTCTGTTGTATTGCTTCCCTTTTTGCAGTTTTGATGTGTCAGTTCTTATAACATCTCTACCATAGAACATTAACATGGTCTACATACATTGTACCTCAAAATCTTTCATTTAAAAACATACACAGTTTTCCATTACAGGATCCTTTCAAAAGACAGTTCAAAAGAAGCCGAACGTCAGGCCTGATAAACCACTCAGGGAGGATGCAGGCAGGAGAGTTAGAAGGGTTAGAGTAAAGGAAACAAAGAGGAATCCACGTCCACGTCCGTAAGAGACAAAGGCAAAGACGTTACACTGCTGTCGGAGTCCACTGCGAGCCTGGTGCGGTTCCAGGATCTCACTGAGGCGCAGCAACGACATCTCACTCTGTGAAGTAAAAAAAGGGCTGCATATTAAAGGATGCAGATGGCGTGTTAGCACGAGACTTCAACTGAACTGCACTGTGTCCTACCCTATAATGTTTTGTTGGGGTTTTTTTCTTTTTGGTAGCTCAACACCAGTTACCTCCCCTGAATATGATTCCTGTGTCATTATGTGTCATTGTGGTTTGGTACAGAGTGCATCTCTCGCAAAGACTGTGTGGCTACAGCCTTTTTTTCCCTCCCCCCCACCACCAAACATCACAGAGAGGGCCTCACTGGAGCTTCAATAGCCTTCTGGCACTGCCCTCCTACCTCTGATCCTGTAATTATGGCTTGCCAGAGACATTAACGTAATAAGTCATCGGGGCAGGATACAATAACATTGCAAGCACACTTCAAGGGTAGTCGAATGAAAACAGATTTCAAGTGCAACTGCATGAAAAATAGTTTCTGTTGCTCACCGTCTGCTACCTCGTACATGTCATGGTGCCAGCAGGCCTTGGCTTCACTGTTTTTACTTCCATGAGTCTATGACACAATCAGTTTTTCCAACAACTCATTCAGCAACAAAGAGAATATGGTTTTGTAAGCAAAATGGCAAAATGTCATTTGTCAGGCTGAACCAGACGACAGGCTCCTGTGCCTTTCTCAGATGTTTCAATACTGCCCCCTTGTGTAAATTTGTAGATCCATGCTTCACAATACAAAGACACGAGTTCAACTGCAGCACCAGGTGACCTTATCTGACCATTTCTTAGCACTTGAGTGGATGCCACATTACAAATCCCGATTTTGAGACTGTTTTGCTGCAATACATCACACATTGTGATGCTCTGAAGTTGGGAAGAGTGTAGAACAACAAACTGGAGATCCTGAAAATGCTTTCCAGCCATTTAGGCCGAAACAATTTCGAGTGAAACCCCCAAATTACTCCCCCGAATGCTATTACTGCCCAAACGTGATTGGACCGTTTCTAAAATGTCCTGATGGAGTTTACACAAAAAGAAAAAAAAAGTGTTGGTTAAGGACAGGTATTCTTGGTCTTGCTCCAAAACGATCATTATAAAAACCCAATCTAAGCTTCAGTACATGCTTGAATTGAAATATATTCAGGATTTCCCACTTGTTATTACAAACACTACACATGGCTAGATGTCTCACGTTTGATGTTCCTGTATGAACGGCGCCAGATGCCAACACATGCATGAAGACTGCCCAGAATTTATCGTATGAATCAGACGAAAAATATCATCTCCAGTAGCCCATAAAAAGTCACAATCCTGCGTGTGTCTGTGTGCGTGCATGGGGGGTGCAAAGGCAATGCAATATTTATTCTGGATCATAAACTACATCTTTAATAGCTCAGTGACCTACTTCAGACCAGACAACTGTTACACCAACTGCCACAGAGAAAATGTCCTTAAACCATCTTAATGTTGATGGCATGTCAGGCCCTTCATTATTCATAGGAAGGCTGTCTGTCCCACTTATTTCAGCACCTCTTAATTTAGCTTGAAATGCCCTTTCTGCACTTCCCCTGTGTCAAAGCCCCACGACGGGTACGTGCACAATGTCAGACGCTATACAATATTTAATAAGCAGGAAACTGACTGAAGGTTCCCTCAGGGTCATACCCAGCACCAGAATTTCTGCACGGTCATGCTACTCTTATTTAGATGTGCTTTTGATATGTAGGTCTTGATAGGTGGTGGCTTGAATTTAATGATGTAATGATCAAATGGTTTGGAGCACAATCAGCACTTGATGATTCAGGCACACGTGATCGCAAGACATTATATTTGGATGAAATCAGTCAAATGAACCTAAAGTGATTTGATTATGAAGGCCTGACTGGGGTTTTAGTGAAATTGTACTTTGGGTTACACGTGTTTAAATGTTTGAAGCCTTTCTAAACAAGTCTACATCATGTACTGAAGACAATGGCCTCACAGTTTCATTGATGAAAAGCAAAAGTGAGTAGACTTCAGTCTCACACCTTTCCAGTATATCTTGAAATTTTGTTCATCTTAACCCGGGTTTCACTGATGGGCCGCGAAGGCTTTTGATTGGGCTGCGAATCTAAAATCGAGACATGCTATTGGTCCGCAAATGGTTATTTAATATCATCTAATGTGGCCAGGTGGGCCTTGGTAGCGTGCTGTGATAGATATGTGGGCCTTAACGTTGAAAAGGTTGAGAACCATTGTGCTAAACCACATCCGCAAGTCTGCTCCACCTTAATGAAGAACTAGATGTGGGTGGAGCAGGATGTTTTGGGGGTGTATTTACAAAAAAGGCTTTGGGTGAGTTGACTTTTATTGTTTGTTAGTAACATTAGCCTCATAGCTCTTGTTCTAAACTAAAACAGCAACATTTAGACACCAAATATGTTTATGGCGACTGTGCTCAGTGGAATTTCTTTAAGTTCGGATGTGTGATTTTGTCCAGCAGTTAAAATGTCCTGTAATGTAATGAAATGTAGATGACATAACAGTCTGTAATAACATGCAAGATAAAGCTGTACACCTACCAAGGTAGTGACCATATTTGTGACTCTAATCTTTTTTTTCAACTGTATAACGCAAATCCCTTGTACTGCTGGTGTAAAAAATAAGGCTGCAAATAATGTCACTCTCTCACTGTCTGAGCCACTGCACCCTACCAATTAACCTTGTGCTTGTGAAATGTCCTGCAGCACAATGTGCTATTCGGGTTAATCTGGAAAAGGTGTCCTTGAGTCTTGACAGCATGTCTCTATGGAAACTAAGCTAAAACCTTTAAAGACACCAGTAAAGTAGCGTAGGAAAGGCCTGGCTGGGATTTCAGTAAAACAGAAGTTTGGATTACATGTAATTAAATGTTGGAAGCCAGTTGCATTCAGAGTAGTGAACAAAAACTCGCAGTGTCATTGGTGGAAAGCACAATTTAGTATTTTCAGCCTGCTAAACACAAGTAAGCGAGTAAATGAGTGACAAGTCAGGTCCGTGCGGTGCTTTGCATCCAAAAAGAAGACAGCCAGAATTACAAAAGACTGATTTTCTGAGTGGAGGCAGGAACTCCACTCAATCAAGGCTCCTGGGTTCGTCCGCCAGCTCCCTGAATATGAAATGAAATGTAAATTGCGATTGTTCTCCACGAAGGCAGACTCCAGCAGAATTATAAGGAGGGCCTAAAGTCTTGTTCCAGTGATGGCAAGTATAAAGTCAGCTAACTGTGGCTGAGCAATTCTGACCTACTTTTTATGTTGCTGAATAACTCTTTCATGCAAGAAAGTTTTGGGATAGTTAACTGGCATTTTGTAATAAATTATTAAGCAAACAATCGGCAAAGAGAAGACACACCACAGTATAGGCTTCTGTTGGTTTTGAATACTGGTGGGGACAAGAACATAGCGAAAAAAGAAAGAAAAAGAAGGAACAACCTGTACTGAGGCCACAGTGGAGCCTCATTCAAGTTTAATTCCTTTGCCACAAAGCTTGTTTTTTGTTTGCTTTATAATTTGATTGTAGGCATAAAATAAAGCCTTTAGTCAGTGAGGCCCAAGATTTGAATTTGATAACTGCAGTCCTTCCTTCACTCCAATCCTATTAGTTCCCTGGTTTTCTGGTTTCCCTGACGAAGTTTTCTGTTTTTATTGAATTGTAAATTTAATTAGAACATTTTGAAGCCTTTTTTGAGCCGTTATGTACATTCTAACTACAAAAGTATTGAGACATACCTGCTTTTCAGGATTTGAGCGAGGCAGACCAAGCAGACCAAGCCATTTTGGACAATGTCATGCCTCCAAATTTGTGGACACAGTCTGGGGAAGAACCTTTTCCATTCCAGCAGGACTGTGTCCCCGTGCACAAAGCAGCTCCACAAAGACATTCAGTGTGGAAGAACTTCACTGGTTGCACAGATCCCTGACCTCATCCCCATCCAGCACATTTGGGATTAACTGGAACCGAGATTCTCACAAAGAGTGGAGGCTGCTATAGCTGCAAAGAGGGACCAACTCTGTATTAAAGTCTGTGTATTTGAATACAATGTCAATAAAGGTCAGGCATCCCAGTACTTTTGTCCATTTGGTTTGTATTAAAGCTTTGCATGGCTGTACAGTGCAATGGGAGTTCAAGGACTGGAACTGGAAAACATTTTCATTCTTCTTCCAGACAGAAAAAGAACTGGTTTCAGGGTCGACCGCTCGGGTCAGCCGGTAAATCTACCTGTTACACCATGTTCTAAAGCAGGTAATGACAACACCCTCACCCAGGGTGAGTCAGCTGTGGCACCAGAGTTACCGGATAGAGAAGGGCAATCCACATACTTCACCACTCCTTTATTATTATCTGAGTAAATCTGCAGTGACAAACACTCTGCTTTGTACACCCAAAACAAAAATGACAAATGCTACAAGCTGGTTCTGTAACTGAGAATTTAGGCCCCAGCTGTGGATCTATAAACAGATTATTTGCTCTAATATTTTTTCACTTTTTCAGCATAAATAATGCTCATTTTAATAAATGAATAAACTGATATTCAAGACTTAATATTCAAGGTTACTTTAATTGCGTTTCTCCATGAACCACAGTGAAACATACAGCAATGTTTAACACAGTGCAAAGTACAACAGAGACAATACAATAAATAGACAAAACATCTGTATAGCAGTACAGGGTTGTAAACATTCCAGAGTGAGTAGTATTGCACCATAAGTGTGCACAGGAGGCAGCTAGCGACATTGAACAAAGTGCAAGGTATGACAGAATAACACAACAGAGTAAAGTAAAAAAATTGGTATAAATTTTCAGGACGAAAAGTACCAAGACCTCAGCATCAACCTGTCCATTTGTAAGCACTGATTCAACAACATCGATTTACTTTAACCATCTTTAGAATACAGTCCTACAAAACCCTTAAAAGGCATCTTGGTAAGCTGGGCAGGCCTGTTAACTTAGCCTTCAGCATAAACAATCACCCAGCCAGCACAGCAGCAGTGTGGAGCCCGGGAGCGGAGATACTGGCCACTCTGAGCCCCTGTTGGCCCTCCAGCTGGATAAATCTGGCTGATTAGACTGGACAAGAGTGTAATGATGAAGAGTGGTTGGCTGGCGCTTCTCTCCCTGCTTTAGTGACAAAACGCTTTCCATGAATGTCTTCAAAAGATTTCAGAGTGCTGGGGACAAAATCAAGCATTTCTAAAAGTGGCGAGGACGAGATCAGGCATTTCAAAAAAGCCATCCCCCAGAAAAACGCCCCAGAACAGCCTAAGTCCACAAAGCTTCACACCAGGCAATCAATTATTTGAGTATGAATGAAAATGATTTAGCAAAAACTGCAGCTGTGGGGCCTGAAATGAAAAGGAATACAGGGGAAAACAAGATTAAGGGTTCAAGCAGGAACGTTTTTTCTAAGATTATTCCTGACAGCGCAAATAATCTTGTATTGATCGTCTCTTCGGTCTTTCAGACCACTGAAGGAACATTGGCAAAATATGAATATTAAGCTCTGTTTTATTTGATTGAGAACATAGTTTGGTGTCCTGCACACCCACCCATTATATTAATAATACATTAATCATTCATACACTTTATCTGAACAATATGCCAAAGATAAGACAATAACAAAATAGTATTTTTGTACCTACAAGGTGATTTAAAGCAAAATATAAAGAAATGAATGGTATATATCTTCATATGTCTGCATATACATGGTACATATTATACAGACACCGCACGGTGTTACAATGGCTGGTATCAAACCTCCAGTGTTGGGGTTCGAGTCAAGAGTTTGCATGTTCTCCTCATAGTGTGAATTTCACCACCAGATACATATACGTCTTGTGTGGGCAGTTTCCTCTGGGGTCTCTGGTTTCTCCCACAGTCTAAAGGCATGACAGGTGATTTGGGGATTCTAAATTGTGTATGTGTGAGTGAAAGGTGAACGTGTGCGCCCTGCGGTGTGCCGTAAACCCTGGGTACCAGTAACCCTAGTAAGGAATTAGCAGTTGAATTAATACTATCTGGACAAAAGTATGGATTCTGCATTCAAATACAAAGACTTCAATATAGAGTTGGTCCACCACAAGATTTTGGATTTTCTGTGGGAATCTGTGCACAATCATCCTGTGGAGCGTTGATGAGGTCAGACCCTGATGTTGGACGAGAAAGTCTGGCTCGCAATCTTCATCCCTGTTCATCCAAAAGGTGTTTTATGGGACTGAGGTCAGGGCTCTGTGTGGTTGAGTCAAGTTCTTCCACACCACACCAAACTCGTTAAACCAGGTCTTTATGGAGCTTGTTTGTGCACTGGGGAACAGTCATGCTGGAATAAGCTAGGTTCCTCCACAAACTGTGTCCACAGATTTGGAAGCATGACGTCATCCAAAGTGTCTTCACTAGAAGTAAGGGGCCTGGAAAACAGTTGTGTCCCAATACTTTTGTCCATTTAGTCAATATACCGTTCGTAACGTTAGCTGCCTCTGAGAACTCCAAGTCCCAATATGCACCACGGTGAAAACACCTCACCACACTTGCCTGTCCACATCAGAGCGCTGTGAGCAGGTCCTACCGCACACCGATGTCGAGCAATGTGTGCGGCACTGACCTGGCATAATGCGGGAGGACCCACCACTGACCAACACAGCCTTCTCGCATTAGACGGAGTACTTTCCGGGTAAGTGCTGTGGGTTCCTCCTGGAGCCCCGTGGCCTCGGTGACGGTCTGTCCTGGAGTCTGAGAGGGGTGTGCTAATGTTAGCCAGGTTCTGCTTTTAGCTTTGACAGCTTAACATTGATCAAAGTCAGGTGAGGTGCTAGGAGGAGTTCATTTAAGGTGGATAGTTTGTATGATTTTCGTATTATTTTACTGTATGAACAGAGGACAGACAGGGAAACTTAGTAAATAAGGTGAGGAAAGTGTTAGCAAACCAGCTGCTGGAGCTCTGGGGTTATGATGTTGACACTCGGAGCTGGGTCGTTTCCAATCAGGCAGCTAGCACCGGTTAAAGCAGCGGTTAAAGATGCAGTTAACCGGCTGGGCAGCCCTGCCTCACACAGGTCAGCTATCTAGAGCGACCCTCCCTGCCTGAATGAACGGATAGCTTTTAGCTGCTAAGATTAGCCCTCCTGACAAGCTAACTAGCGCCCAGTATTTTTAGATAAAACATTGTGTTACGTTGATAACCCTAAGATATTAATTCTGAACGGGTATTGGCTCCTTTTTTGTAGTTTTGCAACCAGTGCTTTCACTACTTTGGTGTTTTTGGCCTTTGTGTTACTCCATCATGTTGCTGACAGTCTCGTCGTCACGTGAGGAAACACAAGGTAGTTCTTTGAAGTCCAGCTCCACAACTCCAGGCCTGTAGACCTCAAACTCGGAGACCTGCTGTTTAACACTAAAGAATGACTAAAGAATGAAATGATCTCTAACTACACGGCTGAACACACCGAGTGCAGGTGGGTTAATGTTAAACAACTGTAGCTGAAAATCAGTGGGTTGAGTTAATTTGTACGTCAAGCTGTAGTCTAGCCTGGCAATTTGGGGGTCTATTTAATGTGGAGGTGCTGTCTAGCTTGCCAGCCTGGAGGTATGTTTAACGTAGAGGTGTAGTCTGGTGTCTGTATAATGTAGAGGTGTATTCTGGTGTCTGTATTATGTAGGTGTGTAGTCTGGGGTCTGTATAATGTAGAGGTGTAGTCTGGTGTCTGTATTATGTAGGTGTGTAGTCTGGTGTCTGTATTATGTAGGTGTGTAGTCTGGGGTCTGTATTATGTAGGTGTGTAGTCTGGGGTCTGTATTATGTGGAGGTGTAGTTTTCTGTCTGTATACTGTGACGTTTCAGCCAGGTTGGCATGCTGGGGGTCTGTATAATTTGAGTTTCATCCAGATTGGTAGTCTGAGGTTCTGTATGTTTATGAAATGTGTTCATTTCAGTTTAGGACTGTGAGGCAATGAGGCTAGCACTCATATTATTGTGTCTGATCTGGGCCTGAATGGACGTGGTTAAACTGCTGCAGCCAGAATAAAAAATACCTTTACATTTGTGACATGAAATCTATGATTTGAAAACTGGCTGTTTTTGTAGCTTGCTTTTCATACATGGATTGTATGGGTGGAGCGAGCGAATATACAATTTGAATCAGGGTTTACTTTTTAATTCTAAAAAAGTGATGATCTGGGCCTTTTAATATCCTGAAAGACATACCAATCACAACATATAGTAGTTAAATCGCAATACTGATATTTAGTCCATGTCGTGCAGCCCTAGTCTGATAATGGTGCATATTTTAGGGGGGATGGGGTTAATTTGTTTATTTGGCCTACTACAATAAACAGCTTCATTTTAAAAGGAATTCCTCTGTTGAATTTTTACATAATTAATTCATTGAGATTTGTTTGATAGGCAATGGCAAATTGTGGTGAAACTGTCAAGTTGTACTTAGTTGATGTTTGTAAAATAATGGTATATCAGAATAAAAAAAGTTTTCTTTACACTAATGTATTTTAAAACAAATGATTTAGATTGAAATCTTTATCTCAGAACTACTGAACAGACCTGTATGTGTGAATATGTAGCGCAAAATCTCTGTGAGTTCAGAGACATTTAACTATTCAGACATCTGTTTCCCATCACTACTGCTCTGAACTGTTCCGACCCTTAAATTTCTCTGGAGTGGCGCAATCCACAACAGGCCACTGTGGATGGCATCATTAACATATCAATGATTAAATTATACAGAAATGTAAAAAAAAAACACACACCAAGGAAAGATGAATAGAACATGAATTAATGAATTGTCATTTCATTTCTGTCTTTTAGGTGGACGTCAGTGACACAGCTGTGGATGGCCATGACATTGCTCGGATTTTTCTGTAATATCGTGTGGTTTAAGGACGCAATTTGAGATTTAGGAGTTCTGAGGACAATGAATCTACACCAAGTGCTCACAGGGGCCGTCAACCCCGGGGACAATTGCTTCTCTGTGGGGAGCATAGACAATGTACCTTTCACGGTAAGGAAGCCTTGTGGCTGTGACTGTGATTCCAGCGTAATTGTCTATGGCACCATGGCCACGAGTCGTCGCTCGCAGGATTTCATTCTGCTGTATGGACAGAAATCAATATCCGTCTATTTTCTGTCTCCGTCCTTCAGGCCGTTGCCTAGGTGACTTTCTGCCGGTTCATGCCACGCTTGCCACAATCATCCTTTCAAGTGCATTTCATTGCAAGACTAATACATTACTCAAAAGCGAGCTTTATCTCTAGCTTCAGGCCTTTTCATTTAAGTAATGTTGAGCATCTTCTGAGCTGCCCTGCTGTGAGAGGGCGGACCTCCCACTCTACTGAAGGGCTTTTTTGTTAATAAGCTTCTTTTTTTTTGCTTCCATAATGAATATTTATGGATGTGAGGGCAGTCATTTTATGCCAGACAGTGTTTCAAATAAACATTCCTGTCCTCTTTGCTCCTGTGACAGGCCTACGCCTCCGGCTGTGACATTGTGATTTTGGGGAGTGACTTCGAGAGGCTTCAGATCATCCCTGGTGCCAAACATGGAAACATCCAAGTTGGGTGTGTCGACTGCTCTCAACAAGGGGCGCAAGTGAGATAACTGATAAGTTCTTTACTGGGTGGATTGCTGCCTGTCGTGCTGCTTTGTGCTGTTTCATCAGAGACTCTAGTGTTTTTTGGCTATGAATGGTAGTGGGAAGGTTATACTGGGTTATTAGGATTATTGTATTGGGTTTCAAATAAAACATGCATGATTTTAAAATTAGATTGCCCTTTTGATTATTTGATTGGGCAAACGTATTCAAAGATTCTGCTCACAGCCTGATATTGAACTGTTGCCTTTTCTGGAATTGCGATTGCATCAGTGGGACACAGTGCACTTTACTATGTGCCCCAATGTCACATTCAGCAGCCTGAAGATTTTCCATACTCTTTACACTCAGATAGCTTTTGTTGCTTCTTTAAGAGTAGTGCTTCACTTTAGTCATGCTGTGTCCGCTTTTTGTTAAATGACTTCATTTCTTGAAAAGGAACAAATGTTGATGAGGCCTTTGGCTTATGGTCACACAAACAATGATGTGTTGGTGTAATTTTAAGCGGGGGAAAAACAAACTGACTAAAATTGAGCTACTGATTTATCTGTGAATTGATTCCGCAAATATGTTAAAAGAACTGATTTCCAAGCTTTGATGAAAAGTTGACACTTGTGCATAACCATTTATAAATAAAGTAGAGCGAGGAGGTGTCGTCTTGCGCTTTTACTACCACGGATCACATGCTTTTTGTTTGTTTTTAGAACAGGAAGTAAACGTGGTCCTTGTCTTTAAAATGACTGTAGAACGTGGAGCTTTGGGAGTGGAGTGCAGGCTGAGTTTAACCCTTTGGATTGTGACACAAAATGAAGAGACATGAGATAAATCCAGTGATGTGCGGCCTCGATTTAGAGTAGACATAAGCCAAATGTGTCACATTGTCTTAGAGATGAGTGGCTTAGAATGACTCATTCTTGCATGACAGTGTTGTAGACCTCTGCAGATAGATGAAAGATCTTCCTCATCAGGTGTGGACTGTAAATATTAACAGCACTGCCCAAGAGCAACAGAAAAGAACCAAATGTTGAATGAAATTACATCACATAATTGTTGGGGGATTAGGGATTAGTCCTGTGTGAGTGCTATTGGAAAGCCATTGTGATTCACAGCAGAGCCCAGGGAATAAGCTATTAGTGGCCACTATTTTTCCTCGAAATAACACAAGCTGTCCGTTATTTTAAGGATTGCATGATCCGTTTTGCAATGCCTGTTATTATTGTGCCCTTCCGTTTTATGTCCTGGGTGCAGGTTTTTGTTACAGAATTGTACTGAAACCCAGAGATAGCAAAGGTTAAGGCTGTATCCGTGTTCAAGGTCATGTATTTCATCTTGTCACCACCAGATAGCTGCATCTTATGGGAACATCGTTTGTATATTCGAGCCTGTACAGATCAGCCCGAAGGAAAAGACGCAAACCGTGAGCCACCTGCTTTCCAGTTTTCACAACCTGCTTTCCAGTTATGCCTTTTTTTAAATGTATTTTTTGTTCTATTTTTGAAATAATCTTTTTGTGATTTTCAACAGAAGCTGAACTACCACTGGCAAAAAACAGGCCAGTTCATTTTGCAGTCTATAGCACAAAACCTTGCCTGGAGCCCAACAGGTACTTGAGTAACACTCTGTCTTACACATGTCAGTGTTTGCTCCCAGTCTATTAAAGCTTAATAGTACTTTGCCTCTCTTGTTTGCTTGTGTGTAGGTACTAGTCTCTTGACTGGGTCAAGTTGCCTGCAGTTATGGTCCAATGTGAATCTCTGTTGTGGTCCTGATGGAGAGACAGCTAGCGATCCTCAGTGTTCTTGGAGGTGTATATGGCAGTGCAAGTGAGTTCTTAAAACACTTTCAACTTGTACGTTATTGAATGAAGCTCACTTGGTTTATATTCATGCTCATGGTGGTAATAGAAGTTTCTTTAATCCTCATTTTAATGTCGTAGAACTGCCTCACCTATTCACTCAATGAAGTTTTCTCCCGGTGGAGAATTTTTTGCCACGGCTGGGCAGGTTTGTGTATAACATTTTTTCCTACTGGTTTATATTGTTAGAAGATTGCCCTTCACACAGTCAACCTTGACCAAGTATTGAAACCTAATTCTGATGTTGCGTTCAGGATGACTGTTTGGTGAAAGTGTGGTACAGCACAAGCAAGTGGCAGTCAGACGTTATGAAGCTTTTCACTCCTCCTGAACCTGGCTCTCAAGGAGAGATTGACTTTTCATTCATCTACCTGGCCCACCCTCGAGCCGTCACTGGATTCTCCTGGAGGAAAACCAGCAAATACATGCCTGGGTGAGCAAAATGCACCAGTGCATCATAATGAATCAATTTAAAAGTGGTCATTCAGATACGTTGATTAGCATGCTCTCATTTTAGGCTTTGTTTTAAAGCATTCTTTTAAAAAAGTGTTGTGTATTATTTTTATCGGCTGAATTTTACTAGTAGTTATTTCTCTATTCAGTATATTAAATTGTCATGCAATTTAGAGTTGCAGTGACACTTCATGATTCCTTGAATTGTTTCCTAAAAAATCAGAAATGTGCACCCCAAGCAAACATACATACACACATTGGCACTCAGTCTGACAAAGTAGATTAGCAGCATCCTCTGTGCCTCCAGGGGTGCGGTGTGTAACGTTTTGCTGACCTGCTGCAAGGACAGTGTTTGTCGGCTGTGGGCGGAGACGTTGCTGCCTAGCGACTGTCTCCTGTCTGGACTAAGACGCAACAGCAGCAGCAACAACAGCGATGCACTGAAGTCAAATAATATGAAAAAGTCCAATTGTAACAACAAAGGCCAGAGTGGGACCCCACTGGAGGTGAGTTACATTCGTTCCTTTGATCAAAAGACACAGTAAATACTGTTTCATATCTGATATTATATGTAGTTAGCTGCCTGGAAGGTGGAGGCCAAATAGACTTTTATGGCTGAACTGAACATGTCAAATTATGCGGTGGACTTTCAAAAGGGTATTGCGGTGTCTTTCATGTTCTTTCATGTCCGCATCCCTCCACAGAGGAGCTGAATCATAGCAGAGACTTTCCGACGTGCTTTGTTTCTACCATTGCAGAGATCTCACTTTAATGTTGGTGGTTCTAAAACTTTGCTAAATCATAGAAACAGAGACAGGAGTCAGTTTTGGGAGTTTGACAACACAAACTTGCCTGAAATTGGATCATTATTACATAAGTATATTGATTTATATAGTAATAAAACATATTCCATAGTCTTTCATTATAATTGCCCACTGCTGACAGAACTAAAGGCCAACTGGAGTGTTTGTAAATGTAAGAATGCTGACCTGTTTGGTTTACATCACTCAGCTGAGCCTGACGGAATCATGGAGAGGGCCGGTCAAGTGCGTGGCCCAGCCGGCTCACACAGGACTGCTACCTCATCAGCAGAACAAGCATTATACCCACAGGGCCAGCATTCCTCACGCCAACGCTCTGTGCCACTTCCACATCGCTGCTAGCATCAACCCAGCCACAGGTAATTGCAGTGTCAGCTACCATTCACTTCGCTCCCAGCTTTCGATGCCTTTCCCACCCACTTTCTGTTCCTCCTGAAGTTTCAGTTGCTGTGACAATAGTTTACTTATTTAAAAAATGCTTTAAAAAGAAAGTGTGGGGGAGGAAGTAAAATGTGACATTGGAAAGGACGGCTGTTTTGTGATCTGGGTTTTGAATTATGTTCTTGTGTTGAAAAATGACCTCTGCTTACAGTCAGGCTTTCTGTGGCGCGGAGGTTGAATGTGTGTCTGAGAGAGACGTTTCTTTTTGTGAGTAGGCTTCAGGTTCATAGCTGGAGGTGTTATGTCAGAGTGTGGGAGGAAGTAAGTAAATCATGTTTAAGATATGGTTCCACTGCCATGACCACAGACTTTCGGGTGTCAATAGTGCTTGTGAGAATAATGAAACAATATGCTGAGGTGCAGCACCACCTTTCCAGATAAATTGCTGTTTATTTAAGAGCCAAATGCAGCCATGGACCGCATCTTTTTTTTTCTTTTTCTGCTTATCGCTTTTGTCAATTGTGCGAGTGTGTCTGTATAAAATGTGCATGTCCCTCTCAATTTATTCACTATTGACCACACTCGATTCAACATTCCAAAGAAAAAAAATGTTTTGGGAAAATTGAAAAAGAAAACAATAATAAATTATTATACCTTGGAAATGTTTAACTCTATGACACTCTTATATTATTTTACACCGGCAACAATTAAAAGAGTAATGTTACGAGCAGAGTGTGTGCATGTGTGACTGTTTCATCATATCAACAAACTGAATCAGGAGAGAAGCTGCTGGAGTACAGCACATAGAAAAGCTGCCCTACAAACACGACTGCACTCAACACATATGGAGGGGTTTTATACACACACACACACACGCAAATTGTAAAAACAGTGTACAGAAAAAAGGGAAAGGTGGATTCCTATTTTTTCCATGGTTGTGCAGTTTTGTAGTAATTAGTCTTCTGTTTAATTACAGATATCCCCCTGCTGCCCTCCATATCTTCACTGAGCGGTTCAGATGAAGAGGAGCCTGGTGGAACCTTTACTGTTCATTGGCTCAACAACAAAGAGCTGCATCTCACTCTCACCATGGAGGTGTTTCTCCAGCAGATCAGGAGCAGTTTGGAACAACAGAACCAAACCCAGTCCAGCCAAGCTGATGATGGTTTGTATATTTCTCATTTTATGCCTTTGGATGATGATACATGCAACATGCCATAAAAAAAACAAAAACTAACATTTGACAGTACCTACAAGTATTGTTTACTTTTTTTAACTGTGGTAATAGTATCATATCATACTGCCCACATCTAGGCAGTATTGCTTGAATGTGATCAGTTGATTCTTATACATTTCTGTTCTTATCGATTCACCCTTTTGATTCCATTAAGGCAAAATAAAGACAAATTTTTCGATAACAAAACATCTCCACAGTCGGAATGTTCCAGCAGCAATGGGAGGAGAAATGCAAACTAAAACATGATGTAAATATAAATATGCTGATGCAGGGTGTATTCACCTAAAACAAGTTCTGGCAGATGGTCAGGCATGTTTTTGCAGTTATACAGTGTTTAGGAACTGATGAGCAGAACAGACATTTGGAAAAAATCTGTTCTAAAATGAAGCCAACTTTCAGTTCTCAACCCCACACTGAGGCTGATGTTTGGGTGTTATACCTGAATGAACTTCCCATTCATTATCATCCATCAATGTACATTAGAGTTAAGATCGGGCCCAAAAAATGAGACCGTGCACCTAGTGCCCGAGCCCAGTTTAAACCCGACAATTTTTTAAATACGTGTGATGATTAAAAAATGCTTGATCACAGCCCGGCTCGGCCCGTGTCGGGTTCAGGCAAACTCTAACGTACATTGTTTCAAGCACCTTCAAAAGAACATGACCGCCTGAAAGCCAATTAATTTGTACTGAACTGAAGTGCTCTTTTCTAAACTGTTCTGTCATGCTTCAGATTTTGATGAGGAGGGCAGTACTCCGAGCCCAGAAGGTAGAAAAGGAGAGCTGAACATAGATGCTGCTGTGGAGCACCATGTGGAGGTGTTACTGGGTGACTGGAACAGGGGGGCAGATATGCTCTTCAGCATCCACCCCATAGATGGCTCATTACTGGTTTGGCACGTTGACTGGCTGGATGAATACCAGCCTGGGATGTTTCGTCAAGCACAGGTAGGAGCATCAGGTTCTTATTTTATGATGTACAACCTCATGTAAAAGGGGATTATGTTTGCGTTTTATTTGAATCGGTTTGTAAACAGTGGCCAAGGATTTGCTCTGAAACCAATTTAGCTTAAATAGCACGCCAGTAAAAATGATCCATACAGGAGGATGTGATTTGTCTAATTTTGCTCTGCTGTCTCATTCTGGCGTTTAAAACGAATCACTCTTCCCGCGAAGATTATGGGTGAATTAAAAGTCTGGGAAACAGCTTCTCTCTAGATTAAGATCGAATGAGACGAATCTTTATTAGTCCCACAAGTGGGAACTTTGCATTATTACAGCAGCAGTGGACAGTACAAAAGAAGAAAGTAGAAGCAGCATAGTCTTAAAAAAAAAAAAAAAGTACAAAATTATAAATAGACATAGATTTTGCTGGGTGATATTTTTTGTTCTTTATTTCGAGTAAGATAGAATAACGATTATAAAGATAATTTAGTTTTCTGATCAAAGGCAAATGTTCCCCCTATGATCTTATTACAGGTGTCTTTCGTGTCCCGAATACCTGTCGCCTTCCCTACTGGTGATGCAAACTCTCTCAGCCGCAGCGTAGTGATGTATGCCTGCAACAAAAACGTGGACTTGGCCATTCAGCACGGCCGCCAGCGGCCCCCTGGCATGCCACGCTCCTCTTCAGTCCTGATCGGCCTGGGCCAGAGCAAGCCGTCCTCCAACAGCCTCCGTCTCAGCATTTTCACCCCAAACGTGCTGATGATCTCCAAGCATGCCGACGGCTCCCTCAACCAGTGGGCGGTCAGCTTCGCTGAGGGCTCAGCCTTCTCCACCGTGCTCAGCGTCTCACACAAGTCCCGCTACTGCGGCCATCGCTTCCACCTCAACGACCTGGCCTGTCACTCTCTACTGCCCCTCCTACTCACTACCTCACACCACAATGCCCTGCGCACCCCCGAGGCAGAAAACATCCTGGCCCAGTCCACGCCTGGCCTTGCCTCCTCCAGCCGCAAGAGCAGGGCGTCCCTAGGCACAGTGTCTCAGGATCCCAATGCTATTTACAGTGAGCTGATTCTGTGGAGGGTTGACCCAGTTGGTCCACTTTCCTTCTCAGGAGGCGTGTCTGAGCTGGCAAGGATCAACTCCCTCCATGCCTCGGCCTTCTCCAACGTGGCCTGGCTCCCGACCCTTATCCCCAGCAACTGCCTTGGTAAGTTTATCTCCTCTTTTTCAAATATCTGTCACGGACCTGATTGTGATTCAATCAGTTGCTCTCTCTCTCTCTCTCGCTCACTCACTCACTTAAGCTGAAGGGGAGCTATTAGTATTCCGGGACCTTACGTGTGCATTATTGAAAGGGGGAAGAAGAGAGGAGAGTTTTAAAGTTGAGTCTTGTAATTTTCCTATGTTGCTTGTTTGCTACATGCACAAACATGTCTATGTTCTTGAATACTATCTCAGGTTTTCTGTATTTTCGGCTTCAATTTTGAACTGCTGCTGATCTTTTGCGCATAAAAATCACACAATTACTTTCACACAAGAGTCAGATGCAGCTGTTTGTTGTTGAGCCAATTGACAGCTACTTTGGATGTTAAAATTTGACCTTGTACCGAATTGTACATTTTCACTTTTGGTTTAGAGTTTATATTTGCAGTTTATTTGTATATTTGTATTCTATGTTTCTTTTACTGCACTGTAAAATCTGGAGCCTGTCTTGCAAAGCTGAGATGACAATCTATAAAAAGCAATAAAAACTGAAATGCATGCAAATTAAGGTAATTATTTAATTATGCAATGAATGATACAATCAAAGCAGCTGCTGTTTCAGTATGAAAACAAATCTTCACTTGATGACAATGCAGCCTGGTTGTGGAGATGACCACAGGCATCACAGCACCAGGTGCCGTGTAAAAGTGGCTCTTCACATCACTGACACTGAATGTCCTTGTTTTGTTGGTTTAATTCTCTGAAATGTTGCAGCCTTCATCAGACTGTATTTCACTGTCTCATGTTTGCATATTTATTTATGTATGCCCCCAAGGTGTATATGGTAATTCACCAAGTGCATGCTTTGTTGCAAGTGATGGCCACTCCCTGAGATTGTATCAGGCAGTTATAGAGGCCAAGAAACTGCTGAGTGAACTTTCCAATCCTGAAATAGCGGTAAGATGTATATTCTGGCATTTTAGTAATTACTGGTTTTTGTATATGTTGGAAAGAAAAACTTTCACTAACACCTGTTTTTTAAAATCCCATTCAGAAATATGTTGGAGAGGTGTTCAACATCATAAGTCAGCAGTCTACTGCAAGGCCAGGCTGCATCATTGAGCTTGAAGCCATTACAGACTTTGTACGTATGTGTTCGTATACTATGTCCCAGTCATGTAAAGTAAAGAAATATACTGAAACTGTGGATATTGTTACGGTTAGTTTCTTGTTTGAATGTATGATTAGGGAACTGTTTGGCAGAAACTGTATTATATGTGCCCTTGAGCTCACTTTTCACACTACTGCGGCTTTACATTGCTTCTTAATACCTCCACAGCAGGGGAAGGAGATCCAGCTGTTACATGTGTTTGAGGAGGACCTGATCTTGGGAAATGAGAAAAAAGACGACTGCTCACAGGATCTCCCACCTGCCGAGAATGGTAGGGAGCCTTTCAGAAATTCCATCTGATCTTTGCCAGCGTTCACTCTGTCCCTGTGAAATTAAATGTTCCCATGTCCTTCAATCAGCCTCCAGCCCAGCGCTCTTCTCAGCGCGCTTCTTTCTGGTGGTGATCGAGATTACCCAGAACAGCAGATCGCTCCTGCATATGTGGCATCTGCAGTTGTCAACAGTTCCCACTGGTATTGGTGCGTATTTGAGTTTACAGCTATTTTCAGTGATGTTAAAATCGTGTCCCGTTTACGTGGTTGCTCAGATTTTTTTTACTTTTATTTATTTCCTTTCTTCCAGAAGAGACGTCCACCCCTGCCGATGAAAACGCAACGGCTCCGCCACCCATCAAGAACTTCAACTTTGAGTCTTTCAACTCTCCCTTATCCCAGAGGTCTAAACTGAGCAGGTCCAACTTGCGAAGCGCATGTCGCCTCACTCTGAACCATGAGAGAGTTTTTAGTCAGGAGCTGAATCTTCCGGAGGGAGTTGAAGTCGTACACGTAACTCCAGCAGCAGGTATTGATTTTTTTTCTAATTGACTCTGGACAGGTCCATTTTAAACAAAAATAAAGGATATTACTTCATGTGTTAGTGTTGTAATTTAGCCTACAGATTATCTGTACTTATCGGTATCGATTTGGCAAAGCAATTTGTTCTATTATGAATGTGCTAAAGATTCTTCTGTGAAATATACTTGTTACAAGCAGGCATGATTAAATCCCTCTGGCACCCATTGCAGGCCACTTGAGCTCATCATCCTCGCAGCCAGCTGGACGAGCTCCGTATCTTGTTGCCACATCCTGCTCAGATGGGACTGTGAGGTTCTGGAGTTGTAGCACAGCCTCTGACAGTGATACTGCTGATAATACTCCTCCTACATACTGTTGGGAAGAATGGCCACTGTTGGTGGAAGAAGGTCTGGCCAATAGCAGTGCAGTGAGCATTCCTGGCTGGCCCGTGGCTGTCAGTTGCTGCCACACGAGCCGAGTGGCGGTGGCCTACAGGGACTCAAAACCTCAAGGACTTACTAAGGAGCCCTTTATTCATGTGAGTATCTTCCAGTGTGAGTCCACAGGAGGATCCCAGTGGATGCTGGAGCAGACTCTTAAGCTGGATAATTTGAGAAGTCTGCCAAGCAATAAACACATGATTGTGCCAGGCCTCCAGGATGGTTTGGTGGTTCCCGGGGACTGTTTGGGTACGAGTGGTAAAAGTCTGGTTCATCTGGACTGGGTTTCTAGAGAGGATGGTTCCCACATATTGACAATAGGTCTTGGATCCAAGCTGCACATGTTTGGACCTCTCTTGGGAAAACCACCAGAGCTGGGCCTGTCAGACAACAGTGGGGAGCGTTGCTCGTCTCGGCTTGTTCTGCTGCGGGTAGTGGACTTGGTCTCTTCTGTAGAAGGCTCTTTACCCATTCCGGTCTCTCTGTCCTGGGTCAGAGACGGTATCCTGGTAGTGGGCATGGACTGTGAGATGCACGTCTACTCCCAGTGGCAACCACCAGCCCCAGCCAAATCAGCACTGACCACATGTGATACCAATGTTGGCAGTGTTAGCTCACTTAATGCGGCAGTGAAGCAAGAGGGGTTAAGTCTTCAGCCACCTAGGAAGACTCTAACCAGGTCTATGACCAGCCTGGCTCAGAAGCTTAGTGGTAAGAGAACAATGTATGACCTTCCAGCGGAGATGGAGGACTATGGCTTATTTGAGGCAGCGCACCACCTGTTCCCTACCCTCCCTCAATATCACCCAGTGCAGCTTTTAGAGCTGATGGACCTGGGAAAGGTACGACGGGCTAAAGCCATCTTGTCTCATCTGGTCAAGAGCATAGCTGGAGAGATAGTGGCTCTGAAGGACACTGCCATCAACCAGGAGCGACGTTTACGATCTCTTACTATCAGTGCAAGCGGCAGCACTGCCAGGGATCCTAGAATGTTCAACAAGTCAGAGAACCCGGACTACACAGAGATCGACTCCATCCCTCCGTTACCTCTGTATGCTCTGCTTGCTGCGGATGAAGAGACGTCCCCAAAACCCAAAGACAAACCTGCCAGCGTCAGCGGGGACAGTGGCCATGGCTCCAGTCGGACAGACACTTATGACGAGCTTTTCCAGGCCACCAGCATGAGTCTGGATGATATGGATCCTGTAGATGGTGAAGAGGGGGATTCCAACACCAAAGTCATCGATCTCTCCCAGTACAAACCCACCTTCTTTGGCCCAGAGCATGCTCAGGTTCTGTCCAGCCACCTGCTCCATTCCAGCCTACCAGGTCTGACGCGCATGGAGCAGATGTCCCTCATGGCCCTGGCTGACACCATCGCCTCCACCAGCACAGACATCGGGGAAAGTCAGGGCAAAAGTCAAGGTTAATACTATTCACTGACTGCAGGGGTGTCCAGCTTCAGTTTTTCAGAGCTTCAGCACAGTTTGGCGTGGTTTACTTGTTCAGATACGCAGATGCAATCTTATTCTGTGCAATAGCCTTACCATAGGAAATATCATGTTATTTTCTATAGCATTAATACCAGTATGCTGACAGCATAGTGTATTGAGTATTTTTTTGGATTGGATTAAGGCTTTATATTTTATATTGTTCTAATCCGTCAGGATTCATAACAAATTCTGAACTCTGCAGTTAGTCGCCATGCTTGAGCAGAGAGATTTTAAAACTGTCCTGGATTCTAGTTGATTGGAAATGGACACCCCTGGCTTACTGCCAGCCTGCCTGTCTTTGACTATCTATATAATTGATAAAGATGTTTAACCAAATGTCCTCCCATAAATCAGGCGGAGAGACACTGGATGAGTGTGGTTTGAAGTTTCTGCTGGCTGTTCGTTTGCATACTTTCCTGCTGACATCATTACCTCCAGCGCATCGCGCACAGCTCCTCTGTCAAGGTACACTTGCCAAGCAAATAACAGCATACAAATAGTTTCTTCTTCCAGTAATATTCTGTGTGCTAACAAATTGAGGCTTTTCAGTGCCAAGTCAAAAACATTTTACTATTTGCCAGTTTGAGTATTCAAGACTGTTTACAGTAGTCAGTATGTCTTATTTTCTGTCCTACAGGACTGTCTACCTGCCACTATGCCTGGGCCTTTCACTCTGAGGCTGAGGAGGAACTGCTCAACATGCTTCCTGCCATGCAGAAAGGAGAGCCCACCTGGAACGAGCTAAGGGCGATGGGTGTGGGCTGGTGGCTTCGAAGCACAAATAAGCTTCGCAGGTGCATCGAAAAGGTTAGTGTAGGCTGTTTCTAGGCTTTAATTTAAAATACATCCATTGTGTACAGTTAAACTCTAATAAGCATATGACGCTCTTACAAGCTGCATCCCGGCACCATATTATGTTTACGTTTTGTGTAGAAATGTTTCTTTTTATCTCTGATAGTCAATAAGTCACTACTACCATACCTCCAACCAGGTAGCAAAAGCGTCTTTTCAAAGGAACAATGATCCCCTGGATGCAGCCCTGTTCTATTTGGCTATGAAGAAAAAAGCTGTAGTTTGGGGACTTTACCGGTATGCCTTAGCTGAACTCTTTTATTGCAGCTATTGTGAACTATAATATAAAAAGCTACCTGCTGTCGACATTGTTCAAACATTACTGAGAACCTCTGTCATTCGAAGGTCCCATAAGAATGCGAAGATGACAGCCTTCTTCAGTAACAACTTTAATGAGGACCGATGGAGGAAGGCTGCCTTGAAGAATGCGTTCTCTCTGCTTGGAAAGCAGCGGTTTCAGCACTCAGCTGCTTTCTTTATGCTGGCAGGCTCCCTCAAGGATGCTGTTGAGGTAAAATGTCCTTAGGACTGTCATTATTTTATATATTGCAGTCTACTATATGTTATTCTCTGATTTTAAGCTGGAAATGAGATCTTATCATTTACTCAAGCTTTGAAAGTAAATAAAATGCTCGTTTTGGAGTTGAACTCTTTTCTAATCTCTTGATGTGGAACGATTGTTGTCGGTAATTTATTGTAAGATGAAAAATGAATGACATTAGGGATATTTTAACAAAGCTGTAATTGGGTAAAATGTCTTTGAATTCACATGGGAACTAGTAATAATTGACATGTTGTTCAGTCAAATCAATGTTTCTTGCTGCTTGCATGTATATGAACATAAGTTGCTAAACCACTGTGGATATTTGTAGGTTTGTCTGGAGAAGATGCAGGACCTCCAGCTGGCTTTGGTTATTAGCAGATTATATGAGTCTGAGTTTGAGACATCCTCCACATATAAGAAGATACTCCAGAGGTATGTGCTGGGTCAGGGCCACCAAATCCCAGTGCATCAGGATCCATTTCTACGTAGTATGGCATATTGGGTCTTAGATGATTACAGCAGAGCCTTGGATACCTTGCTTGAACAGCCCAAACCAAATATCAGTGCTTCAAACCAAGGTAAGAAGTGATTCTCTTTGCCAACTTTCCAGTTAATTCAAGGATTTGCTTCTTAATTCAGTCAATATCCTTGAATAGTTTGTGACTTTAGAATCTGTGTGCGCTTCTTTAGAATTTCTCCTCTTTAATACAAATTATGTAAACCTTGTGTAAAAACATGCTTTGGATCCTTATGCGTTGTTGTTGATTGATGTAGCAAACATCATTTTATCATGTTCCCATCTTTCTCATTTAAAATTTGTTGGATTTTTAATAACACTCGTTTCACACAAACATTTGTTAATATTTTACACGAAATACCCTTGGAGTTTAAATAATTTGGGTGAGGATTTGTATCATTTGATTGCCTTTATGGCTAGATGTTCTCTTCCTCTGTGCGGTAACTCTCATATCTCTTGCAGAAACAACAGCTGTGTCCCCTTGCAATCCAGAGGTTTTCAACTTCTACACCTACCTCAGAACTCATCCACTGTTGCTTCGACGCCACTTTGGGTCCTCAGATAAAGCTAAGGTGGCTCTGACGGCAGAAGGCCGCATGGCTGACTCCATTAGCCTCATAGAGAGAAGACTGTTCTTCACTGCTGCCAATGCTCACTTACAAGCCGGCTGCCCCATGCTAGCTCTAGAAGTCCTCTCCAAAATGCCCAAAGTTGTCAAGCGCTCTAAGCTATTGATAACCCAGGACAAGCCTTCGCCTTCTTTTAGTGGTTCTGGCAACCCCGATGGCCAAAAGGGTGCCTCTGCATTGGACTGGTCCCAACCCATGTTTAATGGCTTTGAGTCCATTTCAGACACCCTCTCCTCTCCCAGAGAGGACCACAGCCAATCCGACTCTGTACTGAGCTTCGACTGGAGTCAGCCATCCATGACCCTGCAGGACGAACCGTTGGAGTTAAAGTGGGAAAGCGACAAAGAGGACTCTGAAGAAGATGATGCCGGGCTAGCGATGAAAAACATCAAACCGGAAGATTCCACTGTCCATCATGACAGTGCTGACTCTACCTCTGCTTCCTCAGATGTGGTGGACAGCTCCCTCCTTCTCTCCGAAGACATCCTGGCTGCCCGACTGAAGTTCAGCTCCTGTCTGAAGATCCTCACGGCTGAGCTGCGGACGCTCTCCACGGGCTACGAGCTGGACGGAGGCAAACTGCGCCACCAGCTGTGCCATTGGCTGGAGCGGGAGGTGGTGGCCCTCCAGAGGTGCTGCGGCTACAACCCCTGCCTCCAGCAGCTCGCTGGGGGCATCTCGGCCGACCTCAGCCAGGTTGGTGGTGGTGGAGATGAGGAGCAGGAGGCTCAAGGGGCGGCCGAGCAGGCCAGAGTGGTCCAGCGCAGCCGCAGGCTTTGGCTGCAGAGGAACCAGCCTCTGCTGCGCATCTTCCTGAGCTACTGTAGCCTGCATGGCTCCCATGGGGGAGGGCTGGCCTCTGTTAGGATGGAGCTCATTCTGCTGCTGCAAGAATCCCAACAGGTAAGTTGGGAGGGTGGTTTCGAACGGAGTGCCGAGTGGTTTTGAACACTGTAGTCACGATGGGTCAATTTAATCATTATGTAAACACTTGCTGTCAAAATAGAATCAAAGATGAAGCAGAAACTGAGCCTTTGAAGAAAAACATCAATCAAGCCTTTCATCTTCTTTTTTGTATTTTTGTTTTCATCTTATTTTGGTGTTTAAGTGTCTGTGTGTCTGTCTGTCTGTGTGTGTCTGTTCAACACTATACAAATTCATACAGACATGAAAATACCTCATCCTTGTTAATATAATGAAAGTGAATTAAATGAATACAATACATTATTGCGTGTGATTGCTATAATGAGGCCGCACTCCAATTAATATGATGGGGGAGGGATTAATTAGAATATTACAACATCGGCCACATCTCAGCATTACATCAGTATTTAGTCTCATAGTCTCAGTTGTCCTCGACTATTTCACCTTGGAAAGGTGAACTGATAAGAGTTTCATCAGCGCTTGAAAAAGAAATGCAGAAAGAGTGTAGGTTGTGGGCAAAAGTGTGACAGTTCCAGCTCTGGCTGACAGATGGAGCTGAAGCACAGGACTCTGAGGAGTCTGGGCTCCTTCCTGCAAAGCTTCAAAGGAGCAGCCAGACAGAAGTGCTGTCTGAATACGAGCAGCATCAGGCCCGGCTGTCACAGAAATCAGCGACCTCCTTTGACTAATCCTAATTGACTTTCTGTTTCTGTCTCCTGGCGCTGACGGCACTACTTGTGAAAACTCCAACTGAGTTAGCTGTAGTGGAATTCATCATGTTGTCATTTGAATATGAATGATCCATATTTTTGGGCGTTCTCCAACATCCTTTTTGTTTTTAGGAGTGTGAATTGTGCTGCTTTATTTATTTATTTATTTATTTATATGTTTTTTATTATTTATTTCGTCAGGATGACAGTCCTCAGATTCCCGTTCAGCAGCAAGCATTAGTTCCTCTCCTGCTTGCCCGCACAGCCAGCTCTAAAACAGTGGTGGCCAATCCCATAGTACACCTGACCAACCTGACACATGACATCCTGCACACCATTAATGCCCTGGACTCCCCGCCCCACCCGGATGTCATCAACAATGAGGTAAGGTGGAGATGATGCTAGAATGCTTGTTTCAAAGCCTGACTATAGATTTTGTGTAAAATTCAAGCTTTGTTCCTTCAAGGATATTTAGTTAACTACAGTTTTGAGTACTGTGTGCAAACTGAAATGCAGAAAACATATCTAGGGTGTTAGGGTTGTCTCCCTGTCCACGTATGTACTTCAAATGTGTTCAAATGGAGCAAAAAGTGTTTTTGATGGTGAAGAAATGTGTTTTTGTTGTTGCCGCAGCTGTTGTGATACTGTGTTAAAAGCTCTCTTCTAGACTACTCTCCCTGCTAATCTATTTTGAATGGCTGCTCTGCTCTCAGATCTACGTGATGCACACTCTGGCAGCCTCCCTGTCCGCCTGCATCTATCAGTGCCTCTGTGACGGCCACAATTACAGGTGGGTTGGACTCTGTGGCCCGCTCTTATTGTTGGAGCGTGGCACCCTCTTCTCAGCCACTAAATAGCCTCTTGGAACAGAGCACGCGCTGTACTGAAAAGAACTTGGAAAATGTTATCACTTTTAGTCAAGGCTGTTTTTTTTGACCCACTTTAGTCACTGTCTTCATTCTGAGTTTTCAAAGCACTCCATATTTCACTCGTTATTGTGCGTCTGGCAGACCTGTCAGTGCCACAGAGTAGAAATGTTTCAGGCTCCCAAGTCGTTTTTGCTGTGAAGCTTGTAGAGAGCAATTGACCTCAGAATGTCAGTGTCACGCGATAGTGCCACAATAGCCCCTTTGGCTGGCTTGTGACATTTTTCAAGGGAGTGGGTTTTATTTGACTCGTGAATGCAGCTTTTGTGTGAATCTCTACACTTTCAGATTAAAGGTTAAATCTACTTTGGAAAGAATCATGACTATATCCATTGTTTCTCTTAGCCAATTTTTAGAATTTATTTGACTGATACAGAAAACAACTTTGAATCTACTTAGCTTTTAAATGAGCTACTTTTCTTTGGGTTTCTTTGGAAGCACTCCATTTGACATGATCGTCTAGAAGTAGGCTATTACACTCAAATTACTCGAACATCAAGCTGCACCACCGGATGAAACATAATGGACTGTTACGTGATAGTATTATCAATGTGCCAACTGTAATGAGGATATCATAAAATGTCTTTATTTTGGTATTTTGTATTGCTTGAAAGTTTTGTCTCTGTGCTTACATAATGTATTTCCCCCCAGTCATATCAACCAGTTCACAGGAACGGTGTATCAGAGCATCCTCCTTTCCCATCAGCATCCTGTGCGAACCGTCAGCATGGATGAAGCTGTCCTTCCCAACACTTCTCCAGCGCAGTGGCCTGGTAAACCATAGCTATGTTTTCTATTTGGATGTACTGTATCTGCTCTGAATTACCAAAACAAGTACTACCTAATTTTCTACCAAAATAAGTACTACCTGATGTTAGTATTATTGATATTCTCTTTATAACATTATTTCATATCCAGTGGATTACATGCATATTCATATTTTTTATTGGTTGATCAGGGGCCGAATATTGATCATTAAAAAAAAATCTGTTTTTGTGGTTGGGTTGCCTCCATAATGGATGGGGAGAGAGAGCTGAGGCATGATTCAGGGTGAGACAGTCTCGATATCACGGCTATGGTGGCCAGAAAGTGTCAAAATATGGAACATAATTTAGCCCTTGTGGAGCTAAAGGTCAGGTTTGTTATAAAAAAAGACGTGTGTCACTGTTTGTTGTGTTTAATCAGGATGGGAACGCGACTTTGTGTGCTTTTCCCACCCGTTTTCAGGTGTGAGTGAATTGCTCCACCTATTTTCAGCTGCTCTAAACAATAAATGGCTTGGTAAGAGAATGAATGCCAGCCTCTATGGTTCAGTGGTTAAACTGATTGAATGAAGAGAGACAGAATAGGTATCGGTTTGATGCCACTCTATAAGCAGATTTTTTTATTTTGATTGTAAAAACTGTGTTTAGGTGTCTCCTAATCATTTAGCAACCACACCTCACATTTTCTTACGGAAATACAGTCTAGTTCTTTAATCCGTCTGTTGCAGTGGTTAGCCTCTTAACAAGCCAAAAAAAAAAACAGAAATGTTTTTCGAAGCAGACACCAAATTCTGTGTTTGTGCCCACCGTCTTGTTGATGCTCTGGCATTTCCTAACTCTTTCTGTGATTTGTTTTTCTCCTACAGGCATCAGTTCTTTAGTCCGCCTTCTGAGTTCTGTGGGAGAGGAGTACCAGCCGAGTCTGGGCGTGCTTCTTTGTGAGATCCTCACTGCTGTCTACCTCAGCCTGTTTGTGCACGGCCTGGCCACCCACTCCAGCAACGAGCTTTTCCGCATTGTAGCCCACCCGCTCAACAGCAAGCTCTGGGTTGCTGTGTTTGGTGGGGGAGCTCGCATTCCTGTGGTGGACAAACCCAGTCAATCTCCAGGTCGGTGCATCTTGAATAAAATAGTTTCCGTGCTAGTTCACCAACATTTCTAAACGCAAGTGTATTAGGTGTGTATTGATTTGCTGTTTACACTCTGCTTATCAGATTGGCTTTATTTTGCCTTGTATCTCCAGTGCAAAAGCTAAAGGAAGAACATTTCAGAAACCAAATTGGGTGTATGGAGACAAAAATGTATTGCTTTAATAAATGCGGGACATTTACCCTTTTATGCACTTTGTGAAGAATTTTGCCCGTCAGAATCAAAACTTTATTGGGAAGGACATTTCTTATACTACGCCTGCACAGAGACATAAAGACAAGAACAATATAAAATACATCATAAAGTGAAACTCCGGAAATTTCCCTTAGAATCTTCTGTACTGAATGACACAAAAGGTAGTTCTTGCATGTAATAGTGATATGAGTATAGGATATTGCACAAGACAGTGGCACATAATGATAATAATTCAGTAGCTATGAAGGTGTTTATGTCCAATGCTGCCCGCCTGTTTGTGTTTTTAACTCCTCTGCATTATGAATGCACATTTTCAGGGTCTCAGAGCTTGTCCAGTAAGCACTCTACTATTGCCAGTGACAGTTTGTGTTATACGCTTGTGTTTTAGTGCCAACCGTGGCAGAGGACCAAGAGCGGAAGCAGAGGCGCTTCAGGCTGCGTTCTTCCAGAAGCAACTCTAGGGAGGTGCCAGACAGCCCTGCCAGCCCCGTAGTAGAGCAGGAAGTGTCCATCTTTAAAGAGCGTTTTGTGCCCCCAGAGCTCAGCATCTGGGACTACTTTATCGCAAAGGTACAGGAAGCTTAATGTTTTCGCTTGCTGGTGCCACTATTCTTAGCTCTACTTCGTGTGGCTTGAACACTTTGCATTCATGTGATCTCCCCAAGCCCTTCGTGCCGCCGTCCACGAGCCGCGTCGAGTATGACTCAGAGGAAAGCCAGGGGAGCGAGGACGAGGATGAGGAAGAAGAAGACAAGTTCGGAGATGCATTTGATACCAGTTCTCCTTTTCAGGAACATTCCAACAACAACTCGTACAGGTTCGCATCGCTGCTAACTATGCAGAGGGTCTAATCTAATCTTGTTGTGATCAAATCAAGTATGTTCAGCCATGTACACAACCAGTCAAAAGTTTGGGCACAACTTCTCATTCAGGGATTTTTCTTAGCCAAAAATAGAAACAAAGGTTATCATTGAATGAGAAGGTGTGTCCAAACTTTTGACTTGTAGTGTACACAAAAGTGAAATGAAACATTGTTCCTCCCGGGCCGTGGTGCAACACAAAATTAGAAACACTACAATACTTTTTGGGATGCTCCGATCAGGATTTTTGCCACCGATACCAAGTACCGATTTTTTTGTCTGGGTGATCGGCCGATACCGATGCCAATTCTGATGCTTCAAGTTTATATAACTGATATGTAAGCTCCCTGATCACCATTCACGTTTCTCAGATAAAGTAATACTATAAATGTTGCCTTGTTATGTGTGCAAGTGTGTGAGTTCTCTCCTGTTGTGTGTGTGTGTGTGCGCGCGTGCGAGATTTCTCTCGTGTGTGCGTGCGTGAGAGAGTTCTCTCGTGGTGTGCGTGTGTGTGTGCGTGAAAGAGTTCTTTCGTGGTGTGGGTCTGCGTGCGCGAGAGTTTTCTTGTGGTGTGTGTGCATGTGCAAGAGTTCTATCGTGTTGTGTGTGCGTGCGCGAGAAAGTTCTCTTGTCATGTATGTCTGCGTGCGCGTGGTGTGTGTGTGTGTGTGTGTGTGTGTGTGTGTGTGTGTGTGCACGCGAGAACCTCTCATGTGTGTGTGTGAGTTTATCCAGACTGCTGTCTTTTATAATTAGGCGATGAAGTACCGGGTTCAGTACCCGTCCCTAGTCCTCATGCATTGACGCCATCAATTGTGATCGGTTCCTAAGATCGGCCAGTTGAACGAGTCCCGATCGAGTCATAAAGTCTGATTATCGTCCGATACCGATCTTCCGCCGATCGATCGGAGCATCACTAAAGACTATACAAGACTACACATATTTAGGCAGGACAGGACTGCGAGAGATATGAGCGCAACAATACAGTAATTTACAAGACAAATATATTGGAAAAGAAACGCTACTAGTTTGAATAAATACAGTATGAGGTAATTAAATGTGCCAAAAAATAACGCAAAGACTGAGGTAGACAAAGAGTAGTGCAAAAATAGCATTATAGCAGCAACAGGACAATTATTGTGCAGTGTAGAATAAATAAAGGGTATTTACAGTAACAGTTTGTGTGTATGCAGTGTATTTGGGGGAATGAGGCAGCACAGAAGTACAGGTAGTGTTTCACTTCAGTATGATCCAGTGTAAGTAAGTGTTTCTTTTCTCCTCAGCTGGTCTTTGATGCGCCTGGCTATGGTTCAGTTGGTTCTGTTCAACCTGAAGTCATTCTACCCCATGGCTGGCCATGACCTGTTGGGTAAGATCTTGGATCACTTGGACCCTTTCTTTGTCCCATGGTCCTGACAAACCTGACAGATTTGATTTCAAGCCTGAATGCTATGAATGAATGAAGTGTTAATTATAATTAAATGGTTTAAAGCTTTGGAATGCTATGAGTTGATTTTTCATTTACTTGTTGTTATTTAGATTTGTTTCATATTGTAGCACAGCGAGGGTTTTTGTTCATTCATTGTTAGCATATTTATTTTCTTAGCAACATGTTTGACATGTTGTTGGCAGAGTGTTAGCTAGGATTTCAAACTTAATTTGCATTCAATTTCCTTTTCATTAAGATGCCAGGACTGTTCTTTATTTGCATTTCATAGTGAGCTGATGACAAATACACGTTTCTCAGTGTGAACACTGAATGGAACAGGCACTGTTTAGTAATGTTTTATTATAAACTCAGGTATAGTATATAGACTTTCTTTACAGACAAAAAAGGAAGTATTTATTTGTGGTTTGTTCTGTGTGTGTCTTAGATCTCCCTGTGTGCTCCCCACTGTGCCACTCTGTACTGAAGACTCTACAGCGCTGGGAACAGGTGTTACTAAAGAGACTGGAGATTTTTGGAGGTCCTCCCCCAAAATACATCTCCACACAACCTGTGGATGAGACAATGAAGTCTGGACCAGCACTTCTCAGACACAAGGCTTTGTTTGAACCATCTAACACACCTTTCAGGTCTGCTGTAGTAAGACTTTCTGCCTTTATCAAATACTCGTCCTTAAGTCCAGTTTAGTACCTATGGCCTGCATATTCTGGCCTTTTTCTGTGCGTTAATACACATGATCGGCTTATTTAACACACATATTTTAAAACATATTTCGGCAAATGAAGCTTGATAGGGCCGCTGTTTTACTCTACTTAAATGGTTATTTTAAAAATAGTTAAGCAAATCCATAAAATGTTTGACCCTACATTCACACCAGGAGTCAAAATGACTGTAAGTCATTAATTTACGATGTGGGCCAGTGGCTCTTGGCAGCGAGCCGCGGCCTGACAGCTAGAAAAAAGGTTGAAATCCGGACAACTCTGTGATAATGAACTGTGATGGAGCTCAGCAGCAACCAGTCCACTCCCCTCCAGAGAATTCCAGAGAACACAGCCATATGAACTTTAGTTCCCAGCAAGCAAGTTTTCCCATTATTTTTGGCAGGTCCCTGTGTGCATACAGGGACCAAAATAAAAATACACAAAACCAGGGTGTTCTAGAAGAAGTGTATCATTTGTGAGAACAGAAGGGTGTTGTGTGGTATTGCATAGTGTAGAACAATACTGTACAATTACAGTAGTGACTTTAAATTGGATAGTAACATTATCACCATGCCATTCAGAAGCCTATCAGGTGGTAATGTCAGAACTGCATAGGTGGGACTAGAACAAAAGGGAATCCAATTAGTTAGCAGTCCGAACAAACTTGTGTCACCTGTTTGATCTATATCGGAGCATCCTCCATATTTGACAGTGTTGTTGGCAGGGCAGCCTGAGCGAGTTTTGACAGCAGAGGCCGTGGCGTTCTATACAAAATACGTGTTTTTCTCAGGTGAAATGACGGTAATGGTCTTAGGTGATGGTAATGGTGCTTTTCTTGAAGTGTATGTTATTCCCACAGGTCACAACATCACTCTGCTCTTCCAGTTAAGCGGTTGTGGCAGTACATGGTCAAACAGGAGGAGGTGCAGGAGACTTTCATCCGTAACATCTTCGCAAAGAAACGAGATCAAACCGAGGTACGCCTCCACCTGCATGCTTTCCCTTTTGCCTGGTCAAGAAGTAAAGCAGGATTTGGGTATTTTAGAGGTGCAGAATACCTACCTAGGCTTAATGACTTATGTTTTTTTTGTTGTTGTTGTTGTTACAATTTTGGAGCCTTAACGGAGGGATGTGAATTGTTTGTGCCTTCAGTTTTGATTGTTGTGCAGTTTTATGTCTGTTGATCCTGTCTTTTTTATAATGAACACCCTTGTAAACGGTTTGTGTGCAATTTGCAATTTGTTAATCTACTTCTGGCAATTAACAATCTACTTCTGTATTGTGTCCCGTTCACTTGCATGTTTCACTACATTTCTTTGTGTGATGTCTTGTGATTGTGTTTAATTTTTTTTTGAATGACTAAGTCGGTTGAGGACTGCACTGACAATATGAAATATACATTCACGGAGGATCCAAGCCTTAATCAGGTACTGCTAGCCAAAACCGTAAGGGAGGGGGCGGGGGCTTGTGTAATTTTTTTCAGTAGTATTTTAATTCTGTGCTGCATGCTGTTTCAATGTTGTCATGTTTTTTGTGTTTGTCTGGTTAGTTGAGGATTGCTTAAATTTAACAGTGTGCATAAACACCATTTACTCTCTGTATATTTCCCAGAATTCCAAAATCCATGGCCTGTTTTTTGATGGCTGTGATTGACAGGGTTTTGGTCTTTGATTATTATGTTTATCGAACTGGCCTCAATTACTGATTAGTTTTTTTGATCATGTTACCTAATGAAACACTAAGTGTCATGACAATTAATGGTCATGTAAATAATTGTGATTGAAGATTGAATGATCTATTATTGATCATTTTGCAGGTATTATAGTGTCTATGTGAAATGAAGTGATAAACCCCACTGTTATGTATCAGGGAAAAAAACTCATTCTAATGGTGCTGAAAACGGATCTCAGTGGTGGCATTTACTGCCGTCTTGTATTTGCATGGTACAATAATAATAAAATTACAACTCTACAATTAAACTACACTTAAGCTCCAGAGTGGTGCAACTGTTATTATTACTTCTTATATTAGGGCATTATGAGTTTGATCCCTGGTGATGCCATAGCCATCCTTGTCTTCGAGTCCTAGAGAGCACAATTTGGCTTCACACCTAGTTATTAACTATTAATAATCCAATTTTAAACCATTCATAAACTTTGCCTAGGAGTTTTCTTGTTGTAAACTGGTGCCATTTACATATTTTTTGTGGTAGAAATTCCCTGTATAGTTTAATAAGGTAATGTTGTGGATTTGTATACAGTTCCAGTAGCGCAGCCTGACAGATAAAATAATATATTCTAATCAGGTCTGCTAGTCAAGTCCCGAATATACGAACAGTCAGCGTTCTCCCATAGGATCAGCCTACATTGTTCTAACAATCATATTAATTCGGATAACCCCTTTTTATCCTGCCCCCTCGAGCCATGAGCAGTGACTGCGGCTCTCAGAATATCGTTCGCTCTCACACAGATGTGAAGATCACTGTAGTCAGAAGCTAAATGCTAGTGCCCTGAAGATGTTGACTGTTTCCCACAGATTGAGGCAGATCTGGGTTACCCCGGGGGAAAAGCGCGTATCATCCACAAGGAGTCCGACATCATCACAGCCTTCGCCATCAACAAGGTGCAGGATTGGGGGAAGAAGTGGTGGCGTTTTCAGGCGAATGCTTTTAGCTGAGCGGAGAGGGTGAAGTCATAACAAATTCCGTTTTGCATTCGCAGGCCAATCGGAACTGCTTAGTAATCGCCTCCACCCACGACATCCAGGAGCTGGATGTGTCCTCCATCCTGGCCACTCAGATAATGACGTGGATCGATGATGAGGCAGAGACGGAGATGAAAGGGTAAGTCATGTTGCCAGATTTATTTATTTTTTTATCTGCCTCTCCGGTGTCTTTTCTCAGTGGGAGAAACGCTTAATTTTGGCAACTGCCCTTAAACCGAAAAAAATCCTGCTGTATAACGGTTTAAAGCTGTGGGAAGATGTGGTTCAATGAAGAGTCCTACGACAGGAGTAGGAATGTTGTTCAAATCTTCCCTAGATGATCGTGTTCTGAAACAAGGCATGTATTATACATTACATCTAGGGTAGCTGCTGGATTTTTTTAAATGAATAAAAGTGTAGTTAATTTTCTTTCTTTCATCTGGAAAATGATGGACATTGTAATGATTCTACCTCAACTCCGAACAAACCAGACTATATAAATAATAATTTTTTATTTTATTATTTATTTGATATTTCTGACCAGTTTACTAATCTCCAGTTGCACCTACTAGCTAGGACACCTCGTTTCACACGACACCGCCAACAATGGAATGGTGAATATAAGCACGTTTCCTCAGAGTCACATGAAGCACCACTGCATCTTTTCTAACTGCCCCTAGTGCATTACTATTAGATAGAATAATACAGAGGAGAGCAGGAACTACCTGTTCTGTTATGTCAGCTGATAGATACCAGTGCTGGCTAGCATTGTAAATATGATGGGAAAAGGGGGGGCTGTCCTACCCTTTCAGAGAAAATTGCAGTCCAATTGAGATCTTTTGGATATCTGACCACAGATAACAGTGCCATTGGCGGGGATTACAGTCCTGATGATGAGGCCAGTGCTTAGTGGAGAGAAACCAGACTCATTTTCCTACAGTCCAGTCAAATATACGATTCCGTTAAAAGGAGCAGGTCATTTAAAGAGTCTATATTCCATGTTTTTCTTTTATTTGTCTTCCCTCCATTTTTTTTTTTTTGCTTGACTATTTAACATTTTCGACATGGATATTTTCCAGCCTCGTTTGGAAGTGGTTTTTGTTACTGTGTCTTTTAATATTGGTACATGTAAATAAATGGCATTGGAAGAATTCTAATTCTTTTTCCCCAGAACTGCTGCAGACTATTCGGAGCTACAACATCAGCATTATCACAATCCTGATATTTGTACAAATGTTCTTATCCAGAGCAACTTACAGTTTAATAAGGAGAATGTGTGTGGGGTAGTGTGTTTGCCCAGGCAGGGAATTGAACTGCAGTCCATGGTATGAATGGTAAGGGTGTGAGGGACAGTGCTACACCGAAAGCCTGAGTGATGTGTGAATATCAGTGTAGCGTGGACGAAAATCTGTGTGCTGTATTTCAGAGGAGACGACTTCTTGGTGGTCCATGCCCGGGACGACTTCAACACTCTGCATGGCACCACGCCCTACACCCACAGCAGCCCTGGTACTCCCATCAACATGCCCTGGTTGGGCAGCCTCCAGACAGGCAGAGGAGCTGCCATGGTGAGCATCGCACAGCCATCCCCGCCTTTGAACCTCTTTGTCTCTCCTTTGCCAGCTCATTCTCTGCTGCCTGCAAGTAGGACTTGTTGTAATCCTGTGGTTTTGTATAATAAGACATTTGGCATGCAGTGTGCCTTATGGGTTGTCACGGATTCATATTCATATTAATGTCTTTGCCCTTAAAACCTTCCCTGATACGTCAAATGCATTCTAATTTCATAAACCGTTTCTCCTTAAGCTATAGTTTCCTTTTGGAACTAAAACAGTCCTTTGCCTCCTTATGCAGCTAATCAAACGGAACATTAACAACGTGAGGAGGATGACGTCCCACCCAACCCTTCCCTACTGTAAGTGACACCAGGCCTTTCTTGCCGTAATAGGATGAGAGCGAACCCCGCCAATGAGTTCCCCTCATGTGCCATGTATGGGCTAATCTTTTTCCAGTGTGAAAGACAAATCCGCTTAAATAGTATCATTATCCTCTATGTGCGCACATTCTGGGTTCTGGGATTTTTGGATGAAAATTACATAGGCTGCTCAATAGACAGTATTCTTCCGTGTGATGTCGGGGACAGTGATGGCAAGATCTTCTCTTTGACTGCAGACCTAACAGGAGCTCAGGACGGCAGCGTGAGGATGTTCGAGTGGGGCCACTCGCAGCAGATCATCTGCTTCAGGAGCCCGGGCAACTCCAGGGTTACAAGGATTAGATTCAACTATCAAGGGAATAAGGTCAGAGAATTATAGGAATCATATAGGTTTAAAAAAATAAGCATTGCAGAAGTGTCACAAGTAAAGGTGTTACAATGCATCATGATGTTGATGTGTGTGTGTGTGTATAATGTACAACTGCACAGCTTTACATATTTACTGTTAAGAGATACAAGGTGGAATTGTGGGTGGTCGCCAACTTGCAAAAAATACTTTAGAAGGGGTGGTGGTGATTCAGTGGACCAAGAGGTCATGGGTTCAAATCCTACCTTCAGCATACCACCACTGGGTTCATTAGCAAGACCCTTAACCCCATGGGAGACTGGGAGACTGCGCCTTGTAGTTATGGAATGAAAGCCGCTCGTCTGCTAAATGCTGCAAATATAAATAATTTTATCATGGCTATATGTGTTTTATCTGTAACGGGTAATTGTGAATATACCACAAATATTTAATTATCTGGCCCTACTAATCAACTCACACTTGCCTCGAGCCATACCAAGTTAAGTTATGCGAAATAGGTCCTCAGAGCTCATTTTACATATTGTAACAATGGATCAGGTTAACTTATAAGCTACTATTGGGGGGTTATGTACTGCGTGTTTTTTTCAATATCTAGATTTTTTTATCCATTAGGAGTAACAAGTATTATTTGTTCCCCCTAGTTTGGTATCGTTGATGCGGATGGAGCACTCAGTCTCTGGCAGACAAATACATCTGGGAACACGCCTAAACCATACCTGGTAAACTAGCGTAATGTGATCATTAACTGGAATTATTTATCATATTCAGTGAACGCAGCAGTGTGTAAAATGTGTATTTTGTGGTAATATGCATAACTGTTTTCCTCCACAGACTTTGCAGTGCCATAATAAAACGGCGCATGACTTTGTGTTTGTGGGCTCCTCTTCTCTTATTGCCACTGCGGGCCTTTCTACTGACAACAGGTACGTCGCATGACAGGCACTGCAACTTTTCACCCACGGGCCATAAGATCACACCTCTGCACTGTTGTTTTCTTTTACACTTTGACCAGCTGAAAATATTTCCTTCGACACCTTTCTGCTTTCTCAGTCCAGCAGAGCAACAGAAAACAAACTAAAGTGTGTGTGTGTGTGTCTGTCTGTCTCTCTCCCTCCATCCCCCTCTCCCCAGAAATGTGTGTTTGTGGGATACTCTGGTGGCTCCGACCAACAGCTTGGTTCACGGTGAGTTAACAGCAAGCCCGGCTGCTCAGTTATACAAACAGCACTCACTCTTACAAGCATGAACACGCCGAGTCCTTTCTGTCGACATAAATCAATTTCGGAAACCTCACTGATTGTGTCTGTGTGATTACAGGCTTCAGCTGCCACGAGTCCGGCGCCACTGTGCTGACTTTGGCTCCCAAGCAGCAGCTTCTGATCAGTGGCGGGAGGAAGGGCTGGATCAGTGTGCTGGATCTCACCCAGAAGCTCCAGCGCCAGAGCTTCCAGGCCCACGACTCGCCTGTCAAAGCCCTGGCCGTCGACGCCACCGAGGGCTGCTTCATCAGCGGCTCGGCTGAAGGCAACATTAAGGTAGGATTTCTCTTCCTTGAGTCGGGATGCTTTGATGTTCTTCAGGTTGCAAGTGGTTTAGTGTGATCATCATTAACAGGTAATGGGTACAGAAGAGGGGTAATGATTTAAGTGAAATTTCTGGTTATAGTTTTAAATAGAAAATTTGTACAAAAGAAAATTTGCAAAGTGGAGAAACAAGAGAAGAAGCAGCAGCATAACCATATATGTTTGAGTGTACATGTATGAAAACTACAGTTTTAGTGAGTAATAACTATAATTAACCATTACGTGCACAATAAAATGAACTCATCAAACATTTTCCCAATATTGATAATACACCTGCCCACTGTGTACAGTAGGATTTGTCTGTATTGAATCTGCGAAGCAATATTGCCTTGCTTGAAGGTAAGGATTGATTATTATGATATCATCTGCTGCTGTTGGTTTATTGTGCAGGTATGGAGTATGTCCAACCAGTCCCTGTTGCACACTTTCCCGAACGAGCATGCCCGGCAGTCTCTCTTCCGGAACCTGGGCACCGGCGTCATGCAGATCGAGACGGCTCCGGCCCGTCACGTCTTCTCCTGCGGGGCTGATGGCACCATGAAGATGCGGGTCCTCCCGGACTCCTTCAGCACGCACAGCATCAATGTGAAGAACAACGTGAAGTTCATCATGTAGCACATTCTCAAGCATGGAGCCACTTTTGCACATGGTAAGACAAGCAATATGAAGCACTGGGGTGGGGGTGGAGATCTGAAGACCCATGCAAACTCAACCCCTGGAAGACTGAGCAATCACCGTTCCAGAAACCTTCTGGACTTTTGAATCATGATCAATATTAGAGTCGTTACATTTAAGCACACTATAGGAAACATTCCCCTCCACCCTTTTTTAGGAATTATATTACATTGAAAATGAAATCTCACTCACACATATATAACAGAAGTTAAGCCTTAAATAATCACTATTGCTAAGCAGTGTTGTGATTGTGGTTTAGACAAAATTAGTGATAAGTGTCCTTATATTTATACCTAAAAGACATTCGTCTTGGACCTCGGGTGACATCGGAGACTTACTGGTTCAAGTGATGTTTGTGAACTCATTTCCATTCTGTGGCTTAAAAACTATGTGGCCATTCTTACATTTAGCTGTGTGTACTTGTTTATACTTGTATCCCTACTAGTGATATGAGCAAGTTATTGTGTATTACTAAGAAGAAACAGTATTTAGTTCACTGTGGCCTCATCAATACTGTGCACATTCTGAACATGTACAGTCATTATGTATTTCAAACAGGCAGTTCTGTGTTTTGAGGTCTTTAAGCTTTTTTTTCCCTTCCAAAAATTAGTCATGACAAAAGGACACTGTATCTATAGTTAGCTTCACTCTAGGCATTTTCCAGTGCTTCTCCTAGAGTGGCCCTGCATGGCGCATTTTTTTTTTGTTTTTCCTACTCTAACGGTCATTTTAACCGAATGAAGGGCTTTTTGAAAAGCTGCTGAGTTGAATCATGATTGGGTGCAGGAAAACCACTAAAGTGTGGAGTGCAGGGGTGCTCTAGGACAGTTACACACTGCTTTAGTCAGAAGGTTGAGGTTTTAAAAGCACTTTGTTTCTGTAGAGTTTAGCCACAGAAATATTTACGCTGACGAGCCACTTCGTTAGGCCAACATGCCTTTTATTAGTACTCAATGTCCATTTATCAGCTCTACTGAACGTACAGGTGCAATTTGCAGTTTATAGTTACAGGTGTAGTCTTTCTGTTCCTCTGCATCTGTACCCCTTTCATCAATAGTCAGGACCTCCAGTGAGGAGTAATTATTCGGGTGGTGCATCATTCTCAGTTCATTAGTAATGGTCATGGTGTGATCATGCGTCACAGAGCAAACCTAACACAGCAGTGCTGTTGGAATACTTTTATTTTTAAGTCTGTCTCTTTTGGAAACATCTAATCTGTAGGTCCACCTTGCAGGTATAGAGTTATTGATGACAATTAATTTAATGCTGCTGTTTGTGTTGGTCTCATCAGTGGTCAGTTTATGGCTGGGTATTTTTGTTGGTGGACATTTTTCAGCAGGTTGCTGAAGTCCATGTGTAGTAAAATACAAAATGCGCCTGTATGGTCAGTGGAGCTGATGAAATGGACAATGATTGGAGATCCAAGATGGAATGGGCTGTCAGCACCTTCTTCTTTACCATCTACAGGTGTGCTAAACTGGAAGCATCATTCCATTACCCATAATAACAAATGCTGTTGCTTCCACCAAACATTTTCTGCAGCTTTTGGTCCAATGGTGTCTAGATGAAAGCTAATTGTCTCTCAACTTGCTTGGAGAGGTTCTTCAGTCCCAGTCTCGGAGAACTACAGCACTCCACAGTTGTTTTCTCCAATTAAACATCTTGTCTAATTATCAAGCCCTTTATAAGCTCAATCGAGCTTGTTTGAATTGGGAGAACAGTCACCTGTGAAGTGCTCCAGCTCTCCAGAACTAGAAGTAAGCTCTCCTGTGTAGGAGTGAGAAACGTCCTGTCTCCGTTATGCTGCCAAAGTCAAAAGCTTATCACTTCTACGCCTTTAGCTTATCATTTTGCTATTTTTTTTTTTTTAAGTGAAGGTGAAGGAGTTAGACTGAGTTTGTCAGCTCTATGGTTTATGGGGACTCATTTGCAGTCAGCCTTTGCACAATAATCAAATTTAATGGCTGTAAAAATGTATATTAGCTTTATTTTTGGAGAAGTGACTGAGAAGAGCGTAATAAATTATTTTATTGCCTGTGTAATATAGAATCAGTGTCTTGATTAAGTACCTAATTAAGTCAGTATACAAGGAATATTTATGACTAGTGTCATTCACATTGTCCCTTTCAAATAAGTAAACAGCTTCTCTTTGTTTTTAGAAATGTCTTCAGGGTGCCCCCTAAGCCCACCCCTCCCTTTTCATTTTAGCTATTCCCATGAGATTGACCCCATGCACATCATTAGCACACTGGTGTCATTCATGTCGTAGGTACATTTTAAACTCTTAAAGTAGTAATGTTTATCTCCATGAGGATTTTTTTTTATTTAAATGATAGAAGAAAAAAAAAACCAAACTAGACCAGCTGTAATCAAGAATCAACTGTAGTAAATGTGTAGCTTTTCAAGCTTTCTCTCTAAACTCTGAAATGTGAATATACACAAATAAATCTAATTTTATAATGCGTATAAAATTTATTGTAAATTGGACTGTGTAATATACATCTAATGTAATGGTATAATAAATCAACCTGATGCAACATTTATAATAAGTGTGTATGTATACTTTTTTTTTTTAAGGCTTTTGAAGTCATTTCTCGAAATAGCTGGTTGTGTTACACAAAAGTTAGATTTATTACAAAATTAACAGCACATATTAAACATATGCAGTACATTAATTAGACACAAAGAGAAAGGTCATGGTAAGTAATGGCAATTTTTAGGCAGAATAATTACTGTATGAATTATTTTGCTTAGTGTCTTGAATAGGAATTAGGGCTCAAAGGTATAAACTTTTTCTAATTTTCTGCTTCAAAGAAGTCATGAAACGGCATTACATTATGAAAACCATGCTGCCAAAAGCGAAGCCGCTTGTGTGTTCAGCTGCTGGCAAGAGGATATTATGATCATATTATATATAATCATTTAATAACTGTTCCATATTAGACAAACTGTCACATTGTATCAGTATTAAAGTTCAGTTCTGATTTACATCCAATGTAATTAAGAACCATTACATGATCTGTAATGCACAGAATTTGGTTAAACCTTTCTACGCCGTCCTATTTATTTCATTACTCATTCTTCTGGATGTGTTTTTATCAGAAAGGAAGTGTCTCTTATTCCTAGATTTTAGATCTGATTGCATGCTAAGATTCGAGAAATGATCACTGAAGTGCCCTCTGCAAAATCGAGAGTGTTGATGCCAGCATCTGCATCGCTCTCAGGCATCGAGACGGTTGGAAGCTCACAGCTTGGCATAATCCTTCAATATCATCTCCAGCTTCTGGCTCATCATGATGTTCCCTCTGACCTTCAGTTTGCCAGCAAAAAATGCCTATGGGGAAACAAACAAACAAACAAACAACCCCCCCTTGATCCTTGAATACTAGGATTAATACAGTGGATGAATTGTGACATTTGCACATCTGGGTGAATCGGGATTCTTTTTTTCACGTCCCATACAACTGTTCTGAGAAAAAAAAAACAATGTTGGACTTTCAGTACCTTCTGGGGGTTGAGCTTCCCCATCACCACTTCCATGAAGTCTTCGTCAGATACGGAAAAAGTCACGTCAGCCTTGCCACTGTATGGACCCTCGTGGAGGGCACCATTTCCTGTCTTCAGATCAATAGCTGTGTAGGCAAGTAATGGAGAAATGCAAATAAACATGAACACAACAGATTTGACATGTACTTTATATTTATGTACAGGGGGTCCACGGGTTATGACTGTCTTGATATGAGACCACTACCACCCCCACATTGCTTACTTCGTTAGCCCTGTACTGACAGACTAAGTGGGCGAACTAGTTTGGCTAAGCGCAGCAGAAGAGTGAGGGAGGTTTCTTTTTTTCTGTGGCTTAGTTGTGTTCTTATGTTCTAGATGACTTTATAACCGTGTTTGGATGGGTAAGTGACTTAGGTAAGGATGTTTATCAAAGTACACCAAAATTCAGGTCACATCGCTGTCACATGAACGGATCTATGTTGTAACACAAGGACCCCCCTGTTCATGTTCTCTATACCACATTTCTATATTTTCTATGGATCAATTTCCTCTGGGGTCCCCATTATTCTGTGCCTCTATACACTTTATCCAGGTCATCGGCCGATTAACGTTCTGAGCTGAATCATGCTGTAATGCAAGGAAGATTGAAACCAGGCTATATGAGGGGTAAATGGTTTACCAGCAGTGATGGGAATAACGGCGCTATGAATAAACAGCGTTTCTAACGGCGATACTTCTTTCAGTAACGAGTAATCAAACCAATTACTGTTTCCCCCGTTACAACGCCGTTACCGTTACTGACAATAAAATGTGC